>CANSZD010001692.1:0-600000 GCA_947648045.1 Beta corolliflora
GAAATTATAAGCATTTAATATTAGTTGATTAATGCAAACTCAATGCTAAAGGCAAAAGCCAATATAAATACTACTAAACCAACTTTTTTGGTTGAAAAGTCGACCTTTTCAATATAGGGAATCAAAATGTAAGCGGCCTACCCGCACAACGTTCCGCGCTAAATTTCGGGCTGATTTTTGCCCTTATCACGCTTTTTTGAGTAAAAAAATAACTGGATTTCGGGTCAAAATCGGACTGGGTTCGAAACCGGACCCAAAAAAAATCTCAAATCCGAGCATTTTCCTGTCGGGCTCCTTCTGATCCGCTTTACTTTTCAACTATCTAAATTCTAAATCATTTACTATACTTCTTATTTTATTTTTTTTCCATTTTGACAAGATAGGTAAAAATTAACGCAAGGGTTTTTAACGGTATTATATATATGTCGAGTAAATACAGATTGTAAATAGTAAAACCCTAAAAAAACCAACCAAAAACCAAGCAAAAACCTATTAAAGATAGGTATAAAGTTACAAACGGTACTATATATACCAACCACCCAAAATGACGCAAGGGTTTTTAACATTTTTTATCGTAGTTGCTGTGCTAGTGATTGGTGAGTCGGTGATGGTGAGTGTTGAGAGTCTCGTTTAAAAAGAAGTTGCGGCAGCAGATGATTAGATGAAGTGAGGACGACAAAATAAAAAGCACGAATATTCCCAGTTTTCTTGTTCTTTTGCTCCACTTAATAAAATCCTCTCATCAGGTATTTTTTTATCAATAGATTATTGGTAATTTTCGAGTTACAACAAACCATGCTTTAGTTGAATGATTGAACTTTTTTCTTGTTTTTCTCTCGTATTGGAGGGTTTTTTTTAACGTCATATGTGGAGTGATTTTGAATCTTTATGATGTTTTTGGCTAAAAATTGATATTATGTTCATGTACACTGGAGCTGCGTCTCGTATTACAAATATGTTTTTTTTATTAACTGTAGATATGTGGAATTCTTGTTTAGTTACAATTCATGGGATTCTTTTTTTTAAACCAAAGGATTATATTAAAAAATTACGGGCTACTCAACGATTAATGGCGACAAAAGAAATGATTTTTGTTAATGATCTTACACTATTGTTAAGTTGTGTTCTTGCTTCCTCGTGGGATGATCATTGTATTAGTTGCATGTTGGTATCTCTCTCAGTTTTCAGCTTTTGGTTTAGAACTGGAAAGTTGAGGTTGCACAGTATAATTCGTATGATGAAATAGAAAATTAAGTCCATCAAAAGCTATCACTTAGGGCTTGTTTGTTAGGTTTTTTTTTTTGCTTTAAAAAAAAATTAAAACAGAATTATAAAAACCGAAAAAAGTAGTTTTTGTATCATATGACTTTTCTTAAGATTCTAGAACCAAAACTTAGAAAGTTAAAGTGATGGACTTGATGGTGATTAGCTTTTTAGATTCCAAAAGCATGTTAATATATTCAAGAAAATCGAAAACTCAAAAGTGGCAATGATATAAGGGACTGTTCTCTTCGGCATAAAACAACTGAACTGAATTAAATTATAACTAATTAATAGTAATGATAATAATTTAGGAACTGAACTGAATTAAATTATAACTAATTAATAGTAATGATTATAATTTAGGAACTGAACTGAATTAAATTATAACTAATTGATAGTAATGATAATAATTTACGAACCTGACCGAACCGAAAATAAGTTCTTTGGGAAGTGTCTTCCTCAAGTCAATAAGTAGGGTGCAAAATGGATGGACTAGATTAGACTTTGCCAAGTCCAAAATATTTGGACTTGAAAATTTGAGTCCAAATTTTTAGACTTGAAAATAAGTACTTTTTGTATTATATGACTTTACGTAAGATTCTAGAACCAAAACTTAAAAAGTTAAAGGGTTGGTGATTAGTTTTTTAGATTCCAAAAGGATCTTAATATATTCAAGAAAATCGAAACTCAAAAGTGGCAATGATAAGTCGATAACCAGGGTGCAAATTGGATGGACTAGATTAGACTTTGCCAAGTCACGAGACCAATCTCATTCAGTCTAATTTTTTTTTTATCGAGTTCGAATCCAATTCAGACCAAATTTTTTTTTCTTTCAAGTCATTTTTTGGGAAAAAAAAACTGATTTTGGCACAATTAATCATTTAAATCAAAATATTGGATTGGAGTCAAATTAAAAATATATATCATTGTATTGGAGTAAGTAATGACATGGCTCTTAATAAAGTTCCAGATGAAAAAGAACATGAAAAATAATAGACATGTATCATTGAATGCAAAATTCTTTACCGTCCAAATTTATAATGGAACTTGAAATTCGTAATTTGTATATGTAAGTTTTATTCAACTTTTTTCATGGACTATATATATACAAAAAGTTTGGAATCGAGATTGGACTTTTGACTTTAAATGGTTGATTTTAAGTCCAGTCTGAATTTTTTTCCAATCTAACCTTGCCCGACAAGTTTGGATTAGATTGGATTAGATTATGAATTTTTTCCAAATTCCGCTCACACCACTAATGATAACATGCATGTGTGTCTATACATGTAAAAAAAATATAGTCATATTGGATCTTATCAAATTTGTCATAACATTTATCTTGTGGATAACAACTTCTTATAGTTTTTAGTTGTTCGTAACTAAAGATATTAATGGTAGCTAGCTTTTGCTTTGGAAAGTCAAATTGTGCATATTAAAAAGAAATAAAGGTAGTCTATGATAGCATGTTCTATCAATTTCGAGTGGAACACATACTTTCTAACTGTTATAACTTTATAACACACTAAAACCACTTACATTCCTTATCCTTCTTTTCAAAACCCCTATCTTTCCCCAAGTTTCTTCATAAGTTATAACAGCTAGGAATACGTTACTTCGATTTTGAGGACTTTAATTAAACTGACTTTTCTGTGGACATTACTTATCAGGATGGATCGGAAAAATTCCTTGAGAACTAGGAATAAAACCAATAGAGTTTACATGGACCTTAAGAATATACTGAGAGAGTACGCCCTTTGCTATCTCCCTGCAAAGGCCCTTCACAGGTCTCTTGCAGTGTGTAAGGACTGGAAGCTTCAAATATCAACTCCTTTCTTCATCCACAACCAATCAGTTTCTTTCTCCTCAGTCTCAGGCTTCTTCCTTCAATCACCAACATCCCCTCCCTCCTTCATTTCTATTGATCGAATAGCTTATGGTGTACCTGATCAAGAACTCAAGTTTTTGCCCGAACCAGTTGAATTGAAGGCCTCCTCTAATGGTCTGCTTTGCTGCCAAGGCCGCACTGCGGACAAGCCATACTATGTCTGCAATCCTGTAAATCAGCAGTGGAAAAAACTCCCTAAGCCTACTGCTGATCATGGATCTGATCCTGCCATTGTTCTTGTGTTTGAACCGTCATTATTGAATTTCGTGGCTGATTATAAGGTGGTTTGCATCTTTGCTTCTAATGACATTGAGGAAGCTTATGAATTTGAGATTTACTCCTCGCTGCAAGATTCTTGGAAAGTTTGCTCTGAAATGTTTTTTAGCACAATTAGACAGCTAAAGTTTACAAGAGGGATCTCTGTGAATGGAGTTGTCTATTGGCATTTGAGTTCTGGCAAGACTTTGATCTTTGATTTGAAGAAAGAAAAGGTAATGGATTATGGATATGGGACATATATAGTTGGAATTACGTACGCGTCATCCTTAGGGATGATTGATGGGAAGCTCTGCAAGTCATCCATACAGGGTAACTTGTCTATAACTTTGGATGTATTGCAAACTGTACATGCCAATACAATGCCAATGCGTTCTAGGATCAGCCCATGGCTAACGAAGCATCAAGTTCAGTTAAATGTTGAAGATTTACAATGTCAGGGAAACAATCAGCTACAAGTTTTGATGACGTGGGATAATGTGATTTTGCTCCGAGTTGGTGCCAAAGTCTTTTGCTATGATATTAGAACCCATACTACTAGATTATGCGGTGAAGCACATTTTAATTCTCAGTATGAAGTTTTTCCATATGTTAACAGCCTTGTCTCCCTCATATGACTTTGTTAATGCCTTTGGATTTTTCTGCATTAGTTTAATAACTTTCTTGCTCAGTTGGATTATGTGCTGCAGTACTATTTTTATTTTGAGATTTGAACCTTTTGTGGTTTTCCATTATGATTGAGTATGAAATGATCGGACAAACGGTTAGTTTTTTTTTACCACTTGTTTGCGAGTTTATGTATATCACTGTCAAAGAATGTACTTTATATCATTAGGGTGCATTCTCTTCCTGTAAATTATGCTAAACTAGTAGATAGAATGTCCCTTTGATCTAGACATTAGTGATAGCATGTAGCTAAGGTGCCTCTACAGTCTCGTGTCTATCAAACATGGATGTATTCAGTTAGCAACCTGCAAGGCTGCAAGATATGATCCACTTCAGGAAGTTGTCACTTCTCCCATGGCTAAAAGGCTGCATCAGAGACTTTAGGAGTGAGCGGTAAGTTATACTTCCTCCGTTTTTATTTACTTGCATCATTTCCCACTTTTGACAGTTCTCTATTAGTTGCATCGTTTCTATTTTTTACAATATATTCTCTCTTTCTCTCTCCTAGTATATGGTTTTCTTTTTCAATCTGATCTCTATATCTCTCCTCGCCTTGGTCCTTGTGCAAATACAAATAATGCAAGTAAAAAAACAGATAAGTATATCATTCTTCCATGTGATAAGTGGTAGGAATTTTTTTTTTTAGAGATGGCAGCCTCTAAGGAAACTATTTGGCTATCAAATTATATACTTCCTCCATTCCTAAATAAGAGTTACGTTCTGTAAATTGACACTATTCATCAACTAATTTTGATCTGTTTTTCGCTATTATATAAAAAAAAACATACTGCAGTGAGATATTGTTAGATTCTTCTCAATGTATACTTTGAAAATATAAATTTTTATAATCTTTACTTATGCGCAATTAAAGATTTTAAGAATCAAAAACGCATTTGGTTACGTGAAAAAGTGGATGTAACACTTAATTTCTTTTTAAGGTAAGTTGAAGTCCCTTGCAAGTAGGAGTAATTTGGGGATCTCGCTTGCAAAGTGATGAGATTCGATCCTAGGATTTTTTAGATCGAAAATGATACCAACACTTTTAGGCTATAACCTGCTGCTTAATGTAACAGTTATATAGGAATGGAGGAGAGTACCAAATTACTAAGTTCATGTATTCCCTTAGTGTTTTTCAAGCTTACTTCACCATTTTCGACACACATTATTGACCATCAATATATCTGATTACACGTGTGTAAAAAATTACAAAAAGTTGGTATTTTCTATGTGCCAAAAGTTTGTACCTTTGACCATAAAAGGCATAGTGTGTAAATTGGAGGAGAAAAATGGTACAACTAAACATTATTTTGATATATAGTTACTCCGTTTTTTAATACTTCCAACTAGGACTGTTCATGAGTTGGGTTGGTGCGGTTTGGTATGTAACCCAAACCAAACCACAAATATACTGTTTGACATTCTTCCAACCCAAACCGCACCGCACCGCACTTTTGCCCAAACCAACGCAAACCGAACCACGCAAAACGGTTTGATACGTTGCGGTTTAACTATAAATCCTCCGCGATATGAGTTTTGTAATCTAAGAATTAAAAAGAATTTGGTACAAAGTTGTTGATAAACCAATACATAATTCTCTAAAACTACATAATAAATACTGAGCAGATGAGTGGAGGTAGGAGGAGCAGGAGCAAATAAGTCACGGAGGCAAGGGGGATTGCAAAGAGGAGCAAATGACTTATGAGTGTAAAGACCTAAACTAATACTCGTATTAACTTGTATAGTCGTATTATCTCGTATGCTTGTTAGTTTGTCAAGTGCTTTATTAAAAAAAAAAAAAACTTTATTTTTTTACAAAATTCATATAAATTTGCGATTTACAGTGTGGCTTCGGTTTACAAAAATTCAAACCCAAACCACAGTTTGCTTGAAATATCAAACCAACCCACAATTTTGAAACCGCAAACCAACCCGAACCGCGAAAAAAGGTTTGGGTTGCGGTTTGGTGCGGTCCAGACCGCACTATGAATGTTTTGACTTTTACACTTGGCAATACACAACTTTTACTATTAATATCTCTAATTATGTTTTTGTGAAATTACAAAAAAATAATGGTAAAAATAGTTTGTAACTATTTTAAAACGGAGTAAGTGTATATCAAATTCCTCAAAATTGAGTAACAAAAATTTATTAGGATTAAATTAACATGAACAATAATAATTTGTAAAAAAAAAAAACAAATAAATACATCTATAAGTAGTTGTCAGGAAATTAAGAAGAATCATACTGCGTTTGTTTGTGTACTATGTTGTATACAACCAAAACTGTAGCTCTCTGTGCAAATATCACACAATATGTGATGAATTTTTGCTAAGGTTGAGTTGGTAGTGCGTAGCGGCACAAGGGGCAGAGATTACTACACCTTAACCAGCGCCTAGCACAATCAGGATGGTAGACATGAAAGCAGGGCAACTGAGCAACCGTTTCCCCTCTCACTAAGATATCCTTACACACTGAACATTCTTCTTCACCTACATCATTAAACCTGATTATATCTAGGCTATTGATCGCGTCTTCTCCTGCAGGAGTTGTTCTCGGTTGTGGAGATTCTCTCCGAGCAGCCTGTAACAGCAACCGGTCAGTCAGGCTTCTCAGATTTTCATGTCTTTCTAGCGCTATACCTGCAGTCCTCAAGTACTCTATGATCTCTCTCCGCACTGTCTCCGGTTCAAACGAAGGTTGGAGCAGTGAGATGCGCCAGTAGATAATGTCCTGGGCTCTGTTCTGTAGTTCGATATGATGCAAGCGAGAAACAAAAACATCGTGATTTAAGAAGACGTTCCTCTTTATGCTCAAGTGTAAGTGTAACTTCCTTCTAGGCCAGGCATTACTGCGCATGGATAATCTGTTAGCCATTGCACGGGCTGCTTCGAGGATCCGTGTAACCAACTCGTCCCGTGTTTCTAAAAGTGTCCCCCCTGTGGGTATCTGGCTGTCCACCCAGCGCACTCTGTTCAATGAGAACGGGATGGAGTATGAGATGCGGGCTATTATATCAGATACACAATACCATGAATCAGACGCGGGGCTCCCATCGTCTGATATGAGCCTTTGCTGAGAGACAGTGAATATGCCACTGAATTTGGCGACTCGGTACTTGTGTCTCACTACTGCACTGTTGTTATTATTGTGATCAGATGATAAGCGGATTATATTGATTTTGACTTTGGCTTTAATGACTACAGAGCCTGAGTTGCTTGAACTACTGTTGCTGGTAACCAGCAGGACCTGAGTAACTGGGATTGCTGTCGCCTCAATTGTGTCGCTTCCATGGGTTGGCGCGCCAGCAGGATCAGCCATGTTAATGGGATATATATATGATAATTGGTTTTTGGATATCAAAAGAAGATGAGACAAATAAAGATTCCTTTTGGGTGATAAGAATCTCATATATAAGGAGAAAGTAGTACAATTTATACAAGAGTATACACACGACATAGTTTGTCTGCAGGAACATATATATAAGACATTGTACTACGCGTGGTCTGGTTTATGCCGCCCTTAATAGGATTCGGACGATAAAACTTAGCTGATTATCAATATTGGAAAAGCTTTCGTTTTCCCGAATTTGTAGTGGACCATGATTCCCACAACCACACTAGTTTCCTTTTGAATTTCGAATTCTTCTATGCACTAGTCTTGAGTGTTGACTCTCGACTAACAACAATTTTTCGGCTGTTTCAAAATTCTACTTAGGGATGGCAACGAGTTTATATTGTGCATAATTCGACTCCGATCCTACAACAAAAATCGGATTTCAAATTCGACTCCCACATCCGACTCTGAAAATCTGAATCTCATCCGACTTAAAATCCTAACACCCGACTTCGATTCACCAATCCGACTTTTTTTCTTACCATTTTTTTAATAGAAAAATCTTATATAATACACATACTCTAATCATTATTATTTTTTTAACAATCATATGGAAATCTTATAATAATACAAATAATCTACTCATACTATATTTTTTTCAAACACCTTTTTAATAAAAAATCTCATATAATGCAGTTGCCTCATAGTTGGAGTCAGAGTATACATACATAATACATTAATATAAAAAAAGATTAATTGCCTCAAAGTTAAAGTCAGATCGAATGAGTCGGATTTTTTATGGGATCCAACTTCGACTCAAATTCAGATTTTTTTTCCAGAGTCAGCTCGGATTTTGTTTCCTTCGGATCCGAACTAGATTGTCATTCCTAATTATGCTAGACCCGTGATTTTTTTTATATACGGGTTAGACTTTGGTTAGTAATAATAAATTATTTGATAGAATAGAATATTCAATGGATATATTTTGTAAATAGATATTTATCTTTCAGGTTTCCTTATACAATTAACTCCAATCAAGGAGTTTAACCAAATCTAGCATGCATGGTATCACAGCTTTAGGTTAGATTTATTTTGAACAAAAAGTCTTTATTATTTTCTTGGTGCTTGTGCCTCCCGGCCTTTTACGCAATCTTTCTTTCTTGCGCCACCTTATTGCCGCCATGTACCCTTCCTCCCACCCTAAAAAAAATGTCTCCCAACCCTCACACCCACCACCCTCCAATGAGTATCATCCCACCCTTTCTGTTAATAATATCAAGAGTGCTATTCCTTTAATAATTTATCGGGAAAAAGTTTCAGTATTCAAATTGAATTGAGTAGTTTAAGTGTCATGGTCATACATTCAATGTTTTAGGTCACATAAACTCGAATACCTCGTGCGCGAGTGATGTATCTGACAACATGTGGCTGCAACATATAACTATTGTAACTATTGTGAAGCTGTGGATTTAGGGTACAATTTCTCGACATCTAGGTCCTTCAGACAATTCTTTGTCGTGGTGACTCGGCGCAAGAAATGGGACAAACTAGAGGGAATTTTTCAACATAAACAAAGCTACTCGGGCCGTCTATCTCGAAAATCTAGTTTACTTCTCTTTACTTATCCACTTTTTCTGATGTTTCGTCCTACTGTCAACAACTCGAAAATCTCAAAGATCAACTTGCTAATATTAATCGTTTGGTTTCGGAACGACAATTGGTCTTATGGCTCGTTTATGGGCCTTCTTAATACAAATTCCGATGTTGTTGCCACCATGATCCAACAGTTGGAACCTATAAATATCTGAAGTTCTTGATATTATACTTATTGAACTTCAATCTATCAAGTGCATGATCTAGAATTATTGTGACACTTTTGCTTCTTGCAAAAGCTAAAAAAAACTTTAACATCAGTCATGAGTGTGTAATATAAAAATAGGTAAAGATTTAATAGAGAATCAATTGACCATAATATTATTTTTCTTGCAAATAATTTAGGATAATTTGTCAAAAACCACCTTATAAATATCATTTTTTGTGAGAAACCACTTATGAAAAAGAATTGGAACTAAGGGTCTGTTCTCCCAGCTTATTTTCGTCCGTTGGTTCAATTCGCTTGGTTTAGTTCGGTTCAGAATGATAATCATTACTATTAATTAGTTATAATTTAATTCGGCTCAATTCGCTTCAATCTCGCTTCGGTTCGGTTCGGTTCGCTTGTTTTATGCCGAAGAGAACAGGCCCTAAACCACCTTTTATCAAAAAAAAAAATTACAAGATGAAACCACCATTTTGATTCCGACATTGATCTCACTTTTTTGGCATAGACTTTGTACGTGTAAGTCACGTCACCCATTTAATCTCTCAAATTCGTTTCATTTTTTCCCTCGTTTCTCTCACATCAACTTTCCCCCTAGATTTCCAAGAGGACCGAGAACGAAAATGAGCTGAAATATGAAGGGTGAAAGAAAGAACTGAGGAGCTTAGTGAATCAAATGACTTGCATGTGCTAGTCAATGCCTAAAAAAGTGAAATCAATGTCAAAATACGACAAGTGTTCTTATCTCGCAAAAAATAGTTCATAAAAGGTGGTTTAATGCCAGAATAGTTTTATAAGGTGGTTTGTCACAAAAAAGGACATTTAGGGGTTGTTTGGTTGATATAAGAAAACACGAGAAATGAAATTCCTAGCAATTGAAAATTTATTGAGTTGTTTGGTTGACAATAAAATAGCAAAATGAAGAAATTAGAAATTCTTAGGAATTTTGAGTTCTCACAAAATGGAGGAAGTTACTTACCTAGGTCCTAGGACCTAGGTAAGTAGAAATTCCCATGGGGATTTAATTCCCCCATTGTCAACCAAACAATTTAACCAATTTCCCATGAATTTGATTAAGTAATTTATTTCCTGTGAATTGCAATTTAATGGGAACTTTGACTTCCCATATAAACCAAACGACCACTTATAAGGTGTTTTGTCATAAATTCCCCCTTTTTATGATATGTTTTACCCTTGAAAAAAGAAAGATTAAATCCCAACTTCAAATTTGGATTTATTTTTTGTGGTAATAGGTAAGCATTTTTCGTGTATATGTATATCCTACACTATTTTTAGATTTAATTAAATACTTATAACAATATGTCTTTTCTGTCCTTTCTTTAAGATCATTGTATTACTTTATCTATGTAGAATGAAAAAATATTATCATATTGGATTTTGTTAGATTTATCTCAATTTTTAATGTATATCTTCAAAATATCCATACTTTATTTAAGCAACCAACGAATCAGTGGCTATGTCAATTAAATCACACAAATCACATGCATTACTTTTGTGAGAGAAACTGTAAATGTGGGGAAAAAATATTTGAAGAAAGAAAATGAGTACAAAAAAAAGAAAATTAGGAGAATAAACCCTCCAATGATGTTAGATGTATTAATATGTGCACCAATTAAACTTTTTTTTAGAACCACTAAAAAGGTCAGTTTCAGTATTTTACATTGGTAAGATAAACAACTTTTGTTGACCTTGTACAGGATCTGACCCAAAGGTCCAAGCATTTGGAAGGAGAGGTGAATGATGGCATTTGAATCCCTAACTTTGTGGTCATGAGGCGGAATCCTCACCAAGTGAGCCAAGTTTAGCTTGGTAGGTCGGTTTCAATATGATATGTCTAATACTAATACAAGCCCATAACAGCTCAAGTTAAAAAATTAATGGTCCTAGGTATATATATTGGTGAACATGTGGAAAGAGTAGAATGTGATAGAAACTGTAAAAGTACTGGCTTTTATCTGTGCGACATGGACTTGGTATCTAATACCTTTATAATGGCATCAAATTATCTCGCAATTGGTATAGTTTTTTTTTCATAAAATAAAAAATTTGCAAAAGCTACCATTTTTAATACCAATTCGTATTTTAAAGCAAGGGTGGTTCTTGGCCCATGCAATCACGGCAACGGAATAGGGCCCCTAATATAAAAGGGCCCCAAAATATATTTATTTTTAATTGTTTGAAGAAAAGACAAAAGAAAAACATTTGGATTAGTAGTAAAAAGTGTAAGGGAAGGAACAATGAGAACAGGAAATTCATCAAAGTTTTGTTGTTTATATAATTAGACTTTTGAAGATAGTCGCTATTAGTCAGCTGTAAATACGAATCTTATATTTCTATTTTTTTTTTAACTACAAATGGAGGGCCCAATTAAGGAAATTGTATAGGGCCCCCATTATTTTTGCCCATATGTACCCCGCCCCTGTTTTAAAGCTGCCGGTAGGAATTAGAAGATACAATTGCAACAAGCTTTCCGATAGATGCCATATTAATTATTAGATAGACGCCAATCACAACTCATAGAAACTCACTAGTTTGTGGATCTGGGCATTGCCTTAGATATTATTTTTTGGGTCACGTTTCATTGGTTTATGTGTTCTTAAGTTTTCATAGAGCCAGTTATTTCGACCTTGGTAGTCTTGGCTTTTAGTTTTATTTAGGGAGCGCTTATTGCTGACTTTAACATTTTATTTATATTTCTATTTTTATGATTCATTTTAAAAAAAAATGTTTCCCAGGTCAAAACTTACATAGTATCATGTAAACATATATAGTTAGAAGACCAGTGATTGTCTACAATCGTCCCCACATGTTTTAATTAATAATATTTTTTGATATTGATTGGAGACAATTACAAGAATTTTTCTTTCATTTAGCAGATGCAAGTAGTGAGTTAACTTACATCTAAGTTGTTACCCCTTGGCTCATCTATACTTGTTTCTGCCTAGAAACTCTCAAAGGTGAGTGTGGTGTTGAGAGTCTTGAAATCCCGAAAAAGTTTGAAGTGCTCAGGAAGAGGTCTTCGACAATCCTGCAAAATACAATGAAAAACTGGCCCGGGGGTGTTCCCGGGAAATCCCCTCCGACGCTCAAGTCAGATATGATTGAGGTAGAGAGAGAAAGTGAGTAAATGTAGAGAGGGATGCTCTGGTTTTTGTAGGTGAGAATTGAATACCTTTTGATTGATGAGACAACCCCAATTTATAGAGGCTGGGACTTCCAATGAATTAGGGTATTTGAGTCAGCTCCAGTTGATGAATGATTTTCTTCCCCACTGTTAGGGGTATTTCTATAATTTTGCCATAGCTAGGCCAGTCCATGAAATGGGCCCAAACAATACTATTATTACAATATGTGAGCACCCATTGTAGTGTTTCAAAAATACATGTAAAATAATAAGAACCCATGACCAATTATTTAGAATGTCATAAATCTATCGCCAAGCTAAGTTAAGCTACATCCCTTTTTTCCGTCAAATTCCATTTTAAATTATCAAATGATCTTTTTACCTTGATAATGTCAATACAAATACAATTTATAATATTTGTAACAGGTTTTCTATTATTAACAATTCAATATTTATGTTAGAGGTTTTGAGCCCATGATCTCTGTAAAAATTGGCTTTTTAATACTAGTAAAATAGTTATTTATATATTCTTCTTACTTGTTATCATGTACTTTCTCCGTTTTTTAAAAAGTTCTTTCTACTTTATTCAATTTTTTCGCATAGAAAGATTCTAGGTAAGAAGGAAAAATAGAAACAAAAGGAGTATAAAGAGATATATTGAAAGTTATTGTAAAAAGTACTAATTGAAACTCTCAACTCTGTTTAATTTAGAACTAATGATCATTATTTTGAGCCTTTTTTTTCTCTAAAAAGGTGAATACCAAAAATATCACTTTCTAATTAGAGGTAATAAATGACCTCAAGATTGCTAAAATTAAGGGGAGTCATTAAGCCAAGGTTAAGAAAGAGAAAAAAAGAGAGGGAAAAAAGCAAACAAAGTGGAGGAAAGAGACAAAACGACCGGAGCCTATTTTGTAGGAAGAGACTAGTGAAGGACTACGTACGTCCTCCTTTCTATCACGACATCGATCGTCTACTCCAATTTTTGCTTCTCTTTCCTTTGATTTCCTTTTCTTCCATCAGGTGTTTCTCTCTCCTCTTTAATCTCTCATCCCATCTCCGATCCCCTTTTGTAAGGATAGTTTGCATATATTGCATGTGGTAAATTGAATTTGTATATTACTAAAAATGATGTTACGTTACATGATCCTATAAAAAAATGATGTATTATATGCATGTTTGAAGATCCCTTGTTGAAGAGGCAACACTTAACATAGTGAGATTTTATCCTCATGTATTACTCACCGTAATAGATCACATTGTTGTATAGTTTGTAATTTCTTTATGGTCTCCGATATATCGAGATTACTATCCTCTATGATCATTGTAAATTATATACGGTCTACGGAAATACTTCTAAATCAATCATGGTATCGCAAAAAATGATTATATTATTTCAAAAATCGCCAAAATCTCCTTATTATATATCTTTACATAGCATAATGATGTTGTACACTTGTACTGCCAGGTGGTGCATGGATGTATGGAAAATCCTTGGATATCATACCATGTTATTTATTTGGTTAACTGTTGTTGTGAATGTAGGGCTTGGAAAGAATTAGAGGCGAGTAAAAGGGGGGAGGCCAAGGAGTAAAGTTTGTTGAAGAAAATATTTACATGTAAAAGTGTTATTAATTTAGTTGGAGGAGAAGAAAAGCATAGGAGGTAAAAATGGCGGATGGATCATCTCCTTCACCTGAAGAATCACCATCCTCAGGATCATCATCATCATCATCACCACCACCTCCTTCAGAGTCTTCTTCATCTCCGCCACCATCTTCACCACCTCCTTCTCCCCCGTCGCCTCCACCACCATCGTCACCACCACCATCAGAGGGATCATCATCGCCACCTCCTACCGAGAATCATCCTCCACCAACGAATGAAGGTGGTGGTGAATCCAAGAATATTCCGGCGCAACCTTGGGCCCCACCTCAAGGAGTACTGGCCCCACCTGCACCACCATTGTCGCCTAACCAGCCATCCCCTCCCTTAAGTGGCGGTGGAAGCTCTTCAAATGGTTCTAAGTCATCCCATCACGGTGTCGGAGTCATAGCCGGAGTGGTGGCAGTGGGTGGCATTTTGTTGTTGTTCATGGTTGTTTGTATAGTGTGTGTAAGAAAGAAGAAGAAAAAGCGTGCTGGTATGCCCCCTTACGGTTGGGAACCTCCTACCAAACCTCAAGGTACGTACATACCTTATTATGGATTTGGTTATGTCATAGATCACATGATTGTCGATGTCTCTCAAAGTAAATAGAAATTAAAATTGTATTATTGTACCTAATAACCTCAAATAATAGATAAGAAAAAATGTTCACAAAGTTCTTGTAAAGGGGGAGTTCGGTTTACGGTTTGGATTTAGGCTTAATCCAATCCAATCCAATCCGAATAGAATTTGGATTTTAATTTTTCAATCCAAATCCAAACTAATTAGGGGCCGTTTGGTTGCCATGAGGGTAAGAGAATGGAATCAAGAAAGGGGTAGAGAGGGAAAGGAAAGCAAAACCCTTAGATTAAAAATGTTGTTTGGTTGAATTTTTTTATTTCTCTTTCTTCCTCTTCTTACATCCTTCCACCACCATCCTCCCTCTAGTGTTTGCTTGTGCCTCGCCGGAGCCCCCGCCGGAGCCCCGCCGGAACTCCCACCGTGCCGCCGTCCTTCCCCCTCCCCCTCCCCGCCGGCGCCATCTCTCCTCCCCTCCCTCGCGCGCCGCGATCTCTCCTCCTCTCCGCGCCCCGCAGCCGCGATCTCCCCTCCCCGCCGCGCCCCGCCGCGATCTCCCTCCCCCTTTCGCCGCACCGTCACTCCTCCACCTCCCCTTCACCGTCACTCTTCCCATCCCCTTCCGGATCCGCCCGTTTTCTCTCTATTCTTCCTTTTTTTCTAGGGTTTGTGGGTTGTTTAGATGGTGGAGGGTGGTTTAGATGGTGGAAGGTGGTGGCGGTTTCTCGGTGTTTGGGTCACTTGGGTGGGCGATTCTAGGTGGTTAGTGGCGTGGGTGGGGTGTTAGGGTGGAGGGGGTCACGTGATGGTTGGTGGTCGGTTCAAGTTCGGTGGTTGGTTGGGCGTGTGGTGCCGGTTGGGTGGTGGTGCTAGTAATTGGGTGGTTTGGTCAAGTGGTGGTTGGGTGGTCAAGGCCCTCAAGGAGGTGGTCAAGGATGAGTCAAAGAAAGGGAATGTGAAACCTTGGGGGGTGTGGGTAATCGAGTTAGAGGGATTTGGGGGTAAGGAGGGGAAAGGGGGGGAAAACAAACCCCAAAACAAACAACATAAAAGGGAATCAAGAGGTTCCATTCCCTTTCCTTTCCAAGTTCCCCCAAACCAAACGCCCCCTTAGAGTTTGAGTCCAAACCAAACCAATCCAATTAGAATTTTTAGACATTAAATTGGATCCGATCCAAATCATCCAACTTTTTTTAAACTGATCTGTTTTTTTTACGAAATAAATTTGGTGCGAACATCCCAATAAAATAAAATGTCCAATAACAGAAGTAAGTAATTGATACAATCCCATAAAAATTCATTAAAAACTAGTACTAAGAACTCATAATTCATTACAATAGAAGGTTTAACAACATAACAACATGTTCAACTTTACAATAACAAGCTAGGGTTTTAACTTTTAGGGGAAGGGAAGGGCTGCAGACCATTTGGTTATTTTTTTTATTTTTTTTTAAAAATAAGGTAAGCCTAATCATAAATATAAAATATAGGGCCTATTTACTATTCAATTATTTTGGATTCAATCACTCTCAATCCAATCCAATCCGAAAATCTGATTTTTTTTTTAAAAAAACTATCCGAATCCAATTCGAATTACTAATTTGATTAAGATTGGATTTGATTTCAGTTTTTATCCGAATAACTTTCACCCTAACATGTAAGGAAAAATTTGACATCATCTCTATTTAGCAAATTTTAATAGTCACGTGCATAGTGCATATGTAGCGACGTCCATTTATTAAGTGATGTTTGCATCATTTTCTAAATTAATTTAATGTAATTAGTATGTGAGTGAGGGTACTTTAGTCTTTTTACGTGGACACTAAACTCCTTAAAAGTTGGCTTCCCGAACTCCCATCTCCGACGATGAGATTTGAACCCCTGTCCATTGTCAGCTGCTAAGGGAGCAGGGAGCTACGTACTTGTGGGTTGTGGCTCAATATTTGGCTCAATATTTGCGCATGCCCTGTGCAAAGTGCATTGAAGATGAAAATGGGTCATAGTTAAAAAAATATATAAAATCCAAAAAAAAACTTAACCTTTTATATTAGAAAAAAAGACAAATTAAGCAACACTGTTAACAATACACGATATGAAACTTAAATAAGAAAGTCCAATACCAACACTGAAGAGAACACACACACACACACATATATATATATATATATATATAATAATTGATGAAGAAAAAAAACAAGAGGCTTTAAATATTTGGGGTCATGTACAATCGCCCACATCGCACATATCCAACGTCACACCTGAAGCTAAGAGTTGTTGCTAACTCAACCCCTTGAATCTAAACCATTAACCTAATCTAATGTACCAATATTTGAAAGATACCAATTAAAGTGCTCCCTCGTTTGGTGTATACAAGTTTATGCTCTCTAGTCTCTACAAAAGAGTACTAGCATATGCAATTATGATATTCCAAATTCACATGTAGCCCATGATACAATTTGAGAGATTTATAGCATACTAGATACTACTACTGTATAATTTATATGACGATGATAATTAATTTCACAACAGGCAACCAACAATATTGGCAAACTCCGCAAGAGCATGCAGTGAAGATCCCTCCAACATCGGGTGGTTGGGGATATCCAAATAAACCAATGGGGATGAGTAGCGAGGAAAGTGGACAACAATCAGTACAAAATGCGACAACATCATTAGCACCATCTCCAAGTCTTACACTTGGTTTTAATAAGAGCACCTTCACCTATGAAGAGTTAGCCGCAGCAACTAATGGGTTCGATAAATCAAGAATGTTAGGGCAAGGTGGTTTTGGATTTGTTCACAAGGGTGTTTTGCCTAATGGTAAAGAAATTGCTGTTAAAAGCCTCAAATCTGGTAGTGGACAAGGAGAGAGAGAATTTCAGTCTGAAGTTGAGATTATTAGTCGTGTTCATCATCGTCATCTTGTGTCCTTGGTGGGTTATTGCATTGCTGGTGGACAACGCATGTTGGTTTATGAGTTTGTTCCTAACGACACTTTGGAATACCACCTCCATAGTAAGTTTCTTATTCAATTGGGTTCTATCTAATAATATACTTTCTTTGTTTTTTTGAAACGTTTCGACTTTTACACTATCAACCCACACTCCCGTTTGACCGTATTTTGCTAATTCAACATATATATAAGAAAAAAACATTGTCATGTGGAATATTGTAAAATTCATCTCAACATATAGTTTCAAAAATTTTACTTACAAGGAATTGGAGATATTAATGATTAAAGTTATGCAAGCGTACCCGAAGAAACGTTTCAAGTAAAATGAAGCGGAGGAAGTATATAATACTATCATAATTCTTTTGCAATGTATTATAGTGAGTCTCAAAAAGTAGAAATGTAAACAAACTCAATAAGTTACTATTCAAGTTAAGACTTTATCAACTAAACTAGCAAAACCCATGTGTTGATCGTTCGGAGCCCCAGATTCAAGCATCGCAATATATGTTATCATATTAGGTATTTTATTCTTTATTTGAGCTATAAGATGGAGCAAGATGGTAATTACGACTTATAGGTCGGATGGACTGGAACTAGGGGTGGCTTAGGCTCTGTTTGGCAATACATTTCAGTCACCTTAAATGATGTAGGTGCTAGAAGTTTAAGTCACCTAAAATAAATAGTCGTGTTTAGGATAAGAGCTTAAATAAACTTTAAGCTCAAAATTGTCTGAAATTGAGTTGCTCTCAAATATAGCATCTCAATTTAAGGTGCTGAAATTTTCAGCTACCTTATCAGTTCGGCTCCTTTCAGCTACCTTATCAGTTTCAGCTCTATTTCAGCTTATATTCCCAAACATAGCCTTAATATATTCATAGAAATACAATTTTATGTAGTGTGTAATGTTAGATTCAAAGGAATTGTTAATTAGCTTATTAAATAATTAGGTTTACCAAAGAAGCCGAGGTTTGTGGGTTGTTACACCATAAATTATTAAGGTATTTGCAAGTGTGTTATTGATTATCTAAGCACTATATTCATAGGTTACTTTTCTTGTTAATATTTTTCTTTCGTTCCTCTATTCTTTTATTAGGAGAGAAAAACTGGACAAGCCTTTAATCCCAACCTTTTATTTCGTTTTTTTTAGATACAATATCTCAAAATTATTTTTGTTGATCTACCTGTGCCCACCTCTTAATCTTGGGTCTTTATATTGAATCTGTTTTAATTGCAGAAAGAGGTGAATTAGATTTTCCCACTAGGCTTCGCATCGCACTTGGATCAGCTAAAGGGCTTGGTTATCTCCATGAAGATTGTACGTTCTTAAAAACATTCTAATCTCCCTTATATATTATTTTTATTAAGAGGCAAATAATCATTTCTAATTATTTATAAGCTTCTAAAGTTCATTTCCTAGTCCATGGAGCCAACCTTTATTGCATATTATGATTTATGAATGTTATATTTACTTACAGGTCACCCCAGAATTATCCATCGTGACATCAAAGCTTCTAATATTTTGTTGGATGAAAACTATGAGGCCATGGTATTTTCTTCAATCTACTTATCTAAAATTTATCATTATCTACTACTTTCATCCAAAAGTATTGCACATAATAAATCCAGTTGTATTCTTCTCCTTTTACACATGCTGATAATGTAAGGATATATTTTACCTAATTCAGGTTGCTGACTTTGGACTAGCTAAACTTACCACTGATACAAATACTCATGTCTCTACTCGTGTGATGGGAACTTTTGGGTGAGTGATTCTCCTGATTATTCGAACCCATGAATCCATGAATGAAAAAGTTTCCTAAGTGATTTCATTTCCGACATTAAAGTTTAATTTGGTCAACTTGAAATGGTAATTTAGTCAGTTTAGTTCTCGAAGAGTTTGGTCTAATTTTGCAGTCTTTTTAAACTAAAACAGATATATAAAAACAAAACGATAGTTTTTGTTGTGAGAAAATGTAGAGAGAGAGAAGCTATAGATAGAAATATATCAGAGAGTGTATTGAATTCGTATTGTGTAAAACTGATTCTTACATCGACGGTATTTATAAGCATAATTTCTACTGTGTACAATTGCAAATTCAACGATTTCTGCACGGGGAAGAAAACTTTTCCTAACATGCATTAAATGCATGTCAGGACATTCACTTTGGTAAACAGTGAAATTTGGCATTCCACTGTACTCTCAACACTCCCCCATGAATGTTCACTGATAACTCATAATAGACGTTGTCTCATTAAGAACCTTGTTAGGAAAAACCCTGTGGGAAAAATCCATAACTAGGGAAAAGAGTACAACTATTATGTATTCTTATATGCTTAAAATTAACTGCCTCATTAAAAACCTTGTCAGGAAAAACCCAGTGGGATAAAAACCTGATCGAAGGGAAAAAGAGTGCAGTGCATATAATACTCCCCCTGAATTTAGCATACATCGCGAAGATGCCGCATTCCAATTTTTCGGACTAATTCTTCAAATTTCTTCGCCGGAAGGGATTTGGTGAATAAATCTGCAAGATTATCACATGATTGGATTTGTTGGGTGTTTATCGTCCCTTCCTTTTGGAGGTCATGAGTGAAGAAGAGCTTTGGTGATAAATGTTTAGTTCTCGTCTCCTTTGATGTACCTCCTTACTTGGGTGATGCATGCGGTGATTGTCTTCGTAGATGATAGTTGGGTTTGTTGTGTTTCCATCCCACATTCTTCTTGGATATTCTTGATCATTGACCTTAGCCATACACATTCTCTTCCAGCTTCATAAAGAGCAATTAATTCTGCATGATTTGATGATGTGGCCGTCAAAGTCTGCTTCGTGGATTTCCAAGATATTGCAGTACCTCTATAAGTGAATAGATACCCGGATTGAGACTTAGCCTTTTGTGGATTTGATAGGTACCCAGCATCTGCATATCCAATGAGTGACGTATTCGGTTTCAACTGGTAGAATAATCCAAGATCTTGTGCTCCTCAAAGATAGCGTAACAAGTGTCTGATTCTATTCCAATGTCTCTTCGTTGGTGCATTGCTGTATCTAGCTAACAAGTTTACTGAAAAAGCTATGTCAGGTCGAGTATTGTTAGCCAAGTACATTAAGGCACCAATCGCACTTAAATATGGTACTTCAGGACCAAGAATTTCTTCATTTTCTTCTCGTGGTCTGAATGGATCATCTTTCACATTCAGAGAACGCACTATCATTGGAAAACTTATTGGGTGGGCTTTGTTCATGAAAAAACGTCTCAGAATTTTTTCTGTATAGTTTGATTGATGGACAAAAATCCCATTTCTCAAATGCTCTATTTGCAAGCCAAGGCAAAATTTTGTCCTCCCGAGATCTTTCATCTCAAATTCTTTCATCAAGTAATTTGCAGTTACTTCGAGTTCTCTGGGAGTTCCAATAATATTCAAATCATCGAAATAAACAACAATGATGACGAATCCTGATTTGGATCGCTTTATGAAAACACAAGGACTGATTTGATTATTTTTGAATCCTTCTTTCAATAGGTATTCACTAAGGCGATTATACCACATTCTTCCAGATTGTTTTAACCCATAGAGTGACTTTTTCAATTTTATTGAAAACATCTCTTTGGGCATGTGATTTTCTGGTAGTTTTAGTCCATCAGGGACTTTCATATAAATATCTGTGTCAAATGACCCATATAAGTATGCAGTCACTACATCCATTAACCTCATTTGCAATCCTTTTGAAACTGATAAGCTTACCAGAAATCTTAGTGTAGTTGCATCAACTACTGGAGAATATGTCTCATCATAATCAATCCCTGACATTTGTGAGAAGCCTTGGGCTACCAGTCTTGCCTTATATCTAGTAACTTCATTTTTCTCATTTCGTTTTCTCACGAATACCCATTTGTACCCAACTGGTTTTACACCTTTTGGTATTTGGGTTATTTGTCCGAATACCTCACGTTTTTCAAGTGATTTCAATTCTGCTTGAATTGCTTCTTTCCATTATGGCCAATCTTTTCTGCGGCGACATTCATCTACTGTATTTGGTTCTATATCATTTTCATCGTATGTCATTTCAACCGCTATGGAGTAAGCAAAGATTTCATTCAAGACAACAACTTTTCGATTCCATTGTTTCTTTGTAGAAACATAATTAATTGAAATTTCATTGTTGTCTATGCTTTCATGTTCATGTTCTTCTGGAACATGCTTATCTTCATTTTTGTTTTCATCATGCTCCTTTGGAGGATTTATATTAATTTCGTTCGTTGTTTCTCCTTGCTTTTTCATTTTTCTCGGTTTTGAGTCTTTAGAACCGGGTGGTCAACCACGTTTTCGACGTGCTATTGACTCATCTTCAATGGCCTTATCGTCACTAGGAATTTCAATTCGTGCAGGGGCATTCTCAGCATGCACATGTGACTTTGTCACTTTCTTAATATCGGTGAATGCATCATTGGTTTGCAATACTTTGCAAATGAACAATTTTCTTGACTTCTTGTTCACATGAATTTGTTCTCGGGTCCAGAAACGTCATTTGCGATACGTTCCATGTAATTTCTGTTTTTGTATTTTGTGGGTCCACTTTCTTTCCCCCTAAGGATGGGAATACTGACTTATTGAAATGACAGTCAGCAAATCGAGCCGTAAATAAATCACCAGTTGTTGGCTCTAAATATTTGATAATTGATGGAGTTTCAAATCCAACATATATTCCCATCCTTCTTTGTGGACCCATTTTAGTACGTTGGGGAGGAGCAATAGGTACATGTACAGCGCACCCAAAAAATTTCAAATGTGAGACATTCGGTTCTCGACCTGATACTAATTGTAACGGTGAGAATTTATGATAGGCTGTCGGCCTTAATCTTATTAATGCTGCTGCATGTAATATAGCATGACCCCAAGCAGAAGAGGGCAATTTTGATCTCATTATTAATGGTCTTACAATTAATTGCAGTCTCTTGATTAATGATTCAGTAAGACCATTTTGTGTATGTACATGAGGCACAGGGTGCTCAACAACAATCCCAATAGACATGCAATAGTCATTAAAAGTTTGGGATGTAAATTCCCCAGCATTGTCTAATCTTATTCTATTTATTGTATGATATGGGAATTGAGTTCTTAATCGAATTATTTGAGCCAGAAGTTTTGCAAATGCAACATTTCTACTTGACAAAAGGCTCACATGTGACCATCGAGTAGATGCATCAATTAATACCATGAAATAGCGGAATGGTCCGCATGCGGGGTGAATAGGCCCACAAATATCTCCCTGTATTCTTTCTAAAAACATTGGAGATTCAGTGGCAATCTTATTTACAGATGGTCTAATTATTAATTTGCCAAGTGAGCATGCAGAGCATGATATTTCATTTGACCGAGGAATTTTGACATTCTTTATAGAGTGTCCAATTATATTTTCAATGATTCTATGCATCATTCATGTGCCAGGATGGCCAAATTGGTCATGCCATAGAGTAAATAATTCTCTATTATCTAACTTCTGGTTAGATATCATATTAATTTCAATCGGACGTATATCTATGCGATATAGTCCCGAGGAAATTGCTGGCAATTTTTCATAGATGTATTTCTTGCCGCATTTTTCTGCCGTGAGGCATATAAATTCCTCTTGATTCACTGTCATGGTTTCCAAATGGTAACCATTCTGACGTACATCTTTGAAACTTATAAGGTTTCTTCGAGATTTACTCGAATATAATGCGTCATTGATGATCAATTTTGTCCCATTTGGAAATATGATACAGGCTTTCCCAGAGCCTTTAATTAACTTGGTTGTCCCAGATATTGTGCTAACATTTGCCTGGAATATTGTAAGTTTTGAAAAATACTCTTTATTTTTCAATATGGTGTGTGTTGTCCCACTGTCGAGGAGACATTGTTCTTTGGATCCAACTTCTGGAAAATCCATATCTTCATAAATAATAAATATGAAGAACAGTATAAGAAAATGCATATTTTATTAATAATCAAAAGAGGGAATACATGAAAATGATTATCGAAGTAATTAAAATAAACTAAGCATATTAATGCATTGCAAAGTTGTTTTCCTTCAAAGATTATCCATAAAAAAATCTGAAACATCAAGGCTGGGCATGGATGTATTAGCTTCATTAACAAAATTTGCTTCAACATTTTTCCCTTTGTTCTTTATTGAAGCCTGGTATAGGTCTACCAAATGTTTGGCAGTACGACATGTGCGGCCCCAATGCCCAGTCATGCCACATCTGTGGCAAGTGTCATTTCCTTTATAGGACGACCGCCTCGATTTTCGAGATGATTGTCCCCAATTTTTATCGAATTTTTAAAATTGTTATTTCTTGGGGAAAATCGACCTCGCCACGTCCACGCCCTGCGCCACGGTAATTACCACGTCATCTCCCACGACCGTTGTAATTACCGCGTCCACCTCTATGTATAGCATTTGCTTCGGGTGGATCGAGCTTTCTATTGCATTTATCTCATGTGTGGTCGAAGACCCCGTAGGTCTAAGATTATGATTCTTCGCAGAAGATCATTATTTTGTTCAAACCCACAAGTAGTACCGATATTAGCTCGAGTATTTTTTGAAAGCTCTGAACCTGTATTGTTCTGCCAATATTATATTAGAGGCGTGGAAAGTGGAGATCGTTTTTTCTATCATCTGCTCTTCTGTGATGGGATGATCACAATATTTCAACAATGATACAATTCTAAACAACGTTGAATTGTAATCATTGACTGCTTTAAAGTCCTGGAATCTCAAATTGAGCCAGTCAAATTGTGCCTTTGGGAGGAGCACATTTTTGTGATGCCCATATCTTTCACTCAGGCTATCCCATAGTTCTTTGGGATCCTCCACAAGGAGATATTCAGTTTTTAAACTTTCATGTAAATGATGCCTGAGAAGGACTAAGGCTTTTGCCTTTTCTTATTCAGTCGCCTTTTTAACTGATGTAGTTGCATCACCTTGTTGGGTTGTCACACCCTTAATTGTATGTTCCAGTCCTTGGGCCTTTAAATTCATTTGGGCGTCCACTGTCCATTCTAAAAACTTTTGCCTAGATAGATCTAGTATGTTAAATTGTATATTCACTAGATCTCCCATTTTTTACTACAAACATGTAAATATTTGAAATTAGTAAATGACAATAAATCATATATATTATCTCCCCCTGATTTATATCATTATAATTATACATAAACAATACAAACAAAAGGAAAAAAAATACGAAAACAGTGTACAATATAGCGAAACAAAAAAAATGCCAGAAATGGAAAAAAAATACAATGAGTGAGAGAAACAAAAAAAACTTCCAAAAAATGCACTTAAAAGACACAAAAAAAGATGCCAAAAATGGAAAAAATACAACGAGGGAGATAAAAAAAAAATTTCTCCTACTTGTGTATGAGGAGATAGATCATGAATGCCATAAGAAGGAAAAAGAAACCGGCTATAAGGCATAAGTATAGCCGTATCATCCTAAAATCCTCCTCAAAAGAAGAAGATGAAGGTGGAGGACGGTTGTCGTCGCCGTGGAACATGGTGGCCGGAAGGTTGAGGAAGAAGAGAAAAAAATTGTGAGTTTAGAGAAAAAAAATTGGAAAAAGATAAGAGATGTGTGGTGAAAATGGGGCGGGTAATCCGCTTTTATAGAGGGTTATCCCTAACTGTGCAGTTCATCAACAGTTAAAAATATACAATGTAATAAAATTATATGTACTAAATTGGTCTACTATTATGCATGTTGGTAAAATGATGATATAATATATGTAACTACAAATGCAAAAAAAAAAGATAGAAGATTAGAGACAATAATATATAATAGTGTTCTGAATGCTTGTTCCCTGCATACATATAACATTATTGCACATATAAGAGATAATAATTTTATTGCTTCACTAGGCCGTCCATATAGGCGGCAAATTCAAAAAAAAAATTAACCCGTCCATATAGGCGGTTCAAGAGCAAAAGAAATAACATAAAATAAATGTCCTTGCCCTCCATGAAGGTGGCTTTATTATCAAATTATTTATTTTCTGGGTTAGTGGCATGGTGACGTTTACTACTAGTCCCTTCCTGTTCATCCCTATCTCTTTTATTACTTGGTGGAGGTTGATTTTCAGTTGGTTGTATAGGAGGGATATTATTGGTGTTGGAAACAGGGGTTTGTGGGTTTTCTCCGGTATGGGTATTTGTACCGTCGTTAATGTTACTGGGTCGGGGATGTCTTACAGTTCCCCTCGCTGGGTTGGTAGTGAATGACACATTGTTTCGCTCTATCCAAAAGTAAATACCCGAGACAAAGACATTGTGTAAAACAATGTTAATCCCGTTACTTTGTTGATCCATGTTTGGATAGTAAAGGTTTGGGCTTGAAGAAAAAAAATCTAGAACTTGAAACAGAATGGATGTATACCTTTATTTTTTCGGTAGCAAACTCGTGCTGATAACGTGTTGTGAGAAAATGTAGAGAGAGAGAAGCTATAGATAGAAATATATCAGAGAGTGTATTGAATTCGTATTGTGTAAAACTGATTCATACATCGACGGTATTTATAAACAAAATTTCTACTGTGTACAATTGCAAATTCAACGATTTCTGCGCGGGGAAGAAAACTTTTCCTAACATGCATTAAATGCATGTCAGGACATTCACTTTGGTAAACAGTGGAATTTGGCATTCCACTGTACTCTCAACAGTTTTCAATTTGTCTTTGCCAGTGTCAAAAATTAATAATGTCTAATATAAGTATGACCACTTTTAAAGTTATATCTAATCCACATTTACCAAACGGATAGATATGAAGTCGGTAATCTTATCCACGACTTTTTTCCTATGTAGTAATATGATCCTAATTAATTAACATTACATGGACAAATGCAGGTATTTAGCGCCAGAGTATGCTTCAAGTGGCAAGCTCACAGAGAAATCGGATGTATTCTCATATGGTGTTATGTTGCTAGAAATTATAACTGGACGTCGACCAGTTGACCCCAACATGAAGTACATGGAAGATAGCTTGGTGGATTGGGTACTTTATGCATCTAAATCTTTCTATACATACTAAAATTTCCAAAGTTATATAGGAGTACACCTTTTTACCTATTAACGTTGTTTTTCTTGGCATGATTTTCAGTCTAGGCCACTCCTAGCAAAAGCACTGGAAACTGGTAACTACCATGAGTTTGTTGATCCACGTTTAGAGGGTAACTATGACCCTCATTTGATGAAACGTATGGTGGCTTGTGCTGCTGCTTCCATTCGTCATTCCGCCAAAAGGCGTCCTAAAATGAGCCAGGTTTGTACAACTTTATAATCTTCTTTAATTTCCGAGGATATTTTACAACTTGTTTTTTTTTTCAATAGAAAACCATATACGATATAGACGATTTATTATGGTGGTCAAGATAGGAATGCAAGTATAACTTAACAAAACAAGATGTTTAAATCATCCAAAATTTAGGCTCAAGTAAAATTTAATTTGTTTGTATCGTAGATACTATTTAATGTGTATATTACGACCAGTTAGAATTTGAAATTTCTTATAATTATACTCCATTGAATAGAAAACTAATTTTAACTCAAAAAATTCTATAAACCGATTTAGCTCAAGTCGTCTAGAGTCAATTTTGAAACCATATGTAAGATGAATTAAATCATTATATTTAACGATCAATAAATTGCAGATTGTTCGAGCATTAGAAGGAGATGTCTCATTGGATGACCTAAATAATGAAGGCGCAAAAGCAGGGCAAGGGATGTTTAGCTCATCAGAGGGATCAGATCAGTATGATACTCGTGCATATAGTGCAGATCTCAAGAAGTTTAGGCAAATGGCATTTGCAACTCAAGATTTTGCAAGCAGTGAATATGGAGGAACCACTAGTGAGTATGGGTTGAACCCATCTAGTAGCTCAAGTGAGAGTTCAAGGGAGATGAATAGCAGAAACATGCCCTAATTACTTTTAATCAACTAGGATGCCACATGACTAATTTTTTAAAGGACTGCTTTGTAATCATGAACTAATCAGTTTATCATATAGAGAATGTATTGAATTTCTCTGAAAATGGCATGCAGTTTCCTTAATCACCTGGAAATGGGATGGAAGAGAAGCAAACACTACTACTTGTCGTACTATATTATTCTGAATATAGTCCTCAAAAGTACCAACTTCTATCAAGGAAAAAAATTTGAGTGTTCTTATATATTTATATATTAAGAACTTTGTGTGTATCTTTTATTTGCACAAGAAAAAGGTGTAGTAGTATATGTTTTTGGTCATGTGTACATGCAAATTTTCCTTGATGCTTTTGTTCAAGAAAAAGAGTTTCAGAAAAGATAATGGAGTTGTTCTAAAATTGTATGGTTGAATGGGTTGGAATAATTAGTTTCAAGTGGTTACCAAGAGTAAATTTAGAAGAATCATTATTGATTATGTAAAACCAAATCTGGAATAGTTATTTCTTATATGCTTGACAAAGGGATCAAGCGTCTATTCGTCTTTGTCATATGCTTGCCTCTTTTCCAAACTATTAAACGAATTCGGAATTTTCTCAAAGTATCATCAATAAATGTATGGTTAATTTTTTTTGTTTAGAAAATGATATATTGATGTGTAGTATATATGGTATTGTAGTTAGTTTTTTTAGTAGGGTATCAATACGTATGAACTTATTTTTTAAAAATAATGGGCAAGACATATAAACAAAGATTCTTTATTGGTGTCATATAGGACTTGCAAAAACTTTTTAAATTAAAATGTGTTAAATGTTTTAAAATCGATCATTAATCACCATGAGAAATAGTGGTAGCCATATTTTCAGTAGTATAAAGTATACTAATGCATAGTAGGATTTTGGTTCAATCAAAGGAAGAGAGTACAATATCAACTCTCATAATCATTTGTTGTTAGAATCGTGATCCTGATCATAGGATCATACGATCCAAATATGGTAAAACGATTCAGATCATGTGCAGAATTGGACTGCCAGCAACATTTGTCAAGATTGCAAGAATCGGAACATGCATGCTTGTTTGGAATCGTATGCTCTTACATTATATAGTTTTAAAAATATTTTTAATATTTGCTAAAGCCAATTTAAAATAAAAACAGATGAAATGGATGAACATAAAGTTCAACCTTTTATTCTATTGTTTAAATATGTTTAATATTCAATCAATTAGTTGGTGATAATGATACTATGGAACGTCGGGTAAGCTCTGTGTTAATTTTTATTGGTAAATGCGAGCTAAGGCATTAGAGTTGTCGACCATGTCAAAATAAACATGGCTACATTGAAATATTTGTTGAAATTTTAGTTTTATATCAGCAAATCATCTTTTTTACATAAGTTAACAATATTCTAGCTAGGCTATACTTCCAAATTTTTCTCTTGAATTGTCATTTTAACTAATTAATTACTAATTTATGCTATATGCATGAAGATACTTAAGTTCAGTATATACTGATAAGGATTGACCTATGATTCTCTAAATCATAGTCAAGCCTTTCCTTTTATCTTCCATATATCGTGGCAGGATATTAGGGATATTTCTTCATCTTTTTATGTATATAATCAATCTCTTCTATTCTCCTATTTTATATTGTATGTATCTTCTGTATCCTTATTTAGCTTTTAGCTTAACCTAGTCAGTAACTATAAATACTTGTGTTTATTGAATGAAAGTGCATAACCTCTTTATAACATTTCTGTATGGTATCAGACTTTTGATCCAACCCTCTCAAAAACGTCCACTCTGTTATTCTCCTCATGGCTCTCATCAATGGACCTCCATCATCTCAAATTCCTAACAGTACTGATCCCTCCAAACCATTCACCTCTCTTAACATACACAATGCTATCAAACTCACCCCAACCAACTATCTCTCTTGGAAACTCCAAATTGAAGCCATCCTCGTCGGTCACGACTTATTCTCCTACGTTGATGGCACTCTTGCTTGCCCACCTGCCACCATCACTACTGATGCTGGTAACCAAGAACCCAACCCTCAGCATGTTTTTTGGACTCGCCAAGACCGCTTACTCTTCGGTGCTCTAATTGGCACCGTCTCTCCTAACCTTGTTCCTATTGTATCTCAAGCCACAACATCCGCCCAATTATGGGACAAACTCATTAAAACCTACGCTCTTCCCACCCGTGGTCACATTAAACAACTCAAAGACAAGTTTACTCGCATTACCAAAGGAACCCTCTCCATCTCTGACTTCATGCGAATGTGCGGACCAATTGGATGCCTTAGGCAAACCCATTGAACATGAGGACTTGATTGACCGAATTCTCGCTGGTCTTGATGACTCCTACACCTCTATCACCGAGTCCGTCAATGCGCGAGATACTACCATCTCGTTTGAGGAGCTACATGAAAAGCTCATCAACAAAGAACTCTCCATTCAACAAGCTCGTAATGACTCCTCTCTCCCAGCTACTGCATTTGCTGCTACAACTAGGCATCAAGGACGCCATCCACCTCGTCACAATTGTAACACCACAGAATTTCAAAGCGGAAAAGAAAGAAATAATAATAGTATTAATAGGACGATGGCGAAAACATCGTCTTCTGGGAATGTCACTACTACAAGAAATGCGTTTAAATAACTAAGTGATAAAACCAACATAAATAAATAGTATAAATAATTTAAATTAATTAGAGTAATATCTAAAAGAGAAAACTGACTCTCAAACTAATTAAAAGTCTAGGCCTAAAACATCTAGTTTTTTAATGCTCACAACTCAACCCGAGCCCAAAACCAAAGAAGATTCCCATCAACATAACCTGCAAAATATATAAAAACAATCCACAATCAGTGGGGAGTAACTAGCAGTTCTCCCAGAACAAAAGAAATCAAAACATGATTCAGACATAGATTAATAAGAAAGGAAATCATACAATCATTATAACAGTAACATGCGTCTAAAAACAATAAAGCTCATAGGTAATACAAGTGATCATCAACATCAAGTAAACAAGATATAGTGAGTGAATCAATTCTAGAATACTTAAATAATAATAAAACAAAAATACAACAAGTTATTGAGTCAGAAACCGAACGCTAGTGGATCGCAATCCACTTCTTAAGGTTTGTCAGATCACAATCTCCAGGTCAGTCTATGGGCTTACGTTCCCCACTGCCTGATGCAGGGTAGAACACGCAGAACTCCCTGACCTCTCAGACGACAACAATTAACCTAGGTGTACCCCTAGTTCGCAAACCAGGTGGTTGACATGTTCTTCACCGGGGACTACATCTATCTCACCAGATATTCTTATCTCCAAATAAAATCATAAATATCATCAAAGTATCATTCAGCTCAAAAATATTCGTCAAAAAGGGATGACACCCGGCCTTATACCCATAATTCATCAAAAACAACTCTTTATAATTCCTCAAAAATAATAACTTACAAACTTACAACAAATATCTCCAACCACAATACTTTGAACATCACTAAGCATCAACAATGATAATGAAATAGTTTTTACAGCACTAATAGTTTAATCAGAAATACATCACCAATTAACTCCAAGGCTTATTCAATAAAAGAGTAGTAACAATTAATCATTTTTCTCGTAAATCAAACATAAACATAATGATATCCAATAATACTTACTGCAACCTACTGAACATCAGAAACCAAGAACATAATAGACTACAAATTATTTCTGACTAACAAGCTCTCAAATAATTTAAAAGAGTATCCTCAATTTCACAACAAAAACCCAATAATAATGATTAAACTAATAAGTTCGATCAGTAAAATCACGCAAAAATTATCATACGACTCTAATGGCTCTACTGGCATGGTAAAAATTTTATTTATAATTTTCGGACTCTAAAAGTATTTTTAAACGTTAATTTACAGATTACTCAATAATGCCAATATAATAATTAAAAATAAAAATAAACGCCCAAAAATTACCACAAATTTACCTAACATGCATAAACTCACGGAAATACATAATCTACAAAGAAATGAATTTTTTGGCTTCCAAATATAATTTTCATGATTTATATACTGACAGAAACGATAATACAAAAACAGATATATCAATTAAATAAACAGGTAAAAAGTAGGAAAAAATTATTCTAAGGCATGTAATACATACTACACATATAACATGATCCACGAAAATAATTTCAGCAATTTTAACATTCGTTTAATAATTATTATGCAAATAAGCCAAAAATGCACAAAATAACAATTAAATCAAATAAATACTAAAAATCAGACGAAAATTATTTTTCCATATACAATATTCATACAGCATGCATCAAGTATGTTCATGTCAAATTTCGTCAATGATTTCATTCAAAAAGTATTTTAAATAATATCCTAGCTTAATAATCTAATACCGAATAATACCCTAATCATTATTGTTCTAAGATAACTACTAGTTACCTGGAACGTCGGAAGGAGAGTTGAGTCCAATGATATAGTTAAGAGTTACGCATACAATCCAATTCCTCTTCTAACCCCAAAGCAAAACGAACGAGAATTGTAGCAACAAGTCACTAGGCGTTTTCTTCTTGAACATTGAAAATCTCATTTCATCCTGCTCTGTTCCGACCATGATTCCCGGCTAACTAAAGCTCTGATTCACAATCTCTCCGGTCGAAGAGAAGATAAAGATATTATAAACGTGTTGTCCAAATTTGAAGACGATCCAACGGTTAGATCTCCGTCTACGGTTATTTTGGTGAAGGTGTGACAGGAAAAACTCGGTTGAACCTTTCTCTTCTTTTCCTCTTCCTTTTCTCTCTTTCTTTTCTTGAAAACAGCGTGGGTTAAATGAGAATGATGCTGAACTTCTCTTATTAAAAATCAGAATTTTATGGCAAGGAAAAATGAAGGGTTTAGTAGAATGTTAATGAGGGATTAAATGAGCGGTTACAAGAGATCCAAATGTTAGCTTAATAAGCACCAAAACTCTTCATCCTCCACTCCATAATTGCTGATTTTCGGCCAGCATGATACGCCACACGTGATGCAACATTTCATCACCCAAGTCGGTCCAACAACGTTACAAAAACGCTACGCGACAAAACTGCATCCTAAACGCCTAAATAAATAACGAAACTAATATAACCTTTAAAATAAATAACTAACAACTTAAAATAAATATATATAAATATATCACAACATATAAATATATACACATTTTCACAACACGTTCCAAAATAATCTAAATAATAAATTATTTATTTTTACGAAAAATATCATTTTAATGTAAACAAACACCAAAAAAAAAGGGTGAAAATTACGGGGTGTTACAACAATGGCCCAGGTATTCTTCCCTCTTCTCATAACATGAAAAGGCAACCCCGCCCTTTTCTCGGTAAATGTCAATGGTGCAGAGAACAAGGACATGTGGTTGCTCATTGCCCTTTATTCAATCAAAAGTTTCCTAATGCCAGCCCTCCTGCTCCAAATACCCAACCACCATCAAACCACTACACTCCAAAACCTCAAGCCCACGCTGCAAATCTCTCCGTTGCATCACCCTCCTCACTATGGCTTCTCGACAGCGGTGCTTCCCACCACGTCACTACCGACCTCAACAATTTGTCCCTTCACACTCCGTATGATGGAACCGAAGAGTTAATTGTCGGTGATGGTAAGGGCCTTAAAATCACACACTTCGGTTCTTGTTTTTTATCTTCTCTCAAATTAAATTATGTCTTACTTGTCCCTGCTATGTCTAGAAATATTATTTATGTTTCCCAACTCTACCATGATAACAATATCTCCGTTGATTTCTCATCCACTTCTTTTCATGTGAAGGATCTCACAACGGGGGACTCTCTATTCCAGGGGCAAGTTAAATCTGGCATCTATGAGCTTCAATCCATCACTCCAAAAGTCTACACAAGCACAACAAGTTCCATATCTTGGCATCATCGTTTAGGGCATCCGTCTCGCAATGTCTTTAGATAAATTATTTCCAAAAATAAAATTCATTCCCCTAGTATTTCTACTTTAGACTGTAACTCTTGTGCTTGTAATAAAAGTCATAAACTACCTTTCTCTACTTCTTCTATTGTCTCTACTGCACCCCTTGAGTATGTCTACACTGATCTTTGGACATCCCCCATTTATTCCCATGATGGTTTCAAATATTATTCCCAAATTTTGTTGATCATTATTCTAAATACATATGGCTGTACAATTTGAAATAAAAATCAGATACTAAGCGTGTTTTTATCCGCTATAAAGCTTTAGTCGAGAAGTAGTTCCAACTTCCTCTAAAAACTCTTTACTCGGACAATGGTGGTGAGTATAACACCCTCCGAGACTAACTGTCCATCGATGGCATTTCTCATCTCACAACCCCACCCCACACCCCTCAACACAATGGTTATTCGGAGCGTCGACATCGACATATTGTCGAGACATATCTTGCTATCTTCTAACTCATGCCAACATGCCCCTTGAATATTGGACGAACGATGCCTCAACAGCCACCTATTTGATAAATAGGCTTCCCACCCCTACTCTAAATAATGTCTCAACCTACTATAAATTATTCGGCCAAAATCCTAACTATCTCAAGCTTCGAAGTTTTGGGTCTCTTTGCTATCTGTGGCTTCGACCCTACAACTCTCATAAACTTCAACTCAAATCTCAACCATGTGTTTTCATTGGTTATTCCTCTACTCAGAGTGCATATTACTGCCTAAAATTAAATACAAATCGTATCTATGTTTCTCGTCATGTTCACTTCAACGAGACCATTTTTCCCTTCGCTGACTTGAACAAACCAACTCCACCCTTATCTGACCTTGTAGAACAATGTGCACCTCTCATTATATCTATTCTATCAAATTCTCAACCTCCGGCAACGGCCCCTCTGTCCTCTCTAACTCCCACCGCCACTCCTCCAACAACTCCCTCTCCATCCTTAACCCCATCCCCTCTCTATATTGCCGAGTCTCCTACATCACCTCAACCACCTTCGGATGTCTCCTCTCCATCCACAACACCACCAGCACATCTTTCCACCTCCCCTCAAATGACCACACGGCTTCAGCATGGCATTAGGAAACCCATAAATAAATTGAACTTAAATGCAGAAGTTCATGACATGGAAGTCTTGAAAAATATCACTCAAGCTTTAAAGAGCCCAATATGGCGCAAAGCTATGGATGCCGAGGTTGATGCTTTAGTAAAAAATGGAACTTGGGATCTTGTACCTTCATCTCCCTCACAAAATGTAGTAGGTTGCAAATGGATTTTTCGCATAAAGAAGGATAAAGATGGTAACATCATTCAATACAAGGCTCGCTACGTCGCAAGAGGTTTCAATCAACGAGCTGGTATAGACTACGGAGAGACTTTTAGCCCCGTAGTTAAACCTGCCACGGTTCACCTTGTGCTCTCTCTTGCGGTTAGCCACGGGTGGCCATTGCGTCAACTCGATATTAACAATGCCTTTCTCCAAGGCACACTCACTGATGATGTATACACCATACAACCCCCTGGGTACACATATCCTAACCATCCTACTCATGTATGTAAATTAAACAAGGCACTCTACGGCTTGAAACAAGCTCCAAGAGCTTGGTACAAAGAGCTACGCCAACACCTACTTGGGTTAGGCTTCAAAAACACCATATTTGACTCCTCATTGTTCACGTTGCACAACCATGGTAGCACTATTTATTTATTGGTTTACGTCGACGATATTATTGTTACAAGCAATGACACTCATGTCCTAGAGTCCTTTATCTCAAAATTGGCAGCACGTTTCTCGCTCAAAGACTTGGGTACCTTGTCCTATTTTTTGGGAGTGGAAGTTATGCCTCACCCCAAAGGTATTTTCTTGAGTCAGAAGAGGTACATTGCTGATATTTTGTGCAAATCTAATATGGAGGATGCTAAACCTGTTTCCACACCACTTGCAACTCATCCCCCTTTAACTCTACATGGCAAACTCCTTGATGATCCCACTATGTACCGTACCTTGATTGGTAGCTTGCAGTATTTACGGTTTTTTCACCAGGTACCCCTGAGGTTTCACAATATTCACCTGGTACCCTCGCGTTTTCAACAATTCACCTGGTGCCCCGGAGGTTTTGAAAAATACTCAGAATACCCTTAATGACTAACGGTCGTCAACTCCGTTACTCATTAAGGCTAAATCAACCAAATTAACCCCCTAACTAACCTAACTAATACTAATTAATCCTAATTAACTCTAATTAAACCTTATTAATAACTTTAAATCCTAATTAACGTATCTCTCTCCCTAACCCCACCACCCTCCCACCACCCCACCACCCACTCCCCCACCCTTACACCACCCCCTAGCCCCCTTCTCCACCCCCACCCAGCCAGGCCCACCCCCACCCTGCAGCCTCTCCCCCACCCTCGCAGCTGCCGAGTCGATTTCCCCCTCCCCTCCCACCCTCGTCGAATTTCGCTCCCTACCCCCCACCCCCGTCGATTTTCGATTTTTGGGCTTCAATTAGCACTTCCGGTGGGCGGGCGCCGCGAGTAGTGAGGGGGAGGGGAGCCGAAACTCGACGGGGGGTTGGGGGAGGGAGCGAAATTCGACGGGGGTGAGGGGGAGGGAGGGGAAATCGACTCGGGGCCGCGCAGGGGGTGGAGGGAGGGTCGCGAGAGGGGTGGGTGGAGGGGCCGCGCGGGGTTGGGGTAGGGGCCATGGGTGGTGGGGTGGTGGGTGGAGGGTGGGGGAGGGCGGGGGTGGATGGGGGGCGATGGGGTGGGGATGGGCGGGGGTGGTGGGAGGGTGGGGGAGGGGGTGGTGGGAGGGGTGGTGGGAGGGTTAGGGTTTAGGGTTAGGGGTTAAGGTTAGGGTAGGGTTAGAAATTAGGATTAAGTTAGGTTAATTAAGTTTTTTTTAGGGTCATAGTTAACCGAAAGTTGACGGTAGGGTCACGTCAGGTATTTTTCAAAACCTCAGGGGCACCAGGTGAATTGTTGAAAACGCGAGGGTACTAGGTGAATATTGTGAAACCTCAGGGGTACCTGGTGAAAAATCCGCAATAGCAATATTTAAGTCTCACAAGGCTTGATGTCGCATTCACAGTTAACAAGTTAGCTCAATACATGCAGCGTCCAACTGAAGATCACATGCAATCTGTTCATCGTCTCCTTTGGTATCTCAGCGGTACATCCAATATGGGCTTAGTTATCCATAAATACTCTCCCCTCACTCTTCATGCTTACTCTGATGCGGATTGGGCACGTGACAAAGACGACTACATTTCAACAACGGCCTATATTGTTTATTTGGGCAAGAATCCTATCTCTTGGACATCTAGAAAACAAAAAACACGAGCAAGATCGTCTACCGAGGCCGAATACCAAGCAGTGGCAAATGCTACTGCTGAACTTATTTGGGTAGGCAACTTATTTAAAGAGCTTGGTCACACTCTTACTCCTGCCCCAGACGTCTACGCTTACAATGCCAACGCGATATATTCAAGTGTTAATCCAGTTTTTCATTCGAAAATGAAGCACCTAGCCTTGGACTACCACTTTGTTAGGGAGAATGTCCAAAGTGGAAACTTACGAGTCTCTTACATATCCACAAACGATCAGCTTGCTGATGCTCTTACCAAACCGTTGCCCCGTGCCACTTTCACAACATTGGTTAGCAAAATCGATCTTTCATCTTGGCCGCCCGTTTTGAGGGGGCGTGATAAGGATTGACCAATGATTCTCTAAATCATAGTCAAGCCTTTCCTTTTATCTTCCATATATCGTGGCAGGATATTAGGGATATTTCTTCATCTTTTTATGTATTGAATCAATCTCTTCTAATCTCTTATTTTCCTACTGTATGTATCTTCTGTATCCTTATTTAGCTTTTAGCTTAACCTAGAGGTGATCATGGCCGGGGCGAGCCGGGTTCGGGCCGGGCCGCGTTAAAAAAAATTGCCCATTAGGTGGGCCGGGCCGGGCCCAAATCCGGGCCAAAAATTTGTGCCCAAAGCCCGTTATTTCGGGCTGGGCCGAACGGGTTTTCCGGGCCAAAATTTAGACTAAAAAGTCTTTTTTGGCTTGTCCAAAGCCCGCCCAAAAAAAAAAAAAATCCGGGCCGGGCCGGCAAAAAAAAACTGCCCAAACCCGCCCAAAAATCGGGTCGGACCGGGCTGGAGTTGATCAACTCTAGCTTAACCTAGTCTGTAACTATACATACTTGTGTTTATTGAATGAAAGTGCATAACCTCTTTATAACATTTCTATATATACTTCCTATGTTTCTAGATAATGCAACACCTTAGCACCTTAACAAATAATTGGAGATATTCACGATTAGAGCTTTGCGTTAACAAGTGTGCAAGTCAAACTGTTGCAATTTGAAAATAAGAGGAAGAATAATTTTTGAACTTTCTTTAAATTGTGATATGGCATGGTTAGGATGTGTGACAACAACCAATAATTAGTTATTGTTTTTTTTTCTTAAACTATCAATTGCACATTAAGTTCCTTGAGATTTATTCGTTGTCGTTTTTCTCGTCTTGTCTTCAATCTCTTTAAAAATTAAAAAAGAAAATATGGTAGCCAGTCTACCATGAAAATATTGATAAGAAGAAGTGTCTACTGGACCAAAATCTCGCATGAATCCACTCCGACAGATCACGCAGACAAGTCCCATTGGGAGTAGGAAGGGCTCCCAGTCCCCCACCCCTAAATGCCTGTTGTGGGGTTTGTGCCCACAACTTCATGGTGAAAAAAGGTTAAATTCAATTCCATAAAAGTATTTTAATTCAGTAGAAGTAGTAGGGTTTGGTCCTATTACCTTAGTAAAAATCAACAATGATACGTTTAACACAGATTCTTGTATAAGATTGTCTGACATTTAATTAATTGTTAGACGGAGCCCAATAGGCCCATTTATACTCAAGCGCAACATCATCCACCATCGCGCTTCACATTGCTCCATGCGCACATGTTCCTAACTTTTCTGGTAGTTATGATTTTAAGGTTAAAAGCTACAGTTTTTGGGTTAATAATTAAGGTTCACTAATAGTTATTGTTTTGGGGGTAAAAATTACGATATTTGGGTAAATAGTTAAGATTCTCTAATAGTTAGTGTTTTAGGGGTAAAAGTTACGATTTTTGAGTTAATTGTTAAGGTTCCCTGATATTAGCATGTATGATGTCAAGCCGTCTAACAGTAACTTGACAAGAGACTTACTCTAATGCCTTGTTTGGTTGAGCTTTTTTGGGGCATTGAAACGGATTCAATAATCCGAATCCATTACTCCTTGTTTGGTTTGGGTAGTGGGTTAACCATTACCTTTACTTGAAAGTAACCCAAACCCCCAAAATGTTACCTCAAAATTAGAGGAGTAATAAAATCATTTCCATTTCCTTACAAGTGATTCATTTTCATTGTCCAACCAAACACCCAATAAAAGTAGAATACTATTCTTACCATTCCTTTCCTCTACTTCGATTCCATTCCCTTTCCATTCCTCTATTTGAACCTACCGCCCCTGCGCCCTGTTCTCCCCAGCCTTATTTTCGCCCGCTTTGGTTCAATTCGGCTTTCATTGTTTTATGACGAAGAAATCATGCCATAAGTTTAATTCAACTAGTAATTGGGTAGAGTGAATATCACCAAAAATTTGGTAATGAAAATTGATGAAAGGATCTAATCTTTTAAATTTTGGGCCCATGCGAGATGCGACCAGGCCGAATTTGCCAACTTCTTAATCCCCAAACCGACTGACAAGCGGACTTTAAAAACGACCGGGAATTGATGAAGTAAGTTACGAATACGGAATACTTCACATTGTATAAAAGCGCGAGCCTAAACCCTCTCTCTCTTTTTTCTTTTTCTTCTCGCGTTTTTCACTGCCGTTCTTTTCATCGATTTTCTGTCTACAAATTTAGCACTTCCAAATCTGATGCATAATTTTCTTTCTCCCCCAATCTGACGAAAAAAGAATAAACATATTCAAACCCTAACCCTAGATTTTTTAGATTTCCGGCGATATGGGAGACCAAAATGACGCGTTCCTGCGCAACCAAAACGCCGCCGTTCAGGGTCGCACAAAAGCCCAGAATCGCGCTAATGTCCTTCAGCTTAAGATGGTAGGATTTAGTTATTTTATGTTTTTTTTGTCGTCCATCTTGTTTGATCTCGTTTCTCGTGATGTTTTATTTAGGGTTTATCTGATAGTGTCGATTTTCATACGTATGTATAGTGTTGAGCTAGGGTTTGCCGTTTGCGTAATGTGATTTAGGGAGCTGGCGATGATTGAATTTTAGCTAATGATTGCAGTGTTATTGTGTTACTTGGGTGCGGGGTGATGTGGATTATTGCTTGATTTAGCAGTGTCGAGGTGTCTTGATTTTTTGAAATATTGTGTGATTTTATTGAATGAATTGTGTGGAAATATTGATCACAGATTGGACAGTCTCATCCGACTGGTTTGACGCCCAATTTGCTGAAGCTTTTCGAGCCGCGACCTCCGCTGGAGTATAAGCCGCCTCCTGAGAAGAGGAAATGCCCTCCTTACATGGGTGAGAAATGTTTCTTTGCTTCTTTCACTGCATTTGTTAGTTTTAAATTTATTTTTATTGCTGAGCTTGAAGTTGATTTCCTTCTCTAATCCCATTATAAATTACTACCCAATGAAGGAATGGCGCAATATGCGAATCTTTTTGCTGAGCCAGGGGATCCTGAGTATGCCCCACCTGTCAAAGAAGCTGAAACTCCGGTATTACTCTGGTTTCTTTTGGGTATTGTGCGGGTAGTCAATGTTTTAGAATTTTAATCATTTGTGGCTCAACTTGTTTATTAGCTGGCCTCTTATCATGAAGATATGGATATCCATGTGAATGTCAGGTTATCCACGTGTTTGTTTAATCTGATAAAATGTTATGGCTTGGTTCGTTTTGATGTTTGCAGCTCATCATAAATATTCTTAAGGATTGAATGCTTTTGTAGCTTTCTGTTATTGGGAAATAAAGGGTAAAGGAAATACTTTCACATTTGGATTTCATTGGTTTCAAATTTGGATTCTATTTGAATTTTATGACACATGCTGCTTCCATTCCATTGTATATTTTCCTTCATGATTGTGTTTGATGCATGATCTATCATTGTACCTTCACTTGGTTTCTAATAATGTGTAGTACTTAGGCATGTAAAGCTGAATGGAGGAACTGCTTGAATTTTACGCTCTTGTTGATAGTAGGTTTTCTGGGTTAATTATAGCTTGTTCTCATGGGGTCTTAATGTCATATTTACATTTATGATAGCTACTATCATTTTAATTTTATGTAACATGGGCTATCCATTCATGTAGTCTACGCAGCTTTTTGGAAGAAATTTAGGATTTTCCTCTTTTGGTGCAAGGTTTTATTAAGATTGAAACGTGTTGCACATTGATGAGATTAGGTGTTGTAGGAGATTTTTTACGTGCTTACCACATGTAAAAGCCAGGGAAATTTGACCCTTGTGCAGCCTGCTCATCCAGTTGATGCTGTCAATTTTGACTCGTGCATTAACTGTTCCTGAGATAGGGGGAGTTCATATTACTCCCTCCGGACCCTTTTGCTTTCCCCAATTTTTTTTGATATCCCTAAAAGATTGCCCCATACTACAAATGGCCACTGGGATAACTAGTGTATTGTCACACATCCATTCAATTTGGTTCCACCATGTTGTCCTTCATGAACTCTGCTCAACCTTAAATCTAAAATGTAAGCAATGCTCAATGGAGCAAACTATTGGTGTTAGATCGAGATATCCCAAAAGATTGCCCCAAAACTACAAATTGCCATTGGGACCACTACTTAATTCTCACATTCACTCTATTTGGTCTGACCATATTGTTTTTCATGAACTCCACTCAAGTAAAAATAGAAAACGTAACCAATTCTCAATCGGGCAAACTTAGGGCCAAAGTGAGTATCTAAGAGTGTTCAAGTATACCCATTTGCAATCATAGCTATTTTAATCCATATAAATATATGGTTTTCTGTGAGTGACTGAGCATATTATATAAATTATGTATGGATTTGAATGCTATGCCTTGCTGATCTTGTTTCTGTGAACATCTTGAGTGACTGAGCATATTATATAAACTGGTGATCTTCTTTTTTGAGTGGATGGAACAATTTGTGTTTATATATGTATGTTGTCTTTGTGTGCTAGATTTTTTAGCTTCTCTATTTTGTTTTTCATGAGCAGTCACAAAGAAGGGCCAGAATTCACGAATTGCGATTGGAGAAGGGTGCTGCTAAGGCTGCAGAAGAGCTAGAGAAATGTGACACCCTTTGTTTTTCTGTACAATATTTTGAACGTGTCATTATTATCATATACAAATTTGACATACTCCTGTGCTGCAGATGATCCACAAAGTAACCAAAGTGCAACTGAAGACCCGTACAAGACTCTGTTTGTTGCTAGGCTGGTAAGACTTGCCATCCACTGAACTGTTTTGTCTGGGTCACTGTCATCATGAAACCTTGCAAGAATTATGGCAAATGAAGCATTGAAATGGAAAGTTAATGTCCCAATGATTTAGGAAACAGGGGAACATTGGTTAAAATCTAAATTCGTTATTTTACTTTTATTAAACTATTCAATGTTTGTAGTTTTTATAAAAATACTATATACTACCAAAAGCCCAGCCCACAATACTTTGAACCCTTATATTCTGCCTGTCTCTCTCTCTCCCGCTTACCCTTAGACAATCACCCCCCTCTCTGCTCCTGTTGTGATATCCCCTTGTCTTTATATCATAAAATAAGCCGATGCTGAACTGCTGGTGACTTTTGTAACAACCAGATCCCTCCTTGCAGAATTTAATTTATTTTCTCATGTCTAATCACCTTATCTGTCCATCATTTGGAGATGATTTTGTATTTAGCGTGAGTCACAAACTACTAAATGGTTGAACTCTTTGGGATAGATGAAATGTTTTAATTTTTTTGTCCAGTAATCTGCTTTTACTTATCTGTCATTAATATTATCATGTTAATGTTTTGGAGATGGAAGTTGCATGTTCTAATGCGTTGAGGTTTTTCAGTGGAAATTAAAACTTAGCTTATGCCTTATGTTTCCAGCTACTTATATGATTTTTTTTTTGCTTAATTCAAAATATTGCATTTTCTTTTCATGAGGGGTTATTGTAGGCTATAGTTTGTATGAATTTTGAACTAAGTAGTTCTTATGCTTGCTTGCAGAGTTATGAGACCTCAGAGAGCAGGCTGAAAAGGGAGTTTGAAACCTATGGGGCCATAAAGCGGGTAGGTACCATAACCATTCCCCTCGGGGATCAGGTTATTGCGTTTTATCTTCGGTAAGAGGTTACTTGTGTTTATGACCGCTCCTCCACCGCCTCTCTTCTTCTTGTGGCCGTTTCAGAAGTTCTTCAATCTGTTTTTTAAAAAAGTTTTCAATCTGGTTTCAAATTTTTACAACCAATCTTGGTTTTATGAAAAATGTATTTTCAGATTATTGCTAATCAAGTATTTCATTCGCTTTATTTGTTTTATTGCAACTAAAAACAACTAATTGGCTTAGTATCTCTCCAGCCTAGATGGTGGATGTTGGTTTTTCTTTTGAGGTTTAACTTTTAGCAGGTAATGCCTTAAAATGATCCCAATATTTTTGTGCTACACACTCAATATGTAGAGCTTTAATTCAAGATAAAAAGGAACGATTTTGTGTATAAAACAATGCTGAAATAACTTTTGAAGCTTCGTGCACGTATAAATGATAGTAGTTATTGTAATTTGTGCTGGAAAACTTCAGCCTTGTTAGTGGTTATCCAAAATCTATGCTACTAATAAAGGGAAGAAACAAATACAGGCTCTCAGCAAAGTTTTGGTTCAGGATTCATTCTAGTTTTGAGGTGCTTATGCCGGTGAGGTGGGACTATTTGAGATGTTAGCAGATAATATTTGCCAGCTTTCCTTCTGTTTTACATTCCTGAACAATGGCATTCTGCATGAAGTAAAATGATAGGTTGGGTAATGCTCTTTAATGTTTATCTAGTACCACACATGTATGACGTATGTGACATGTATCAAATGGGTATTGGGCTCTTGTAGATCAAGCTTGTCTGACATCTCTGTCTTCTGATTGACAAAGCTGTGAGAGGGGAATTCAGTCTTGTTTTATATTCTAGGTGCAATTTAATTCATGTTTGCTTGTAATTTTTAATTTCTTGCCAGATAGTTCAAAATTTATATGTTCTTTGTTGTAAATGGTTGCTGGTCCTTGATGGCAAATCTGTAATAGTACGCTATCCGGTGCTTAAGGAGCGTTTCATTTTCTGGAACCTATAGCAAAGATACCATTGGTTGTCCACCTTTATAACAATAGGTCTGTCTTGCATATGCTTTGACACAGTGTTTGATTGCCTTAGATATGGGTGGTTTCTTGAAGGTAGTTATTTGCCTTCAGTTCTAGTGCCTAGGTATGAGACACTACCTGAGTATGAAGCTCCATGGTTTTAAGCAAAGTCCATGAAGAGATGGTATGAATATCAACCATATGGTAATCCATTTTTCTCTTTTTATGTTCGCTTATGAATTAAAAGCTGTTACTTCATCCTCCACGGCGAAGCTGAAATAGTAAGTTGAGAAGAGCCGATATCTTGTGCCTTTGTGACTTTCTTTTTTCAAGCTACAAAAGGAGACAGCTCCTACACCTTTAGCTGCACTCGGTAAAAATGTCGGGAGTATAAGTTTCTTCTCCTTTCATTTTAATTTCACTACATGTAATGCTTTACTGAGCTCTTTTTTCTCATACAAAGGCCAATCGAAACCTATCAGCTGTCAAGAAAGGATCCTGGTATATTTAATTCTAAGCACTTCTATTTTCAAATTTTCCCTGGTAAGGGGATTAATTTTTACTATAATTTTCCCTGGTAAGGGGATTAGTTGGTTCAAGGGCCTGGTAAATTGGCCACTTACATCAGTGCTCCTACTACTCTAGCGATGGCAGTCCGTCTCACTTGTGGAGCTTTATGGATTAAAGGTTAGCGCGGTTAGTAAGGCATAAGGCCTTTCTGCCCTCTGCCGTGTCATTGAGGACTTTACTTCTTGTAGATTCTTAGCTATGCTGCTTTAGATGCTAAGAAAATGACTTAAGTTTCTTTTTAATGTTTCTTGTCTTTGTTATATTCCCGTTCCTGTAATTTTTTATCTCTATTGTGTTTCAGGTCAAAATGGTCTATGACAAAGAGACAAACAAACCAAAAGGCTATGCTTTCATAGAATATGCTCATACAAGGGACATGAAAGGTTTGTCTGTCATGAACTCATGATGCGGTCTAATGGAATCGACTATATCTACCGTTCATATTCTCTTATCTTACATGTTCTATTATTCTGTACAGCTGCATACAAGCAAGCTGATGGAAGGAAAATTGATGGAAGGAGGGTTCTGGTGGATGTGGAGCGTGGAAGAACTGTTCCAAACTGGCGGCCTCGCAGACTAGGTGGCGGATTAGGAACAACTAGAGTGGGAGGTGAAGATGTCAATCAGAGGCATTCTACAAGGTAAATGACCTTGTTGAGCTATTATTGTGGGAGTGCATGTACCTATGTATCTAATCAAAAAATGATGATGCTTCATTATAGATGACAGGGAAATGTTTATTTTGTAGTACCTCACGTGGATTAGGTTGAATGTCAGTTTCAGACTTTTTAGAGTGAGAGGGTTTATAGTGTCTTTCATTATTTGTTCCACCCCAGAAGTGTATTATCAGTTTCCTTCTATGGAGATGAGGGATATGCTCAAGAGAGGAGCTAGATGAAGGTTGTGGAAGGGTTTTTATGCTTGCACATAGTTTTAAAGTTCATTTTGTCTTTGTAAGTTTTTAAGGCTTTGCTTTTGAGATCAGTTACTAGTTCATGGCCATATTTAGGTTTTAAGTTTCCATCTTTTGGATCAATTGTTGTATGCCGTCACTTGTTGCTGCTGCTTTGATTTATATGACTAGTGCGCAGTATTGGAAATTTCGTATATAAATAGAAAAGCAATGCCCAAGGCTTTTTGGCTAGCGAGAGAGACCTTCCTTGTGGACTGACAGAGCGCGGTCCCTTACCTTGTGACCTCTATTTCCTTCCCGTAATCGAACCTTCCACAGAAAGCATAGAAAGACTAGCATAATGTGACTGGTGTTACTTGTGAAGAATTATTCATGATTTTATTTGTTGGTATCTTGGATGTTCTAAAGTCTCATGCTGTTGTGCTTGCTTCTTTAGTTCTTTCTTGTTTACGTTTTGCATTATTAATATTAATTTCGCGGTTTAAACTCTCCCTTTTTTTGTCTTAGGGAGCCTCCAGCAGGAGGGCCATCTCGATCGGAAGAGCCCAAGATACGAGAGGACAGGTATATTGCATTAGTTATCTCTCTGATGTTGTTGCCCTCTTTCGTGGCTTAATAGCTTTAGCAATAGGCAATATTTGCTTGGAAGATTTGATCATGTAATGTTGATGCTCTGTGACTCTGGATTTTGGACCATGAGCATGAGAGGAATTTGCTTGTGAATTGTTCTTCATGTTCAACTTGCAAATATGCTGGCACCACACACCATTTGCTTCCTTGCATGATACTTCTTTTTGTTTTGAAATGCAAGGAGTTTGCTTCCAATTGCTACTTATCATTTATCATATTGCTATTAAACTTTTATCCGCTCTATGTTGATGGATTTGAATCTTTAATATTCCAGAGATAGAGAAAAATCTCGAGAAAGGGGCAGGGAGAGAGAAAAGGAACGAGAAAAGTCTCGTGAGCGATCTCATGACAGGCCGAGAGACCGCGATCACAAAGAGGATAGGCATCACAGAGATCGTGATAGAACCAGAGACAAGGAGAGGGACAGAGGTCGCGATCGTGACCGTGATCGTACACGTGATCGTGATAGAGGTAAGGACCGTGGTCGTGATCATGATAGAGATAGGGATCATGGGCGTTCTCGTGACAGGCACCGAGATAGGGACCGTGACTATGAAACTGGGGAAGCAGACCATGATCGTGGGCATTCCCGTGATAGGGAATATGAGTATGATCACGCGGAAGCTAAACATGATCGTGGCAGGCATGGTGATAGAGAACGAGGTTATGATCATGCTGGAGCAGATGAGGATCGAGGATGGTATGAGGATGATCATGAGCACAAGCGTTCTGAAACTGAACCTGAACCTGATGATAAGAGTTATGACCATTATGGGCATCACCAAGGGCGGGGACAATATGATAACAAAGATGCTCTTGGGGATCATGACCGTTACAATCATATGGAAGAAGATGACTACAGTTACGATCGAGATGCCTGAAGAAGGTGAAGAGAGCTCTTGAACCCAAGAGACACAGAAGGTTTTGGGTGAATATTTCCTTGGCAGTTCTTTATTTTTTCAATCACAGGAAGTTTGAGCTCTGTCGGGGTTATTACCTGCAATGGTCAGAGTTGGGCCCTTTTTGCTTCTAGGGAGGTATTGTAATGTTACTTATTTAGGTAAGAATCTGTTGTGTTTCACTAGTACTGGTTTCATTGTCCTGCCTTTTTTCTTTTCTGGGAAAGACAAGAGATGGGAGGGGGGGTGGGAGTTGTTAGTTGTTACTCTGTTAGAGTGCATGTTCTGGCTTGTATTTTTTATTTACTTTTGAAAAGACCGTGGCTGTTCATGGCATTCGTAATGCATTCAAGTGCATTTGGTGGACTGCACCCAGCTATTGCTTTGTTTTGTATGTGCAAAAGGGAAGAAGAGGGAGCTATAGCACATCATTAGTACTATATTAAACTTTGGAGTTAATTTTCTCAAATACTGCAAAGCAGTCCACCCAAAAGTTATAAAGTATGGTTTTGTGAAGGCCTAGATATATTTAGGTTTCATGGCTAGGTTTATTTTTACCCTTGCGGTGGAATAGTTCCTCTCAAAACATGTTGTATGTTGTATTAATATAACTATATAAGCTATAGTATGCAAATGTATAAAGTGGCTGTTACTCTAAAGTTCTAATAAGCCAACAAATGAAATTGCCATAAATTCGCTGTAGGATCACACTTTAAAACGAATTAAATACATCGTCGATGATAGATTAAATGGACAAAATAGTGAGAAAAGTAAAACAACTTGCGTGAAATTTCTTGGCATTTGCGTTCCGAAGGAAAACGATGTGGCTTTGCCGAGTACTTAGACAGTGCAGGTCCACAATCTTTCTCGTATCTATATACTCTCGTGCTTGTATAATGTACTTGGGGTAATCAAGCTTGACACTCCCACTTTGAGATTCATCGATGAAACTATCAATTAGGGGATACATGATTGAAAATGAGCTTGGAATTGAATTATAGTATTGTAATAATCAAATGTTTATTGTAAATGAAACATTGTTTGTTTAAGAACTTATCCAATCGTGTTTCATCAATGACTCATCATTTGATGTTATTAAAATGACCTTCAAATCATCATTTTTACCACCATCACGTATATTGTTTGAGATTTGTAAAAAATATGATTTAATAGTATTATAACTTATGCGATATACATTTGAGAATCCAAAATATTGTTGAAAAAACTATTTTCTTAAATTAATGAACCATATATATTAATATTGAAAGTTGTGAATGAAATTTGTAAGTTATAAGTTCATCCATGTACATCTTTTGAAACATCAGTTTATTAGTTTATTTTTGTAAGGTGGACCGAGAATTCAGTAATCAACTTAAATGCAAAGACCATCGTGCAACACGATCTTGGGCACCATATATAAATAATGCTACTATCAACATATAAACAATGACATTCTGATGTCTAGATACAATCTTCTTATGAAAATGTTAATGAAATTGATTTTATTATATTTTCAACATATAAACAATGACATTCTTATGTCTAGAGTTTATATATATATATATATATATATATATATATATATATATATATATATATATATATATATATATATATAAATTCTAAGCTACTAATAATTCTAAATTTGTACATATCATATAATACATTATCTTAAGTTATTCTTTTGGAAATAAGCCAAAATAAGCTGAATAGAATAATGCCTAAATTAATCAACTTTAGACTAGGACCAACACGAAAAAAGTGTCCCCATTCCCTGAACTTAAGTCTATAGTTAAAGAGACTAATGGTCAAAGTTATGTGTTATTAAATATAAAAGTTAAAATTAAACAATTACTAGAGAACTGAAGCCAATAGATGAATTTTGGTATTTGCTTCAAGCATTCAAGAATAGCCATTTCTGCTAGGAAATTTCGTTGGACTTTCTAGATACAAAGAAGGAATTAACAAGTAAGCTTCCTAGAAGTTTCTTGTAATAGTGCAATGTGTTTTCTGTTTTGAGCATCACTTGGAGATTCAGTATACATGACACAAACGCATCCGACCTTTTCAGCTAAACTCCAGCATTACTCTATTTCCTCTGGAGTCTGGATAACTGATCAATGATTCTCCGTGACAGGGAATCTTGTTTCTGGCGACATATATGGTGCGAAGTTCGACCAATGACAATTTACATCCAATTTTTTTTATGCCCATTTATATTTTAACCTCAAAAGTTCTCCTATCCAAAAAAAAACCTCAAAAGTTCTACTTTTGAGAAAAAATACCACTATATGATATTATTGGGGCCAATTATTGTTGGGGAATTTTAAGAAAAAAAAACAAAAAATATTTTTGCTAGATACAATTTCTTTTCTATTATTATATCAGCCACTTAACAAAGAACATGCCCGCTAACTCTCTTCCACTAAGATTCTAACAAGGTCCATTTCTCTCTTAACAAATCAATTCACAAAATGAATGATTGTTTGGTTACCATATAATAGAAGAAAAATATTTTTCTTATTGTTGAAATAGGTCTTGAATTATCTGGCACTAGGTTTAACCAAGCACGGGTGCTTTCGATGTATGTGGTTTAGTAAACAAAATATGTTTTGGTTTTAGGCCAAGTTTGTTTAGATGAATTAGAAGGGTACTATATAAACTTCTAATTAACCTATGTCCCCAATGTAATTTGTACTAAAAACATAATAAAAAAAATTGTTTCTTCTCTGCGTGTGGACGTAGCTAACACATTATTAGTGGACCACGGTAAATCTTTGTATTGTTCTTTTTTAATTCTTTGGTCTTTAATTGCATCTGTTATAACACTTATAAATTAAAATAAATAATTCCTCTAAAAAAAATTAAGATAAATAACTATTAAATTGTTTGATTGACAATTACATAGGAATGTACTAAAAGTTCTACTTCCCACTAATCGGAAGAAGTTACCAACCTAGTCTACCTTATGAGAATAGAATTTTACATGAAAAGTTTTTGTTACGCTCAAGTTCAACCAATCAATTTTTTAACACTTCCTAGAAAATTAAATTGCATGGAAATTCATCTAACCAAACGATCACTAACTACTTGCATATGGCATTTGGACTGCTAACAGTGTATGACACTCGTATTAGAAATCAGAAATTAATGGAGTATCTAATACCACACTACTCCAATAGCAATATTCTCATATGTGCAACTTCCGGCATTAAACCAAATGACTACGTACTCTCTAGATACGACACAAAAATTTCTAAAATGTAGTACTCAAATTTTAAAAGAAATTCTAATTATATGAGAAAAACACGCTTATTACATTGTAGCACTCCCCAACAGACAATAAGAATATGACAATTTGAAGGGCGTAATTGAGAAAGGCAAGAAAGAACGTGCACAAATTGCATGCCTAACAAACAAAATAGACTAGAATTAAGCAGTACATGAAGATGAAGTATATCCAAAGACTGGCTAAGTCTATAAATACAAGCAATTAAGTAGCCATCTGCAAGTGAAGCTTAAAACACAAGATCTCTACCATATCATTTCTTAGAGACAATTCCTTGAGGGGACAAAGAAACGTCGATTCGAAGGCTAAGATTTGGTTAATCAATGGCTACATTCAAAGAGGTGAACCAACAAAGAAAAGTTGCAGCATGGATGATCTGTTTCAGTTTCGTGCTTCTGAATAGTATAGCCCTTGCAGAAAGACCCCTGAAAGAGAATCTCATTAGTTTAGTTGATGAGGAGCAAGTAATGAAGGAAGGCCTTTTGAATAAGATGTATCATTTCTTATGGAAATCAGGAGAATCATCCTACCAACCTGTTTGGCCTGTCAGTTTTCTTACATTAATCAACTTTTCTTTCCGTTTTTTTATTCTGATCTTATCTTTGTTCCTGATAAATTCTGCGTTTGTTAAACAGGACATGGAGTTCGGTTGGAGGATCGTGGTAGGATCGTTTATAGGGTTCCTTGGTGCAGCCCTTGGAAGTGTTGGCGGAGTTGGAGGTGGCGGAATATTTGTCCCTATGCTTACTTTGATCATTGGTTTTGATCCCAAATCTTCTACTGCCATTTCTAAATGTGGGTTAATCTTCAATCTTTCCTAATTACCTCCTATCATTCTACTATTATCGGTCTAAAACTTGAAAAAAAAATATACAGTATAAAATAGGATTTTAAGACCTTAATTGTACGTTAAACTGTGGAGATTACAGGTATGATAATGGGAGCAGCTGCATCAACAGTATACTGTAATCTAAGCCTAAAGCATCCAACATTGGACATGCCCATCATAGACTATGATCTTGCTGTACTAATTCAGCCTATGCTTATGCTTGGAATCAGCATTGGAGTTGCCTTCAATGTCATCTTCGCTGATTGGATGGTCACCGTCCTCCTCATCATCCTTTTCTTAGGTAAATAAGTAAATAACTTACTCCACTATGATTTAACAATGATTTCTATCATGCATTAACACAAATTTTGCATCACGAATTCTCAGTGACATCGATAAAAGCTTTACTTAAAGGGGTAAATACGTGGAACAAAGAGTCGGAGATGAAGAAGGTGCTCATATATTTACATAACTTGAGGTTTTGTAATGATGTGTATAGTTCTGCACTTCTTACTGATGAATTTAATGCATTACTTTTGGCTGTGTTGTAGATAGTAGCTTCAATGCACGTACCAGATACTAAGTCAGGAGGTTAGTGCATATTATAAACCTATAAACTTACGATCCGGATTAATTACAAGCGCAAAAATCTTCTTCAAGTTAAACTTTTGTTATCATTGATTCAAATTAGATAATCATAATCTATGTATTTTGTTAAAACTTTTGTGCAATATATCAATGCTTACTAAAGGTTTTGAACTGTAGAAGAGTCTGAAGCAGACTACAAGCTGTTACCCAGTGGACCTCCTGCCCCTGCACATGATGATAAGGTCTCTCTTTATCTTCACACCTAAGCTATTGAAATCAAATCCCTTTATATCAACTTCAAGTAGTAGTGATTAAGTAATTCTTTTTGTTGATGCATGATTATTAGGTTCCTATGTTATCCAACATATACTGGAAAGAACTATCATTGCTTACATTTGTTTGGCTGGGCTTCCTTGTTATACAACTTGTCAAGGTATGTGTATTCCCTGTGTACTTACCCGTTTGCTATAGACAATAATAAATGGATCTAATGATATACTGATGCTCAAGTATGTACTTTGCTAGAAAACGTTGAGCTAAACTTCATAATAATACATGAATCTCATGTTCAAGTACGTGCTTATCTTCACAAATTAACGTTCTCAATCCAAAACCACATCTGCAATCGTCGCGAGTGTTGATGTTATTGCCAGAAAAAGGAAGAAAAACATGAGGCTAGAGTCTCATTCTATTGCACTTTGACATGAGAACTTAAATCCAAAATTACACACTATCCATGTACTATCATTTATTACTGCTTACACGTACAAGAATGTTAAGTTTATGGTTTAACAAAAGTGTGGTGTGTGTAGAGATATACAGTGACCTGCTCCGTACAATATTGGCTTCTGGATGCATTACAGGTAAAACTCAGAAATTTCAGAAACTTGAATGAGTAAATCTATATGTACTATACTATATACCATATAAATGAAAAAAGAGTTAATTTTGACGATTGCAGATACCTATTGCTGTATCAGTCTCTCTATATGAAGGAGTATGCTTATACAAAGGGACTAAGGTTATAGCATCCAAGGGAAAAGAAATCACAGTATTGAAGGTCCATCAAATTTTCTTCTACTGTATATGTGGCGTTGTTGCTGGTATGGTTGGTGGCTTACTTGGGCTAGGAGGCGGATTCATCTTGGGACCTCTCTTTCTTGAACTCGGAATTCCTCCTCAGGTATACAAGATTAATAGTGTTGATAACCTCAATTTACTCAGCTACAACATTTGCTTTTCAAGATGTGTATGCGCACACCATGATCATTAACATACTTCTATAGTTCTATTTATATATGTACTAACCTTCGTTTCTAAATAAGTGCAACAGTTTGACTTTCACGTTTGCCAACGCACACCTTTGACAATAGATCTCTCTAATTATGTATTTGTAAATGTTATAAGAAGTTGATATTATGAAAATAATTATTTAAACAAATCCAACAATATTTTATATGATCATTTTTGTTTTTATATATTAGTAAAAAAATACGGTCAAAGTGAGGTGTGTGAATAAATAAGAAAGTCAAAGTTGTTGCACTAAAAAAAAACCGAGAAAGTATAACATTTTAGTGTTTAATTGTACATCTTGAACGTTAAAGACAAATAAAATCTAACGAGATCCTCCATAATGATAGAAGTGAAGTATTAGGGATACAATATAGTCAAAATTTTAAAGTTTGACTTAAAAAGGGACAAATTTTGCAACTCATATAAAACAATGATTCAATGAAGTATTATCATCGCCCAATATAGGATGATTAGCAATGTATTAGTAATGATCAAGTGATCTTCTGTTACATGATAAGATTTACAAGTTTGAATTAAATGATGTGGTCTACAGGTAGCAAGTGCAACTTCAACATTCTCAATGATATTCTCATCCTCTATGTCAGTGGTGCAATACTACATCCTTAAGCGTTTTCCTGTTCCTTACGGTAAATTTGTTCCCTCTGTTTTTATTTTAACTTGCTAGAAATAGAAACCTTGTGCCACTACTAAATTTAGAAATTAGAAAAGGCCTTTCACTTCAATGAGCTAACCATATTCTTATGTGTTTCAGCGGCTTATTTCGTCCTAGTTGCTACGCTAGCTGCCATAGTTGGTCAGCATGTTGTAAGAAGGTTGATAACATTACTAGGCAGAGCATCAATAATCATTTTTATCCTCGCATCAACTATTCTCGTCAGTGCAATCACCTTAGGTACGTACTACGTCCACTCATTCAGTCGTTTCCTTTTTCGCATCTCTTACATTTTGGTAGTTGATAATAAATGGCCGGTAATTGAAAATTTAAATTTGTACATAATTTTGTGAGGGACCATATCGATATTCATGTTAATGGAAGTTCTTCTCTTCTAGAGTTTTCACTCATAAACTCTACTTTATTTGCTCTACCTTCAATTGCTCTAAAAATCCTCATTGGTTGTCTATAAATTTTCAGAAATATAATATTTACATCTTTCATAAACATAATTTAGTGAGCATCTGTTGGTATTTCATATTGCTTTGTCATATCAAACCCATAGGAAACATGTTATTGATTTAGGAGTATTTCCTAAATCTATCTAGTTGGAAGTGTTTTTATACCGTTAATATTATCATCATCTATACTAATATATTAAAAGGCGTTCCTAAACAATGAACGATGTCAAGTATTATCATCATATATATATATTGTATAAGATTCGACCCCGTGATCACAAGCATAAATACTAAAGTCTTAGCCACTAAATTGAGTGATACTTGATGCTATCATTTTAAACTAAAATATTAATAAATGAAAGATACAATTATTCAGAGCTTAACCCGAGCCTAAAAACTAGTTACTTACTACTGTCTGCATTACTGCATAATGAATTAGATGTAGAAGTTAAATAATGTACACAACAATTATAGAGTATTTCCAAGATCAGGGTGAGAATATTGGGGGTCTTGAGGGTAGTCTTGTACGGAGTCTTGTGGCAAGACTCAACAAGTCTTGGACAGAGTCTTGGGTTGGGTTTTGTTTTTCAAGACTCCTCCCAAGACTCTTGTCATGCAAAGGATATTTTTGTGGCCAGTAAAAAAATGTCATGTGTCTTCTTCTTTTTTGTAGAGTGAGTCTGTAGAGAGTCTGAACGATAAAGTATAAAATTAAAATGAGTTTGAAGTGAGTATGTAGAATTAAAAAGTAGTGAAAAGCTGATATAGCACGGTCTGAAGTTTAGAGTTGAGTCTTAGGGATAAACTCATCCTCATGTTCCTCGACTTCGCGCATTGTATATTTGTGTGTATCAATATTTATTGCATGAGTTGGAAATAGCTTGCGCATGAGAAGATTGTACATTTGTACGCCTCGAAGTATATTGCTCCATGCTTTTGTGACCACATACCATGCAGTCGAAGTAGTTAGAAATTGCGTGTAAATCGTATAGTTCATTTATGTAATTAGTAAAGTTGATTATATAACATAAGTTGCATTTTCTTTAACATTGTAGGTGGAGTGGGAATAGTGAACATGATACAGAAGCTGGAAAATCACGAGTACATGGGTTTTGAAAATTTCTGTCATCGTCCCTAAGCCTCAATTCAGATATTATATTAATACGCATTATTAGGTACTTCAAATGTTGCATGCCATATTGGTGCACTTTTTGTAGGCGATAAATTTCGCCAATTTGCAATGTCTCGATTCATCAACATTAATTCGTAAACCAAGAGCACCTAGAGACCAGAGGCTTTTGAATGGGATAAGTCCATGAAATGTATAATGTATAATCCATGCATCCTATTATCTCAAATAAAGTTAATGAATAAAATTGTTTTTTCCCCTGAAAATTGAAAAAGTATACTATATTGTTTCATGTATCAAAGCGTCTTGCATGAGACACATCTCAATCATTTAGAATGACTAAGACGAGATTTTGTTATCGATTTATAGGCATAAGACTATCAATTTATGGGCTTAAATTGATTGATATATTAGGTTAACTAATAGATGTTTGGAATAAACTGACAAATATTTGGGTTAAACTGATAGATCAGGCTCAAACTAATACTCATCCCCAGTTATGTCTTGGACTGAGACGGTCTGATCACACACAATACTTTTCGATTATGTATATATGTGATGAATTGATATGAGAGTAGAAATGTGTTAAACAAATTAATAATTATATTATTTACAAGGAAGGGAAAAATTAGAGGACAATCGTACATCAAAGACTTTTCTCTCTACTTCATTTTCACTTACATTACTCATATATTTCAGGAAGCTAACATAGCAACATATTATCTCTCAAAAAAGGTCATTGTATCTCTCCTACCATATTAGACGTCGTTGTTGGTTCGGAACCTACTCTAAATCAGTTTGTCCTTGATTTGTTAGGTGTTTCCCTTAATAGAAGGGTGTCCTAACTGTTAGACGTTGGAATAATGCCTTGAGAGGCTAGGGTATATTATTCACAGAATATACATCAAGAGTATACAAACCTACTTTACATAAATACATAACTCTAAGTAAGGATAGTAATTATATGAATACATATTTACTCTAATACACCCCCACAGTTGGAGCAGGAGGAGGACGGATGCTCAAACTGGAACGAAAATCTGTGAGCAAAGGTTGAGGAAGACCCTTGGTGAAAATATCCGCAAATTGAGAGGAGGAAGGCACATGAAGAACTCGGATATGACCAAGATCAACCTTTTCACGTACAAAGTGAATGTCCATTTCTACATGCTTAGTACGTTGGTGTTGCACGGGATTATGAGACATATATACAACACTAATGTTGTCACAATAAACCACCGTAGCCCGCTTCAAGGGACTATGAAGTTCAAGAAGAAGGTTATAGATTGAAGCCGTCTCAGCAACGACATTAGCCACTCCCCGATATTCGGTCTCAGCACTCGAGCGAGATAAAGTGGCTTGCCGCTTAGAAGACCAAGAAATAAGATTATCACCAAGAAACACACAGTAACCCGAAGTAGAGCGGCGAGTATCTGGACAACCGCCCCAATCAGCATCAGTGTATGAGACAAGGCCAGTAGATGGAGCCGAGGACAAGTGCATGCCATAGTCAACAGCACCCTTAAGTTATCAGAGGATACGCTTAAGGGCATGAAATGAGGCTCACGAGGAGCATGCATAAATAAACAAACCTGCTGCACGGCATAAGAGATATCCGGGCGAGTGAAGGTAAGATACTAAAGAGCCCCAGTAAGCTGCCGGTAAAGAGTAGGATCAGCAAGTGGCTTCCCACTGGTAGCACTAAGCTTAGACTTAGTACTAACAGGAGTAGCAGCGGACTTACAAGAAGTCATATCAGCACGAGCAAGAATCTCCATAGCATAATTTTGCTGGCAAAGAAACATGTTATATATCCTTGGTACGAGAAACAGAATTGCCAAGGAAATAAGACAAAGGACCAAGATCCTTCATTGCAAACTCAGGATTCAGAATTGCAATGATATGAGTGCGGAGAGCATCAGACGAGCGGGTGAGGATAATGTCATCTACATAGAGAAGAAGATAAGCTATATCCGAACCTCTCTGGAAGATAAACAAAGAAGTATCACATTTGCTGTTATGAAAACCCAAAGAAAGAATGTAAGTCGCAAACCGCTAATACCAAGCCCGTGGGGCCTGTTTCAGACCATAAAGAGACTTCCGAAGAAGACACACATGTTTAGGCTTGTCAGGATGAACAAACCTGAGAGGCTGATGCATATATACAGTCTCTTGAAGATCACCATGAAGAAAAGCATTCTTCACATCCATCTGGTGAATAAACCAGTGTCGAGAAACTGCCAAACTCAATACGGTACGGATGGTAGTAGGACGCACCACCGGACTGAAAGTCTCACCACAATCTACCCCAACTTCCTGACTCTTACCGTTAGCCACTAAACGAGCCTTATACCGCTCAAAAGTGCCATCAGATTTTTCCTTGTGAGCAAAAACCCATAAGCAACGAACAATATTCGCATCCGGAGGACGCGGAACCAAATCCCAAGTATGAGTGTCAATCATAGCATTATATTCATCACACATGGCGTTATACCAGTTAGGGTCATCAAGGGCACGTAAATAAGACCGAGGAATAGGGGAGATTTGAGAAGTGGAGGACGCAACTAGAGCAAAACTAGCATATTTAGAGTTGGGCTTAAATATACCATACTGGGAACGGGTCCACATAGAATGGACCGGTGGTGGGAGCCCAGAATTTAAGGAAGAAGAAATAGAGGGAGCTAGGCTGCCAGGAGCGCTAGGAGACGCAAGAAATGGGCTAGAGCCCGCTGGACTCGAAGATGGGGAAAGAGAGGACGGATAATGAGGGCTGGAGGGGAAGTTTGTGGGTGATGGAGGAGTCCCACGAACATCCTGGGGCCCAACGGTCTCATCCGCACGCAAAGAAGAAGAGGGAGCAGGGAGTGGGGCCTGCTGATCCGGCCCAAGAGGAGAAATTGATGTATGTGGGCTGTCAGTAGATGTTGGACGCCAAGTAAGAAGAGGGGAAGCAAAATCAATAGCTGGGGTCAAAAAATCATAATCTGAAGATTTTGGAGTATAATTTGAGGAATTAGGAAAAGTAAATTCATCAAAGACAACATACCTTGAAATGATTACTTTATTAGTCTCAAGATTAAGACACCTATATCCTCTATGAGAAAGCGGATAGCCAAGAAAGATGCACGGAGTGGAATGGGGACTCATTTTGTGGGGAGTTGTTGAAGAGAGATTAGGATAACAAAGACACCCAAATGTACGAATATGATCATAAGAAGGTGCTTTATTAAAGAGAATGTGCATAGGAGTAAGATTATCAAGAAGACGGGTAGGACGAATATTTAATGGGAAATTCTACATGGTGGCCTCTAACTTTCAATTATTCTATATGGTGGTAGGGCAAAAAAAAAATATTACACAAAGTGACTCCCAACTTTGACAAATTCTACCTAATGACCTAATTTCATTAATTGGTGGCTAACCAATTGAATCTAACTCTTTCTCTCTCCTCCCTCATCCCCTTTGATCTCTCTGATGTTTGTCGTCCTTAAAGGACTGCATATCTTTTGGTACAATTATTACATCTTGTTTGTTGAGGATTTTACCCGCATGACAATTGCATATTCTTTGAGAGAAAGATGTGAAGTTTTTCATGTGATCAAAAAATCTAAAGCTTGTATACTTTACCAAAAATGTACAAAATTTTGTGAGAGTGAAATGAAAATCAGCTGACAATTGGCTAAATGTCTCAAAAAAAGAAAATTAATGGCAGGTGTACAGAAGCTGAGAAATTGCCTAGAGGCAGAAGCTATCTATATATGCGGTATGCTTGCTCAATAAGCTGTCAATAAAATATGCACATCCTAACGGAGCTTGGAGTTGATAGAACATGTACAACCGTCTTGCAATTTTAGAGTGGTTTGCTCTTTTGGGTGGTGCGAAGTGGGTCGACCCACTAGGGTTCGTTCGATAGCTTGAGTGGCGGTGTAGGGGTGTGGATTGGGGTTTACAGAGAGAAAGGGGATGAGGGAGGAGAGAGAAAGAGTTAGATTTAATTGGTTAGCCACCAATTAATGAAATAAGGTCACTAGGAAGAATTTGTTAAAGTTGGGAGTCACTTTGTATAATATTGTTTTTACCTTGCCACCATATAGAAAAACTGAAAGTTAGAGGCCACCATGTAGAATTTCCCATATTTAATAAATATGTCGCCATATGCAAAGATTCCACTCAATATGAAGGATGGAGAGAGGCATGAAATAAGAGGCAACGACAAATGTTATTGAGAGTGCGTATCATACGTTCCGCTTTTCCATTTTGAGGAGACGTATGAGGACATGAGTGGCGCCAAATCATGCCATGAGTAAGAGAAAAGAAAGTAAAAGATGCATTGTCATACTCACGCCCATTATCACATTGGAGAGCTTTAATGGAGAGTCCAAATTGAGTCTTAACATAAGTATGAAAACGCACAAAAGTTGAGAACACGTCCGATTTATATTTTGAGAGGAAACACCCACAAATAATGAGAAACATCATCAAGAAATAACAAGTAATACCGAAAACCAGTAGGACTATTAAGAGGATAAGTATACAGGTCGGTATGAATATTATCAAAAGGAGCATAAGTCTTAGTCAAAGAAATAGAGAAAGGAAGACGCCAATATTTGCCTAATTGACATCCATGACAAACAGAAAGAGTCCGAGCACTATTACATTGAATAAGATCATTATTCTTAAGAAAACTAATAACTTGATCTCCAGGGTGACCCAAGCAATTTTGCCAAACTTCAGGAGAAATAGCAGCAAATGCAGAAGAGGATGAAATGGATGGAGTGGAAGACACGGGATAAAGATTTCCCACACTATTGTACCTGGTCAAGATTGTCCCCGTCCTTAGGTCCTTCACAAAAAAACCAAACGGGTCAAATTCAACAGAAACACAATTATCAGAAGTGAATTGACGGACAGAAATAAGATTTTTGATTATATTAGGAGCATAGAGAATATTTTTGAGAGTGAGGGGAGGAGTGCAATGAGGAAGGAAAGTCGTGCCTGAACCCTTAACTGGTAGTTTAGAACCATCACCAACCAAAATGTGAGAATTTAAATTACAGCAATTGACAATAGAAGAATTCATACCTGAATTATTCATAAGATGAGAAGTGGCACCGGTATCCATATACCAATTTGAGTCCGGAGGTTAAAGAGACAAAGTGTTGAAGAAGGTGGGCAGTTCGGTGCGCTGGAAACTGCCCGGAGCAAGAAAAGCTAAGCTTGCAGTGTGGGTTGAGACACATGCGGGCTGGGGCCCAAGACCCCTGGCTGCTGGGCCGAAACTGGTCTCCACTGATTGGGAGCCTGCGAAGGATACGGGCAAGGGGGGTACATCATTTGTTGGGCCTATGGACCAGCCCAAGTTGAAAAATAATAAGAGGAGGCCTGAGGTTGAGAATTCTGCTGCCCAGTATTATTATTATTCTTCCCTTTATGCTTGCCTTTTGTTTTGCCATACCCGGTTGAGTGTTTTCCACCCCCATGACGGTTGCCACCGCCAGAACCACCGTGGACAGACTGAGACGGTTGCTTAGAACCTGAGTCTTCGGCCAAAAGAACAACATCCGACGGTGGAAGATTTGACTCGATTTTCTCACGACTTACGCGATCCAACTCAAGCATTGAGCATGCCTACTCAAATGAGGGAAGTGGAGAAGATTGTTGAATAAGGGTAGCAACCATGCGGTAGTCGGTAGTCAATTTACCAACCAGTTGAAGAACTAAGCGCTCTTCAGAAATAGGGTGATCTATAGCAGCAAGTTGGGTAGATAATGCTTTAAGAGCTTGACAATAATCAGCAAGAGAGGCAAACTGAGAAAGATGAATTATACCAAACTGATTCTCGAGATGCACCACCTGAGTACCCTTATTGTCTTGAAAAATATTACGTCACCGCTCCCATGCTTGCATAGCCATGGACTTGTCGTCCAAAATTTTGAGAAGAAGATCAGTAGTGGTGGTGCCATACATCCATTGGCATATAATCGCATCTAAGCGATCCCATAAAGCATCATCAATGTCCATTGATTTCTTTACCGTGTTGTCGATGTGATCCAAGACATTATATGCCTTGGCAGTGTTGCGGAAGAGTGTTGCCCATGGAGTATACTGAACTTTATCGACATCAAGGACCAAAGGAATCAAGGCTTTGACGTTTGTGACGCTCAAAGCGGGATAAAAGGCATGGCTCACCGTGGAGGATGAAGTCGAGGATGGGGAAGAAGTATTTTCGGGAGCCATTAAAGAAGAGTGGAGGAGAAAGAAGAAGATAGGAAAAAGGAAACCACGACACGACCGAGGTTAGAAGCCTGATACCATGTTAGACGTTGGAATAATGCCTTGAGAGGCTAAAATTTGGTACGACTGTCGCGTGCCTACCAAAAATAACCTAACTATAACCTTCTAGCAATGTAGTCGGGTAAGTCAGAGTCGATCCCACAGAGAATTGGATTTATCTTATTATTTCTTGTGTTAGTTAAAAACCCCCTTTTTTTCTAGAATATATGAACTAACCAAGTATTATCAAAATTACTACTATAAGGAAGAATGTAAAATATGGAGTAAAAATATTAAGATATAAGAAAGTAATATAATCAATTATAGGAGAATAGGGATCAGGAGATATATATTGGTATTGGAATATTAATCGATCATTGAACTAAATAAATCACGCATATACTTTGACGTTAACTCAAGAATGCACGTAGACACTATAAACTTTCTAAATTGCAATTAAACCAAACAAGTTCTTGGAATATTGTCTAACTAATTAATAATCTAGAACAAGCACTCTAAACTCGATTAATTAGCAGCATGAAAACTGTAGAAATAGTTAACTTAAGCCACAATCTCACAAGCTCGGATTGTGCAACTTAAAAGATTGATAATCTTAGGTATTACGATAAGTTTTAGTCACTAATCAAACACCTAATTGCTACAAACGGAATTAACAAGGACAATTACGTATCATAAGTCAAATTCTAGCAATAAAATTAGCAAATTACACCAAGATGACCAATCTAAAGTATAATCAAACTAGTCCTAAACAATAATACAGAGTATCAATCCAACCAAAATATAATCATGACCCAAATATGAAAAATCATAGATTTACCATTCTCACAATATAATAACCCAATACTAAATATATCTCCCTACCCTAAAAAGATTTACCCTAACATATTAAGAACAAAAATAATACTAAGAAGAATCAACTTATTCATTATTGAGAGATACAAAATCTAAAAACTATACTAATAATCCTATCTAATTATTAATTGTATGGAGAAAAAGGAAAACTAGAACAAAACCTTCAAACTTGTAAAGTACCAACAATTGTCGAAAGAAGCAAGAGTATTGTGCTGATTTCAACAATTTTGCTACTGTATCTGTAGTCTATAATCTGCCCTTCTTCTACTTCGTCTCTGTTGTTATGTATATCTCTGTAATTGAGTGCTCCTCTCTAAAAAACACTGATCTTCTTCCTCGTACGCCTCTGCTACTATCCCCCAAACTGTCTTCAATTCGCTGCTGCGCATCCTCCCTCACAAAAGAATGCTGCTCCCAATTTATTCATCATCTCCAACCCCTAAATTTCCTAATATAAGACTTTCCTAATCTCCTCTTACATTCGCTGCTCTACTCTCAATTCCCCAACGCTGCTCCCTTCTTTATCCCTTCTATTAGCTGCTTACCTTCTCCCCTTTATTAAAATCCCGAAAATCCCTCCTAAGATCTCCTACAATTTCCTAATGCCAGCCAATCTTTTCAATTTGCTTTCCCCACAATTTCTTCCGCCAGACTTTTCTTTTCTTTTTCTTTTTCTTTCTCTTCTTATCTTTTCTTGGGCTGCTAGCTTTTTATTATTGTAGTGGACCCATTGAGCTCACAAATACAAAATAATCTCAAAGAAGAAAGAGAACTTAAATACACACTTTTAGGACCCTATCAAATTCCCCCAAGCTTATACTTTTGCTTGTCCTCAAGCAAAGACATGAAATAGAAGGAAAGTTCAACTCTTGACAAAGGGATGAGATGTAGCCAAACACATCAAGCATCTAACAATAGCATCAAACTAGCATATATGCAATCGATGAACTCTTTAAGCCACTTGCAACTTCTATGAACCAACCATAAGTTACGTATGCTAAATAGCAGTGAAACAACCTCAAAGATCATTAGGACTTTAATCATGGATGTAATGGGGTTAAGGTAAAGAAAGGTGTGGAAAATATTTAGAAAAGTGGTGGTAAAAACTCTAAGACTAGTAGAGCGAAGCGGCACCACAAACATTATAGAAAAACACACCAACTTTATTAACTTGATAAACCATTTCACTAAGTTTCATGACTCTAAATGTTCTGTCTTTGTCAAGTAGCTCTTGTAACGAGATTTCAACTAGTGACTCTCGGTCCAATTGGCCCAAGGCACTAGGCATGAAAATACCTCAACGAGTCTACTCACTCGAGCTACCTAAACAAAAGATATAAACACCAAACGTACATATTTGGGCTCAATTTTTTTTTTCATTCTTTTTTATATCATAATCTTTTTTCATGTTCTGTTTTCAGAGTTTTCAACTTTTTCTTTTTCTTTTTCACTTTTTTTTTCATTCTCAAACATTGGTACGCAGAGCGTTCAAAATATGAACTTTTTTTTTCTTTTTTTCAACACATAAACATCACCACTCAATCAGGACACATTCCACTTTACAATTACAAATGCTCTACTAATCTTAGAGAAAGGTAAAAACACTTGTTTTTCTGGTAAAAGTTTATTTTGTGAGTGTATCATGAAAAAAAATAAGCTAATAAATCTCAAAGTTGGCTCACTAAAGGAAAATGTCATTGGTAGGCTTTTTGGCTCAATGTGGTGGTACAACTTAAATGCCTAAACCATCTCTTCTTTTTCACTTCACTACACAAATAGCTTTAGCAAAACGATTGAAAATTCACAGAGTTAGGACTTTTAGAAGTTCATACAAAGGCATATATACACAAGTCCAAACACCAAAGTCAAATATAGTGGAGCTAAATTTTGCAAAAATTACGGCAGCATCTCCCGTAAAACTGGACAAAAACCAAACAACTAATAGTTGTTTTCAACCAAAAAAAAAAAACAAAACCATACCATAATTCCAGCATATTCCAGCACATATAATCACACAAACCATTTCAAAACAACCACACACTCTCCATAAATTCAATCATATTTCCTCCCCCAAGCTTAGATCACACATTGTCCTCAATGTGGGAAAAAGAAGAATAAAAAAAAAGAGTAGGGAAAGAATAGAATAGGAGTAGAGCTCACCGGGTCTAGTGTTGTGGCTGGGAATCGCAAAATTTCCATGATGTCGATGAGCATCTAACCAAGTGTGTAGCTAAATGGTCTAGTGCTACTAAGCTGCAAATGGCGAAGTAAGGTAAGAGTTGACATTCCCCCCAAGCTGATTCCTTGAGCCATGTAGGTCTTGATGGTGCAACAAGTGGTGGGGGGCAACAAGAAAAACGTTCATGTGTGACTGCAGATGGATAAGTCCCTGTAACACAACAAAGAAACCAATGTCAGTACAACTGCACACAAAACAAAGGTTTTGGGGGGGATACTAACTCCTAGAATGAAAGACAAACGTTAATAAGCCTAAAAGAGAAGAAGAAAATATTTTTGGTTTTTTTTTTATATATAAAGAAGATAGAAAGAAGAGAGTTGTGAAACTTGGGTTGCCTCCCAAGAGCGCTTCATTTAACGTCGTTAGCTTGACGTCTTCATTCTCACTATGCATCGTAATTCGGAGCCTCTAGCTCCACTACTTCAATGTTTTGAACCTGATTCCCCTCATGATATGGTTTGAGTCGATGTCCGTTCACCTTAAACTCCTTACTTGTGTCTTCACTTCGTATGTCCACTACACCATGAGAAAATATCTTGGTAACAATAAATGGTCCAACCCAACGGGAACGGAGTTTGCCAGGGAACAACTTAAGTCTCGAATGGTAGAGTAGAACCTTCTCTCCAACAACAAATGTTTTCCTTGTGATTCACTCATCATGGAATGCCTTAGTTTTCTCCTTATAAATTCTTGCATTCTCAAAAGCATCATTCCTAATCTCCTCTAACTCTTGTAATTGAAGTTTCCGATGCTCACCCACTGCCTCCATGCTCATATTACACTGCTTCACAGCCCAAAATGCCTTGTGTTCCAATTCCACGGGCAGGTGGCAAGGTTTGCCAAACACTAGTCTGTAGGGAGACATTCCAATGGGTGTCTTATAGGCTGTTATGTACGCCCACAAAGCATCATCAAGGCGAAGGCTCCAGTCTTTCCGGTTTGGATTAACGGTCTTTTCAAGAATCGATTTGATTTCGCGGTTTGAAACTTCTGCCTGCCCATTTGTTTGTGGATGATATGTTGTGGAAACTCGATGGAGCACATGATACTTTCTCAATAGAGCTTCGATTGTCCTATTGCAGAAGTGGGTACCCCTGTCATTGAGTATAACTCTCGGAAACCCAAATCTAGCAAAGATATTAGATTTCAAAAATTCTGCAACCACTTTAGAATCGTTAGTACGAGTGGCCTTAGCTTCCACCCATTTTGAAACATAATTGACAACAAGGAATATATAATGAAATCCAAAAGAAGAGGGAAAAGGTCCCATAAAATCCATACCCCAAACATCGAAAATCTCGCATATTAAAACTGGAGTTTGGGGCATTTCATTTCTAGGACCTAATGTACCTGTCCTTTGACAATTATCACAAACTTTGAAGATTTCATATGCATCCTTAAACAAGGATGGCCAGTAGAAGCCGCTTTCCAGAACCTTGCGAGCTGTCCGCTTGGGTCTGAAATGCCCGCCACAAGCATAAGAGTGACAGAAGGTTAGTTTAGAAAGAAATTCAGTTTTAGGTACGCACCTTCTGATCACTTGATCAGAACAATGTTTCCATAGATATGGGTCATCCCAAATGTAGTGCTTTGCTTCACTGCGCATTCGATCCCTCTAGGCCTCGGTAAAACCGGCTGGAAATTTTTGAGAAACTAAGAAGTTCACCAAATCTGCATAACATGGAGTGCTCGAGCTCAAAGCATGCAACTTCTCATCAGGACACTCTTCATTAATTGGACTTTTGTCTCCATCAATCCCAACTAATCTGTTCAAATGATCAGCAACACTGTTGTCAAAACCTTTTTTGTCTCTAATTTCTATGTCGAACTCTTGAAGCAACAAAATCCAGCGTATTAGTCTAGGTTTTGCCTCTTTGTTTGACAAAAGAAACTTCAACGTTGCATGATCAGTATAAACAATAATGTTAGTACCTAAAAGATAGGACCTGAATTTATCTAAGGCAAAAACTACAGCAAGAAGTTCTTTCTCAGTTGTAGTGTAATTAGCTTGAGCCTCATTCAAAGTTCTTGAAGCGTAATAAATGGCATGAGGAATCTTTCCAACTCTCTGTCCTAATACTGCTCCTACAGCATGGTTGGACGCATCACACATCAATTCAAATGGGAGCTCCCAGTTTGGAGGCTGTAAAATAGGTGCAGTGACCAACTTGTTCTTCAACCGGTCAAACGCTTTCCTACACTCCTCATTAAAAGCGAATTCCACTTCTTTTTGCAATAGTCTACACAAAGGTTGTGCAATCTTCGAAAAGCCTTCAATAAACCTACGATAAAACCCTGCTTAGCCAAGAAAAGAACGAACTTCTCGCACTGAGGCGGGGTAAGGCAGTGAGGTAATAAATCTATTTTAGCTTTATCGACTTTTATTCCGTTAGTAGAAACAATATGACCTAAAACTATACCTTGTTGAACCATAAAATGACATTTTTCAGAATTGAGCACAAGGTTAGTTTCCAAACAACGTTTGAGATGATCTAAGCAATTATCAAAAGAGTCACCATGGACAGTGAAATCATCCATGAAGACTTCAATGAATTTCTCAAGATAATCTGAAAAGATGCTTACCATACATCTCTGAAAAATAGCTGGAGCGTTGCATAACCCAAAAGGCATACGCCGGTAGCCAAAAGTACCATACGGGCACGTAAAAGTTGTTTTCTCCTGATCTTCCGGAGCTATAGTAACCTGCACATAACCAGAGTAGCCGTCAAGAAAGCAATAATAAGCATGACCAGCAAGACGTTCAGCCATCTGATCAATAAAAGGTAAGAAGAAATGATCTTTTCGAGTCATGGAGTTTAATTTCCTATAATCTACACAGACCCTCCACCCATTCTGTACTCGAGTAGGAGCCATCTCTCCCTTGTCATTTTCTACTGCGGTCACCCCCGACTTTTTCAGAACCACTTGTAAAGGACTTACCCAAGGACTGTCAAAAATAGGGTATATCACCCCTACATCAAGAAGCTTCAAAACTTCTTTCTTTACAACCTCCATCATAGGTGGATTAAGCCGCCTTTGCACTTGTCTTGCTGGTTTAACTCCCTCTTCTAAGAATATTTTGTGTGTGCACATGGAGGGGCTAATCCCTTTTATATCTGCAACCGTCCACCCCAAAGCTGTCTTATGTGCCTCAAGAACTTTAACAAGCTTTTGCTCTTGAATTGGAGTAAGATTACTTGTGATTATAACTGGAAGGGTATCATTTTCTCCTAGAAATGCGTATTTAAGATGATCAGGCAGTGGTTTAACTCTACTTCTGGAGGCTGCACAACAGAAGGCAACAACCTGTGAGTATTAGGAGGTAGATTAAAGAACTGAGTCGCACATCTTCCTTGCTTAGTGGGCAGTGATTCCAAGGCAACGAAAGCTTCCTTTACCTCATTTTCGACCGCAAAAACTTCCTGCAAATTTGCATAACTTTCTTTCTCCATTGGATTAATTAAAACACATTCCAAAGCATCATTACCACAAAGAAAATACACTTGCTCAGTTAATGAATCAATGATATCTATGCTAGAAACAGATTCGCAATCAGATGGATATCTCATAGCATCAAATATATTGAAACGAATAACCTCTTTGTCAAATTCCATGGTTAATACGCCACTGTGAACATCAATCTTAGTGTGAACAGTTTTAAGGAAAGGTCTTCCTAATAATATAGGAGAAAAATTAGGAGCTTCATTATCATGCGTATCTAGCACATAAAAATCAGCAGGGAATACAAGCTCATTAACCTGTACTAAAACATCATCAATCACCCCTTAAGGGTATGCATTAGAACGATCAGCAAGTTGAATTATAACACGAGTTTCTTTTAAAGGACCTAAACTAAGAGCATTGAAAATAAATAAAGGCATCACATTAATTGAGGCTCCTAAATCTAGCATGCATCTCTCATACCTCGTGTTACCTATTGTAATACTCCGTAGTTTTGGGAGTTAGTTTTATAAATAAGAAAATATAAAGAATAAAGTTAAAAGTATTTTTAATATTATTTACAAAAAAAATATAGTTTGGGTAAGCCTACAATTATAATTTAACAATACAACCTACTTTTTGTACCTAATTATATTTAAATTCGATTTTGTTTTATTTTCCTAATAAATAAAATAAGAAATCGGAATCTGATTTGGAAACAAATCCTATTAAACCTAGGTTTCTCATGCTATAAATAAGAAAAATTAAAAAAAACTAAAAAACCCTAACTTTTACTAAATCAGCCGTGATTTTACCAAAGAGAAAATTTTCTCTCTCCTTCTCTTTTCTTCTCCAGCGTTCTTCTTTCGTTCTCTCCTCTACCTTCCTCTTTCTTCTTCCCCTGCGTCTTGAAAACCCACTCGCCGGAGGTCACGCCTGCTCGCTGGAGGTTCGCGGTTCGTCGGAGTTATCGCTGGTGCTGCACATCAGTTCAGGGTTCGAGTTTCGCGTGGTTGTGCGGGTGTGTCGCGCGTGGCTGGGCGTGAGTGGCTCGAGTGGGAGTCACGCGCGAGACTCGAGTGATGTGCGTCGCGTGGCCGGTGGACGAGGTTGGCGCTGCTCGTCGTAGGTCGGTTCGTGGGTCGAGTCGAGGGGTGTGCGAATTGTGGTTCGTGCGTCGCGTGTTGCACCGTGGCTGTTCGGAGTTCGCGTGGGCTGGTTCGTGTGGTCGCGCGAGGCTAGGTGTGTGGAGTCGAGTGTTGCTCGCCGGTGGTTCAGTCGCGCGTCCGCTAGTTATGGTGGTCGTCGGTGGTGCTCCGGTATACTTTAATAAAAAAAAAGATTTCTCTTCTTTCCTTTTTAAATTAATTGTAAATTCTGATTATAATTCCTATGTATCTTTGATTAAATTTGGTGATTATAAATAAAGTATAGAATAAAAGTTAAAAGAAATCAGATTTACAATTGTATTAGTAGTTCTTATGATGACATTATTTCTTAATTCAGATTTTATAATACTTAGATATAGTTGTTTAAGTTTTGTTGTTATGAACAAGTATAATATAAGTTAGAAGAAATCAGATTTGTAAACATATTATTAGTTCCTAAATATGTTAGTTTCAATGAAGTTTATGAAAAGAAAGTTTAAACAACAAGTTTGATTATTTTCAATATTCAAAACATCATATTTTACATAGTTGGATAAGCTGATTTTTTATTGTAATAATATCAAGGACTTAGCACTGAAATACTTTTATTATTCGATTAGGTCCCAATTTCATAAGCGGAACGTTTTAAGTAGTCAGCGAAGATTCTCCGTTACAAGGTACGCACGCGTACTAGTTCAATTAGATACGTTAGTATCATGTTAAGTTATGAATTCTTTTCATTGGAACCTAGAATCATGATAGGGAACAATTATATGGTTGTGATTGATGAGATTGTTTGGTAACACAAAATCAATTGGAAATTTGTATGTGTTTCCTTGTTGTATGGCTTGTGAATTGGAATGAATTGTTATTGGAATGCGTAATTCTATCATATCACAAGCATGAAATGAGAAATTGGATTGGAATCCTATGATTTATTGTTGTAGCAAGGATGTTACAAGAAGTTGCTTAAACTAAAGAATTAAGCAAAGTACCTAAGAAGGAAAATTAAATAATCATATGCTTATTGTTGTATGAATAATTATAACTAAGAAGGATAGTTGGTGATAAACTTGTAGTCGGAATCCCTACAAGTAGTGAACAATGGGGGGAGTGTGGTACATGTTCTACACTCCTGCGCAGGCCTACTGTGACGACAGTAGTGTCTTTATAAATTTTGATAACTCAAGTAGGCGGAAGGTTCTGTACGATCTTGGGGTATGCATAATAAGGTGATGGGTGTGAAGCGGAACGGAACCGCATTTACATTCCATCTAATAGACCAAGTTGTCTATTAGGGATTAAGTAGCCCGTATGATTCTAGAAAGATGACGGTGCCCATTCGTTGCCAATTAAATTATAAAAATGAAATATAATACTCTTGTAGTATCATGTTTAGGAATGGTTATTAATATTCTGATTATGCTTAGTGTGTTATTTAACTCTTTAAGTACGTACTCAGCCTAGCTAATTATTTGTTATTTGTGGTTGCTTGTTATCCTGTGATGAACCATTGATATTTCAATGGGGAGCAGATTAGGTATGCTGATGATGCTGCATGAATTCGGGCATGGAAGGGATACTCTTTGATTTATGATCTTTTCAAATGTTTTAGTTAAATTTCTAGGGTTATTTATAATCTACTTAGCTTCTGTTCTTTTGGATTGAATTGAATTGAACTGAATTGAACTTAACTGAATTTGTCTGAACTGAACTGAACTGAACTGAACTGAATAAACCCGAACCGAACCGAATCGAACCGAACCGAATAAACTCGAACCGAACCAAGTGAATGAAAACTGTGAGAGGAAACTAACTGAACTGAACTGAATAAACCTGAACTGAACTGAACTAAATAAACCTGAACTGAATTGAACTGAACTGAATAAACCTGAACTGAACTGAATTTTCATTAATTCAATCCAAAAGAACAGAGCCTTAGTTAATGGTTTGAATAAAAAGGGGTCAATGGTGATTCCCGAGTTGTAGGATTAAGTAAACATTTTATTTCCGCTGCAATTTAGTTTTCAGGTTAAGGAGTAAAGTTAATGTTTTATTTTCAAATAAGCCTTGCATTTCACCGCGGCGGTAACACTCCCAAAGTCGATGCAACGTAGTTTAGACGTGTATGGATTTTGGGGGTGTTACAAAACTGGTATCATAGCTAAAAGTTCCTATTTTCAAAGATATTTCAAAATATTTTTTTAAAAAAAAAAAATTGGTAGTATGGGATAAGAGCATATATTTTAAAAAAAAATATTTTTTGCGTGCATTAAATCATAGGAATGATTTTATTTGCAATTCCTTTTCTTGCCTTACTTGTCTAATATGTTTGTAGGAAGTATGCAAATACTGTGGAGTGAATCAAATGTTCTGATTATAAGGAATTTTGTGTTGGTTGTTTGATTGAATTTGTGAAAGGTTCTTTGAAATCTTCAAAGTATGAATAGATTAGGAGGATGTACAAGGATAGGTACATATATAGTGGTTAGGAGCACTAAGTTAACTTCGAATTGGTATAAAGATGTTTCAAAAGGTGTTGAACTAAAACCTTATTTTGAATATTATAGGACAGAACCATTTAATTGTTGAAAATATTTTGAACGTCCCTAAGGAAGAACCCTACCTTTTCTTACACTGTAGATATGGGGATTTGTGGTCAGAAGATGGAGATTTTAACAAGGCCAAACACTTATTAGAACCAATACCTTCCTAATGTAGGGCATTTCGTCACTGATCTTAAATACTGTGAAAATGAATGGAGAATTCGTGAGAAAATAAGTTGGGAGCCCTCTACCTCATCACCTCCAGTTAGAGGAACCTATCATGTGGGGGAAAGCTCGGGTACTAAGGTTGTAGATGTGAATTCTGAGAACCCTAGAGTTAAAACTGAGCCCCAAACGTCACTTAGAGTTGTAAAAAGAGCAAGATACCAAACTTTTGAGGATGAGTTCATACCCTAGGACCACCAAATAGCGTCAAACCTTAGAACTGTTACCTACATTTCCGATGATGAAGGGAATAATAGGACATTCATCGCAGTGATTGGGGTAGATCATGTTGCACCTATACTTGACTTAGAAAATGAGGAAGAGGAAGATCCTAATGAAAATGAGCCTGTTGAAGAGGCTCCGATTGAGGAAAATGACCACGAAGAAGAAGAAGAGCCCATAGAAGAAGAAGAGCCCATAGAAGAGGAAGAACCCATGTAAGAAGGGATAGAAAATCCTAACTAAGATGACGAAGCTCACCATTATAGTCCCTAGTCTCTTTTGAAAGTATAATTAGGATTATTATATTATTTTAGTTGTTTATTTCAGTTTTAATAAGGCTTGCATGCCAAGTAGCAAATTAGCATTTTTTATTCCTTTATTTTATTCATATTAAGTTTTCCTTGGAAACAATAAATTTTCCCTTTCAATAATAATACACTATTTTATGCCTTTTATTATTTGATGTAACGTCTTATTTTGAGATGTTTATATTGCAAGTCAATAGAGACTTAATGATTGATCGTAATAAGGATGTGTGTATGAACGTGCAAGTGTGTAATAGTTAAGTGAATAAACGACTATATGTGTCACTGAAACATCTGCTGTGTCCAAAGATTTAATTGAAAAGAAAAACCATGGGAACCAGAACAATCAAACCTCCCCAAGAAACTTCGGTAAGGGACCCAACAACAACAACACTCACCACAATAACAATAACCGCAACAATAACACCAACAACCGCAGACCTGAGCGTGTGTATAGGTGTAAGAAGTGCCCAAACAATCATCCTGGGAGGGATTACGAGGGTAATAAGGTGGAGTGTCGTGAATGTGGGAAAATGGGGCATAGAGCGTACGAGTGCTATTCGAAGAATTAGGTTAACCCCAATGGTCAAAAGAAAGGGAACTATGGAGACAAGCCTAGGAATGGGAATGGGAATGGTGGAAATGCATTTAATGGGTCAGGGAACTCTAGTTACTCCAAACCACCAACCAATGCAAATGATCAGGCACCAAATGGGAACCATGTGATCAACAACAATGATAATAAGGGCAAAGGGAAGTTGTATATATGATGACGGTTAGCGAAGAGGAAGCTCGTTAAGATGTTGTCACGGGTACTTTCTCTATCAACTCAATTCCTGTTAAAGTATTGTTCGATTCTGGAGCATCTTTTTCTTTTATTGCCCATACAACTGTTAGAACTCTAGCACTGGTTGAGTCGGAGTCAATTTCTATGCCTATAGTTATTCCATCTGGGGATACCGTTAATTGTTCTAAGAAATTCCTAAATGTCTCACTGAAAATAGGGGAGGGCTCCTTTCCTTCCGAACTAATAAAGTTTAACCTATCGAACCTAGACGTCATTTTGGGAATGGATTGGCTTGGGAAGTACAAGGCTAAGATAGATTGTGATGCACAGAAGGTGGAATTGTGAGACTCTTCGGTGAAAAAGGTGTCATATAGGAGAATACCTCGAGAACCAGGGATTAAAGCAATAAATGCCTTGCAACTTAAGAGTTATATAGACAAAGGATGGCCTCTATTTATGTGTTCCGTGAGAAGGGTTGAGGATGATCCATTGAGACCTGAGGATGTGCCTATAGTCAGAGAATTCCAGGATGTTTTTCCTGAAGAAATACCTGGTATGCCGCCAAGGAGAGATGTAAATTCATTGTTGACCTATTAGTACCTGGAACTGGACCTATCTCCAAAGCCCCATACCGAATGGCTCCAGCAGAAATGAACGAGTTGAAAAACCAGTTGGAAGAACTACTAGAGAAGGGGTACATTAGACCTAGTATGTCACCATGGGGAGCCCCTGTCTTATTTGTGAAGAAGAAGGATAGTAGTTTGAGGTTGTGTATAGACTACCGTGAGTTGAACAATGTCACTATGAAAAACAAATATCCATTACATAGGATAGATGACTTGTTTGACCAACTTTAGGATGCAGGGATGTTCTCCAAAATAGATTTAAGGTCTGGCTACCATCAATTGAGAATTGCTGAACAAGATATACCTGAAACTGCCTTCAGGACTAGGTATGGACACTAAGAGTTTACCGTCATGCCTTTTGGGTTAACCAATAGTCGCGTTCATAGACGATATATTGATCTATTTAAGGAGTAAGGAGGAACATGAGGGACAATTGAGGCTTATTTTACGGACACTTAGGGAGAACCAACTGTATGCAAAGTTTTCTAAGGGTGAATTTTGGTTAGAAAAAGTGTCATTTTTGGGTCATTTCGTCTCTAAGGAGGGTGTGTCAGTAGATCCTGCAAAGATAAAAGCTGTGAGTGAATGGCCTACACTAAAGAATGTCACCGATATCAGGAGTTTCTTGGGTTTAGCCGGTTATTATAGGAGGTTTGTTTAAGACTTCGAAGATAGCAAAACCCATGACTAACTTAATGAAGAAAGATTGCAAGTTTGACTGGAATGAGGACAGTGAGAAAGCCTTTCAAACACTCAAAGAGAGATTAATTTCAGCACCTATCCTAACCTTGCCTAACGGGAATGAGGGATATGATGTCTATAGTGATGCGTCAAAGAATGGGTTGGGTTGTGTTCTTATGCAAAATGGGAAAGTCATAACTTATGCATCCCGTCAACTGAAACCATATGAGGTTAATTACCCAACACAGGACCTAGAGTTGGCTGCAATTGTCTTTGCCTTAAAAGTTTGGAGACATTACCTTCACGGGGTGACTTGTAGAATTTTCACTGACCACAAAAGTCTCAAATACATCTTCACCCAGAAAGACCTTAATATGAGACAGCGCAGGTGGTTAGAGCTCATTAAGGACTATGACTTAGACATTCAATACCATGAGGGTAAAGCAAATGTTGTTGCTGATGCATTGAGTCGCAAATCTAGCCATAGCCTGAATACCTTGGTAGTTGCCGACAAACTTTGTGAAGAACTTTCTAAACTCCATATTGAAGTGGTTGATGAAGGGGAAGTGGAAAAGTTATTGAGTGCCCTAACCATCTAGCCCAACTTCCTAGATGAAATAAGAAAGGGTCAGTCTGGGGATGTGAAACTTGAGCGGGTCAAAGCAAAACTTAAGGAGGGAAAAGCAGAAGGGTTTGAAATCCATGAAGATGGGAGTATACGCTACAAGGGTCGTTGGTGTGTACCGCAAAAATGTGAGGAGTTAAAGCAAAAGATAATGAGTGAAGGTCATAATACGAACTATTTCGTCCACCCAGAGGGGGATAAGTTATATAAGGACCTCAAAAAGATGTTTTGGTGTCATGGAATGAAGAGGGCAATAGCCGAGTTCGTTTCCAAATGCATGACGTGTCAGAAGGTTAAGAGTGAACACAAGAGACCTCAAGGCAAAATCCAACCTCAAGACATTCCAGCATGGAAGTGGGATTCGATAGCCATGGACTTCGTCGTAGCCTTAACTAGGAGTCGGGGAGGCAATAACACAATATGGGTGATAGTGGACAGATTAACCAAGACTGCGAGGTTCATACCCATGAAAGACACGTGGAGTATGGAAGCCCTAGCCAAAGCATACGTTAAACATGTCATTCAATTGCATGGAGTACCCACGAGTATAGTGTCTGATAGGGATTCGCGATTCCTTTCGAATTTCTGGAAAAAGGTCCATGAAGCATTTGGTAGTGAGCTATTGATGAGTACAGCCTTTCACCCAGCTACAAACGGTCAAACATAAAGAACCATCCAGACCTTGGAAGACATGCTAAGAGCTTGTGCCCTAGAATACCAGGGATCATGGGAAGACCATTTGGACCTCATAGAGTTCTCATATAACAACAGTTATCATGCTAGGATTAAAATGGCTCCATTCGAAGCATTGTATGGCAGAAAGTGTCGTAGTCCCTTGTGCTGGAATGACATTAGTGTGAATGTGAATGTGGTGTTAGGTCCTGAAATGATTCAAGAGACCGTGGATCAGGTGCGCGTTATTCAAAAAAGATTAGAGCTGCACAGGACAGGCAAAAATCATATGCGGATCAGAAGCGAAGGGAAGAGAATTATGAAGTTGGTGAAAAAGTGTTGCTTAAGGTGTCCCCAATGAAAGGAGTGATGCGATTTGGGAAGAAAGGGAAACTAAGCCCTAAGTTCATAGGACCATATGAGATTTTGGCACGAGTAGGCAAAGTGGCTTATTGCTTAGAATTGCCCAACGAGTTAGAAAGGGTCCATAACGTGTTTCACGTATCCCAACTCCGGAAATACGTACCTGACGAGTCGCATGTCCTAGAACCTGAAACCGTCGAGTTAAACGAAACCTTGTCCTATGAGGAGAAACCCATCAAGATCCTAGACGACAAGGTGCGTAGTACGAGAAATAAGGATGTCAAAATTGTGAAGGTGTTGTGGAGAAATCAGAATACTAAAGAAGCCACATGGGAAGCAAAAGATGCGATGCGTCTGAAGTACCCTGAGCTTTTTTTTCAAGAGGTAGGTGAGTTATGGGGACGTAACTTTTCTTTTAAGGGGGGAAGAATGCGATCGAATTTCGCGCTTCCACCCTAAAGTTTGCTAAAGTCTGTTAAGTTTGTTATTTATGTGTAGTTATCGCTTATGTGACTTGCGAAAGTTAGAAAACGCTTGTGAAATATTGGGACTTAGAAGTGCAAAAGATCGTCGTTAAGACTGGCTACCTCAAAGTTTCGGGACGAAACTTCCTTTAAGGGGGGAAGCCTGTAATACTCCGTATTTTTGGGAGTTAGTTTAATAAATAAGAAAATATAAAGAATAAAGTTGAAAGTACTTTTAATATTATTTACAGAAAAAAATATAGTTTGGGTAAGCCTACAGTTATAATTTAACTATACAACCTACTTTTTATACCTAATTATATTTTAATTCGGTTTTGTTTTATTTTCCAAATAAACAAAATAGAAAATCGGAATTTGATTTGGAAACAAATCCTATTAAACCTAGGTTTCTCATGCTATAAATAAGAAAAAGAAAAAAATTAAAAAAATCCTAACTTTTACTAAATCAGCTGTGATTTTACCAAAGAGAAAATTTTCTCTCTCCTTCTCTTTTCTTCTTTAGCGTTCTTCTTTTGTTCTCTCCTCTACCTTCCTCTTTCTTCTTCCCCTGCGTCATGGAAACCCACTCGCCGGAGGTCACGCCTGCTCGATGGAGGTTCGCGGTTCGTCGGAGTTCTCGCTGGTGCTGCACATTAGTTCGGGGTTTGAGTTTCGCGTGGTTGTGCGGGTGTGTCGCGCGAGGCTGCGCGTGAGTGGCTCGAGAGAGAGTCACGCGCGAGACTCGAGTGATGCGCGTTGCGTGGCCGATGGACGAGGTTGTCGCTACTCGTCGGAGGTCGGTTCGTGGGTCGAGTCGAGGGGTGTGCGAATTGTGGCTCGTGTGTCGTGCGTTGCACCGTGGCTGTTCGGAGTTCGCGTGGGCTGGTTCGTGTGGTCGCGCGAGGCTAGGCGTGTAGAGTCGAGTGGTGCTCGCCGGTGGTTCAGTCGCGCGTCCGCCAGTTGTGGTGGTCGTCGGTGGTGCTCCGGTATACTTTTATAAAAAAAAAAATTTCTCTTCTTTCCTATTTAAATTAATTGTAAACTCTGATTATAATTCTTATATATCTTTGATTAAGTTTGGTGATTATAAATAAAGTGTAGAATAAAAGTTAAAAGAAATCAGATTTACAATTGTATTAGTAGTTCTTATGATGACATTATTTCTTAATTCTGATTTTATAATACTTAGATATAGTTGTTTAAGTTTTGTTGTTATGAACAAGTATAATATAAGTTAGAAGAAATCAGATTTGTAAACATATTGTTAGTTCCTAAATATGTTAGTTTCAATGAAGTTTATGAAAAGAAAGTTTAAACAACAAGTTTGATTATTTTCAATATTCAAAACATCATATTTTACATAGTTAGATAAGCTGATTTTTTAATTTAATAATATCAAGGACTTAGCACTGAAATACTTTTATTATTCGATTAGGTCCCAATTTCATAAGCGGAACGTTTTAAGTAGTCAGCGAAGATTCTCCATTACAAGGTACGTATGCGTACTAGTTCAATTAGATACGTTAGTATCATGTTACGTTATGAATTCTTTTCATTGGAACCTAGAATCATGATAGGGAACAATTGTATGGTTGTGATTGATGAGATTGTTTGGTAACACAAAATCAATTGGAAATTTGTATGTGTTTCCTTGTTGTATGGCTTGTGAATTGGAATGAATTGTTATTGGAATGCGTAATTCTATCGTATCACAAGCATGAAATGAGAAATTGGATTGGAATCTTATGATTTATTGTTGTAGCAAGTATGTTACAAGAAGTTGCTTAAACTAAAGAATTAAGCAAAGTACCTAAGAAGGAAAATTAAATAATCATATGCTTATTGTTGTATGAATGATTATAACTAAGAAGGATAGTTGGCGATAAACTTGTAGTCGGAATCCCTACAAGTAGTGAACAATGGGGGGAGTGTGGTACATGTTCTACACTCCTGCGCAGGTCTACTGTGACGACAGTAGTGTCCTTATAAATTTTGATAACTCAAGTAGGCGGAAGGTTCCGTACAATTTTGGGGGTATGCATACTAAGGTGATGGGTGTGAAGCGGAACGGAACCGCATTTATGTTCCATCTAATAGACCAAGTTGTCTATTAAGGATTAAGTAGCCCGTATGATTCTAGAAAGATGACAGTGCCCGTTCGTTGCCAATTAAATTATAAAAATGAAATATAATACTCTTGTAGTATCATGTTTAGGAATGGTTATTAATATTCTGATTATGCTTAGTGTGTTATTTAACTGTTTAAGTACGTTCTCAGCCTAGCTGATTATTTGTTATTTGTGGTTGCTTGTTATCCTGTGATGAACCATTGATATTTCAATGGGGAGCAGATTAGGTATGCTTTTTTAATGCTGCATGAATTCGGACATGGAAGGGATACTCTTTGATTTATGAACTTTTCAAATGTTTTGGTTAAATTTCTAGAGTTTATTTATAATCTACTTAGTTAATGGTTTGAATAAAAAGGGGTCAATGGTGATTCCCGAGTTGTAGGATTAAGTAAACATTTTATTTTCGCTGCAATTTAGTTTTCAGGTTAAGGAGTAAAGTTAATATTTTATTTTCAAATAAGCCTTGCGTTTCACCGCGGCGGTAACACTCCTAAAGTCGATGCAACGTAGTTTAGACGTGTATGGATTTTGGGGGTGTTACACCTATTCTGCACGGTATCGTGAAAATACCGGGATCTTTACACTTTGGAAGGTCTTTTCTCTGCAAAACAGGGGAAACATTCTCACTAACATTTATTTGCTCACCACCTTTCAGTTTCTTCTAATTAGTGCACAAGTCCTTCAAAAAATTTGCGTATCGCAGCACTTGTTTTTTAGCTTCCAGTAAAGGTATGTTCACCTCTACTTTGCGAAAGACATCCAGCATCTCCTTCTCATGATCAGGCTTCTTGTTCTTTGATAATAACCTGCTAGGAAAAGGTACAGGTGTAAATTCATTGTTAGTTTTAACGGAAACATCAAAATTGGCCTTGTTTTGTGGCTGCTCATCCTTTTCTGTTATAATTGTCTCCTGTTCTTCTGGAATTATCACCAGCTCACTCTTCCTTCTCACTGGAATCTCTAATTGCCACTTCTAAGAGAAATAGCACTGGCATTCTCCTTAGGATTTCTCTCAGTTTAGCTAGGTAGTTTCGAAGAGCTTTGTGTCTGCAACCTGCCAAGAGTATCAGCCAACTAAGAGACTTGATTTTCAAGGTGTCTCAAACCACTTGGTGTTTCTTGCTGAAATTGCAAAGTACTGGAAGCCATCGTCTTCACAATGTCCTCAAGAGACATGCCACCAGGTTGTTGTTGTGGCATAGGTTGCTGCAACGGTGGTCTAGGTAAATACGGAGGTTGGGTCGTGTGGAATCCAGGTGGATGAGTGAATGCTTGTGGTTGTTAGAGTGGTGGTCTGAAATTAGGATTCCCTTGCTACTGATTGTTGTTATACCTCAGGTTCGGATGATCCTTCCATCTCGGATTATAGGTTTGAGAGAAAGGGTCATACCTCTGTTGTTGTCCTTGAAATCCCCCAATAGCATTCACTTGTTCATCTTGTAGGCTTGGACACATATCAGTAGCGTGTCCTGCTGTGAAACATATCTCACATGCCTTGGCTTGGCCTTTTCCTATCACGACTTGTTCCACTAAGGAGGTGAGGTTGGCTACCTGCTGCTCCAACTTAGAAATACCCACCTCCTTAACATGATGAGATGGAGCTGGAACTCGATTCCTTCTTCCAGAATATTGAGAGTTAGCTGCCATGTTTGCTATGAGCTTCATTGCATCGGCAGGTGTTTTATCACCTAGTGATCCACAGCTTGCCGCATCAATCATATTTTTATCATTGTACGTTAACCCTTCTGTGAAATACTGAACTAGAAGTTGCTCACTGATCTGATAGTTTGGGCAGCTATTGCATAACTTCTTATAACGTTCCAGTACTCATGAAGTGTCTCTGTGTCATCCTGCCGAATCTTGCAAATATCCTTACGAATGTTTGCCGCAAGAGATGCTGGAAAATACTTTGATAAAAATACTCGTTGCATTTCATCCCAAGTAGTGATGGATTGTGCAGGCATATCATATAGCCATTCTTTTGCAGCATCTGATAACGCAAATGGAAATGCTTTCAACTTCAGTTTATCAAGTGTCACTCCACTAGGTTTCATTCCGGAACAAGCTATATGAAATTCTTTAAGGAACTTGTTCAGATCAGTCATGTATGCAGAACCTAAGGAGCCATTTTCTTTGAAACCAGTGAAAGTGGGCAAAGCTCGGATAAGGCCTGGTTTTATCTCACATTCCGTCTCCTCATCTGCATAAACAATGCACAGTAAGTTGGGATCAAAAGTAGGAGCTGCTAACTCCTTCAAGGTGCGCGCCATCTCAAATTTAACTTCTTCTTCCTCCTCCGAAGATGAACAATCACTAAGAGGAAGTGGAATATGACGCGCTTGCTCAAGTTGTTGTTGAGCACGAGTCCTTTTCGCCACTATGAATGTAGACACATAATGGTGTCTCCCCATTTAGTACCCTATGATGACCAATACCCCGCTCTAATTGGTCCGAATCGAGGAAAGAATGAAGAACGAGTCCAAGATAAAATGTTTTAAGCCCAAAACCTTTTTATAACTCTTTTATTAACACATTTCCGAAAACCTTTTTTATAACTAGTTCTACTAAACCCACTTTCTAAAACGTTTTAAAATAACTTTTTTAAGGCCCATCTTCAAAAACCTTTTAAAAATAGAATTTATGAAAGCCCATTTTATAACATCCATTTTCTAGCCCAATTTAATTAATAGAATTAATTAATTATATTAATTAGTTTTGTTAATAAACATATCTTTTATAAAGATAATCTTTTCCCAAAGTGTTTTTAAATATCTTTTATCTAACTCTTTTCTAAAATCTTTTAGAAATCTAATATGTTTTAAAAACCTATTGAAACCCAACTACCTAAACCTACACTATATATCATCCCTAATCTCCCTCATAATATACCGAACCTTACTAATCTACTCACAAACAATATACTCGGCACTACTCCTCCTAAACTAACAACACAACAATTAATTTCCACCGCTTAACCGAACAGGACATACGCACACCTTCATCCTCCCTCTATTTTCTCACGGCATCCTCTTAATCCATCTATACTAATACAATCTCAGCGACACATCACCTATACATCACCTAATTCATCCTTATATCTCCCAGTACCATATACCTCCTGAAATCCATACAGCACCATAATCATCAATCATCACCGCCTAACTTCACCAGTGCTATACTTATTAATGCATGATCACAAGAAAATAGCAAACTGATCCACTTTCTTGAGTTATACCTACGGCAAATACACGACTAAAGTCAACATTCGACGCAACACTCCATATAATACAAAACTATTTTTCAAGACATGTTCAATTCAATTTTCCAAGATCCGTACAAATCAACGACCCCGGACGGTGGTATAATTTTTGAGGGTCAACTAAATGAACCATCTTTATTTCTTTATATATTTATTTTTATTATTTTCTTGAAGTTACTAACTTTCTATTCGTGATGTAGGTTATTAATATATTCTTGCGATTGTAAGTATTGTACATATTATACTAACATATTAATATATTCTTGCGATTGTAAGTATTATACATATTATACTAACTCTCTGCTTATTTTTTTTTCTGAACATATTATTTTTTATGTCAGATTGCAATATTTATCACTTTCTATTCATTGCTAAACAAGACCTAAAGAATTGTTCTAACATTAATCAGATTAATTTGGACAACCTGCTAGGTTCCTGTAATTTGATTGCCTAATAACTTATCACTAAAGAAATAGTCTTTTATGTGTTTCCTGAACCTACTTAGACTAATTATTTTTTAGGGTGTTTAAAACATTATTTGATTATTCTTGGGCATAAAATATGTAATGAATCGATATTTAGTAGAGGCCAGCAATGGGCAATATAGTTCCTGACTATATTGTACCCTCACCCCGAACTCAATCTTTGGTTCACTTTGATCTATGGAGTCAGGACGGGAAAATCTACATTGGATAATTTGTCCCTGTGGTTTTTCCCATATCCAATTAGGTTTATGATTCTTCCTAAAAAGAATTGTTGGCGACTTCTTTCAAAACAATTTTCAATAAAACCTTAACAATGGGGTAGTCAAATCTAATACGCGCTCACACCGCGTAGGCGAAATAAAAAAACACGCCTACAATTTGGCGACTCCACTGGGGAGGATTTTAAAAAATTAATTTTTTTAAATGAGTGGGTGAAACTCGAAAAATGCGATTCATTCTTATTTTTATACTTTTGAATAATATACAGTTTTGCATATGCATGGCTATTGTTCAGACACCATAAGGACAATCTACCTTGCCTCATTAGCACATGTTCTATGTGTGAGGTCACCCCGGGGGGTTTGCGTTTTGTCCTTCCAAAAAGCTTCCTGAGCGATAGTGTTGGATCTTAGTCATAAGCAAACCTACCCAACCATGGCATTGTTCTCTTGTTCCTGACTTGAGACTGGAGTGCGTCTTACACGTGGTCACCTCTTTAACCAGGGGTACGAAGCGTGGGATCAATCTCTTAGTCATGGACCCTTTTCAGACTGAACCTAAACCTGACCAATAGTTTCAAACATAGAACTGGACTTTAGGTTGGAACTTTTGCATCCATGTTATATGACATTTGCCTGTGATTGCAATTCTTGCCTGCTATTATATTGTCAAATTGTTATTATTATGCGTCGTTCCTAAAACCGCGTCTAAAAATAAAAAAAAAATCATAAATCGGCCAATTCGTCGCCTAAATCCCCGAAAAACATGTCGGGGAGTAGTGCGCCAAGCGCATTAAGTTGCGCCTGGCGCACCATTCCCGCGCCAGACGCACGGTTGTGCGCCGCCCGCAGCAATGTTGCGCGGCACGCAGTCTGTGCATCGCACACTTTTCGTCAAATTAGGCGTCGTAATTGTCGATCCTATGTTCAGTTCTATGTTTGGCTATCTGCATCCGCGTAATACATGGTCTAATTAGAGGTCTCACCTAATCAAGCATTCAAAAAAAGGTCTTTTCATGCAAGGTCGAGTCTGTCCTAAAAAAATGCATCTAAAGGGTCATTGTAGAGCTAGAGTTGTCATGCATGTCTACCTCTTCCCATTTAATTTCCTCCTTGCTGTTCAACAAGTCTTTTCTATCATTCTTACCCTACCATATTCAATCAATTTAAAAAAAAAACTTACATCTTTTCAAAATCAATCCTACACCCATGTCTATTCTACCTTTTTCAAAAAGCATTTACTAATCACCATCATACCACGACATTTAAAAAAAAAATTATTTTCAAAGTCAATTCATCATCTTTTCCTAACAAAAGATAAAACAAGGGGTTCCTTTCAAAAACGGATTTCGAAAACTCTAAGTCCAATCCAAACACCTTCATGGAATCCAATCCAATCAATCCGATTCACTTGCACTCATTCTAGGCCCGTGTGCATTAGAGTCCATTTTGCATTCATATAGGGTCCATCTAATTCAAGTTCATGCATTCATTAGACTCCATCCTAGGCCCATATAAGTCTAGCTCATGTCAAATCTAGGTCCATTTGCATCTTTACGTGAACCCTAGTTTATGTCAAGCCCAATCCAAATCTAATCTCAGTCCATTCCATTCTAAGTCCAATCCTAGTCTATTTCCACTGTCAAGCCCATATGCATCTCCAAGTCTATATCAAACCTGTATGTTAATCTAATCCAAACTTAGGTCCATTTAGGCCCAATTCATATCTTAGGTCTAGTTTGCATCTCCATGTAGGCCCTAGTTAATTCCAATTCCTTCAGAAGTTCATAATAACCCAAATTCCTCTAAAGTCCAGCCTGCTTGCTCCCCCGTAAGTTCAAGGTCTAAGCATTCCTTGAGTCTATAGGCATTGTTGTGTCTAGCGTGCTTGCTCACCCGTAAGTTCAAAGTCTAGCATTCCCCAAGTCCATAGGCAATTTTTGTGTCTAGCCTGCTTGCTCACCCGTAAGTTCAAGGTCTAGCATTCCTTAAGTCCATAGGCAATCTTTGAGTCTAGCCTGCTTAGTTTAATGTAAGTTTCGAAGTCTACTTGTCTAGCCTGCTTGCTCACCCGTAAGTTTAAAGTCTAGTTGCCTAGCCTGCTTGCCTTAAGTTAAGAGTTTGGTCTCTGTTATTGTCCAGCCTTCCTTAATGTCTAGCCTACTTGCTCACCCGTAAGTTCAAAGTCTAGCATTTCATAAGTCCATAACGTAAGTTCCGAAGTCTAGTTGTCTAGCTTGCTTGCTCACCCGTAAGTTCAAAGTCTAGGTGCCTAGCCTGCTTGCCTTAAGTTAAGAGTCTAGTCTCCCTTATTGTCCAGTCTTCCTCAAAGTCTAGCCTACTTGCTCACCCGTAAGTTCAAAGTCTAGTCTCTCCTACCATCACCAAAACCCAATCCAGTCTGCTTGCATAGTCCAGTCCAGTCCATGTCTGCATTTGCATATAGTTATGCCCATGTCTCCATTATGGTCAAGTCCATACTAGTCCAAAATCATACCATCTCTAATCATTTCCCATTTCATCTCCATTTCCATTTCCATTTCAATTCCCATTTCTCATCTCCATTTCTCATTTCGAAAACATTGTTTCTTAAAACTTACAAGCAAGGTCCACTTAATTTTGTTCATGACCGATCGAGAGATTACAACTTAGCAGTGCTTAAAGGAGGAACAAAATGTGAGCCTACTCTAAAGCTCATCAATCATACTATCACCACCCCGACTTCATTTAGAGTCATGAAGATTACTTTTGACCGCCTTCACAATAGAGGCGCGATCACTTCCATAGGGTCTACCGCCTTCACAAAAGAGGCATGATCACTTCTACAGAATCTACTCTTAACCCTGCACCTAAATGAAAGTTCAAAAGGAGCAACCTACATTTTTACAGCGAATTCCAACAAAATAATGAATATTGGACATCTAGTGTCAAATACCATCAATGCGCTGCGACACATGGTCGATGACAACATACTTCTAATGCTTACTACAACGAGAATCAACATCACCAATAACCCTTTTGCGCAGTGCATCAATAATTCAAAGGCTTAGTCTTTTATTGCTGGTTTCCTAGGATGAGTCATAAAGTCTTTACCCTAAGTCATTTATGTCCTTTCCTATCGAGTCTATGTCACTATAGGACATTAGGACTTCATCTATTATAGCCTTTCCATTTTCATTTCATTTTATTTTTCATTTTCATTTTCATTTTCATTTTCATTAGCCTTCGATCATTTTATTTATGCTTCTAATTCAATGATGAAACTTTAATCACCTAACGAACTTGACTAACAGTAATAATAACAAAAAGATCTGAAAAAAAAAAAGAGAAAAATGAAAAAAAAATGCACATACTTTGAATTTAAGAGTTATTCCCCCTCTTTCCTCCATCATCCCTATTAGCCAAACAATCCCTTCAACATCAAAGCTCCACAAATATCCTTCAAACCTTCATGTACCCATAACCATAAACTTGTGTGCAAGCCTTACTACATAAAAAAACTATGCCAGGCAAATATAAATAAAAAAAGTGAAAAATTCGAAGTGCGAAAAAAAAAGCAAAAGCAAAAGAAAACGCACAGGACAAAAAGAAAAGATTCAAAAAGAAATAAAAAGTCAAGCTAGGGGGCTTGCACACAAGTTCTACCCCTCATTCAAATCCTTCAACCCCATCAAACCTTAACCATATAATCCAAATCCATAATCCTCCATTCTCCAAACCAATTAAACCTTCATCTAAGCCTCAGGCCTTCAACCTTTCATCAACCCTAACTCCTTTTTCATGGTATGTCCAAGTCCGCTAGGTTGAAAACCCGAAAGGGCGGCCTAGGCAAAAGTTAGGGCACAAAAAAAAATATAATAAAAAAAATCAGATCCAGAACTACGAATGGTCTGTGTAGGCACGAAAATTTTGTTAAATATCACGTAATTATTATTTCACCCATTAAAATTAAATGTTGACTTTTGTTAATAAACGGTCATCAAAATTAATTAATTTAGGGTTTGTTATTAAAATTAGCCTATTTTAATTAAATAATTTATTATTGGGTCATGGACTCATTAAATGAAAGTTAGACTCTTAAGATGGTTTTGTCCATGAGGCCCATGAGGCAGGATAAGTGGAAATCCTAGGGTTCTCCTAACTCTATAAATAGAGAGCTCCTCTTCACTTGTCAGGAGAAAAACAAAAAGACTCAAAAAGAGGAGGAAAAGAAATCAGACTGCAGAGCCAGCAAGGAGAAAAACAGAAAGCACAACCTAAACCTCTCAAGTACTCTCTCTGCCAGTCAAGTTACATCAAGTTTAGTTGACCCTATTGAAACACAACTACCTAAACCTACACTATATATCGTCCCTAATCTCCCTCATAATAAACCGAACCTTACTAATCTACTCACAAACAATATACTCGGCACTACTCCTCCTAAACTAACAACACAACAATTAATTTCCACCGCTTAACCGAACAGGACACACGCACACCTTATCCTCCCTCTATTCTCTCACGACATCCTCTTAATCCATCTATACTAATACAATCTCAGCGACACATCGCCTATTCATCACCTAATTCATCCTTATATCTCCCAGTACCATATACCTCCTAAAATCCATACCGCAGCATAATCATCAATCATCACCGCCTAACTTCACCAGTGCTATACTTATTAATGCATGATCACAAGAAAATAGCAAACTGATCCACTTTCTTGAGTTATACCTACGGCAAATACACGACTAAAGTCAACATTCGACGCAACACTCCATATAATACAAAACTATTTTTCAAGACTTGTTCAATTCAATTTTCCAAGATCCGTATAAATCAACGACCCCGGACGGTGGTATAATTTCTGAGGGTCAACTAAATTAACCACCTTTATCTCTTTATATATTGATTTTTATTATTTTTTTGAAGTTACTAACCTTCTATTCGTGATGTAGGTTATTAATATATTCTTGCGATTGTAAGTATTGTATATATTATACTAACTCTCTGCTTATTTTATTTTTCTGAACATATTATTTTTCATGCCAGATTGCAATATTTATCACTTTGTTTTTATTGCTAAACAAGGCCTAAAGAATTGTTCTAACATTAATCAGATTAATTTGGACAACCTGCTAGGTTCCCTGTAATTTGATTGCCTAATAACTTATCACTAAAAAAATAGTCTTTTATGTGTTTCCTGAACCTACTTAGACTAATTATTTTTTAGGGTGTTTAAAACATTATTTGATTATTCTTGGGCATAAAATCTGTAATGAATCGATATTTAGTAGAGGCCAGCAATGGGCAATATGGTTCCTGACTATATTGTACCCTCACCGCCGAACTCAGTCTTTGGTTCACTTTGACCATCTATGGAGACAGAACGGGAAAAGCTACATTGGATAATTTGTCCCTGTGGTTTTCCCATATCCAATTAGGTTTATGATTCTTCCTAAAAAGAATTGTTGGTGATTTCTTTCAAAATAATTTTCAATAAAACCTTAACCTGTCAAATCTAATATGCGCTCACACCGCGTAGGCGAAATAAAAAACACGCCTACAATGAATCTTTGGTTCTTTGCTGCAAAATCTCGCAAGCGTATGTGCTTAGAGTTTCTGTCAGACATGCACAACAAAGAAACTAGATCACAAGTTAGTAAGAAAAGTTAGTAAATCACACAAAAAATAATATAATAAAAACGCCAATTCCCCGGCAACGGCGCCAAAATTTGGTACGACTGTCGCATGCCTACCAAAAATAACCTAACTATAACTTCTAGCAATGTAGTCGGGTAAGTCAGAGTCGATCCCATAGAGAATTGGATTTATCTTATTATTTCTTGTGTTAGTTAAAAAACCCTGTTTTTGATATAATATATGAACTAATCAAGTATTATCAAAATTAGTGCTTGTTCTCTTCGGCATAAAACAACTGAGTTAAACTGAACTAAATAAATTGAACTGAACTGAACTGAACTGGATTATATTATAACTAAATAATAGTAATGATTATAATTTAGGAACTGAACTGAACTGAACTGAAAATAAGCTGGGGTGAACAGGCCCTTACTACTATAAGGAATAATGTAAAATATGGAGTAAAAATACTAAGATATAAGAAATTAATATAATCAATTATAGGAGAATAGGGATCAGGAGATGTATATTGGTATTGAAATATTAATCGATCATTGAACTAAATAAATCACGCATATACTTTGACGTTAACTCAATAATGCACGTAGACACTATAAACTTTCTAAATTGCAAATAAACCAAACAAACTCTTGGAATATTGTCTAACTAATTAATAATCTAGAACAAGCTCTATAAACTCGATTAATTAGCAGCATGAAAACTGTAGAAATAGTTAACTTAAGCCACAACCTCACAAGCTCGGATTGTGCAACTTAAAAGATTGATAATCTTAGGTATTACGACAAGTTTTAGTCACTAATCAAACACCTAATTGCTACAAACAGAATTAACAAGGACAATTACGTATCATAAGTCAAGTCCTAGCAATAAAAATAGCAAATTACACCAAGATGTCCAATCTAAAGTATAATCAAACTAGTCCTAAACAATACTACAGAGTATCAATCCAACCAAAATATAATCATGACCCAAATATAAAAAATCATAGCTTTTCCATTCTCACAATATAATAACCCAATACTAAATATATCTCCCTACCCTAAAAAGATTTAGCCTAACATATTAAGAACAAAAATAATACTAAGAAGAATCAACTTATTCATTATTGAGAAATACACAATCTAAAAACTATACTAATAATCCAATCCAATTATTAATTGTATGGAGAAAAACGAAAACTAGAACAAAACCTTCAAACTTGTAAAGTACCAACAATTGCCGAAGGAAGCAAGAGTATTGCACTGATTTCAACAATTTTGCTACTGTACTCTGTAGTCTATAATCTGCCCTTCTTCTACTTCGTCTCTATTGTTATGTATATCTCTGTAATTGAGTGCTCCTCTCTAAAAAAACGCTGCTCTTCTTCCTCGTACGCCTCTGCTTCTATCCCCCAAAATGTCTCCAATTCGCTGCTGCGCATCCTCCCTCACAAAAGAATGCTGCTCCCAATTTATTCATCATCTCCAACCCCTAAATTTCCTAATCTACTCTTACATTCGTTGCTCTACTCTCAATTCCCCAACGCTGCTCCCTTCTTTATTCCTTCTATTAGCTGCTTTCCTTTTCCCCTTTATTAAAATCCCAAAAATCCCTCCTAAGATATCCTACAATTTCCTAATGTCAGCCAATTCTTTCGCTAGACTTTTCTTTTCTTTTTCTTTCTCTTCTTATCTTTTCTTGGGCTGCTAGCTTTTTATTATTGTAGTGGACCCATTGAGCTCACAAATACAAAATAAGCCCAAAGAAGAAAGAGAACTTAAATGGGTTGGCTAACCCATTTGCAAAATTGTCGCTCAAATCGTCTTCCTGTAGAAAAATAAATAAAATAGTAGTAATTCATATCTCGGAAGAAAAATAACTTAAAACTCCTTGTAAAATATAAAACTCAATGTCATATTAAGGGTTTAATATAATAAAAATACATACTTTTAGGACCCTATCAGATATATTATTCACAGAATATATATCAAGAGTATACAAACCTACTTTACATAAATACATAACTCTAACTCTCTAAGTAAGGATAGTAAATATATGAATACATATTTACTCTAATACTAACTTCTTGTATGTACTAAAAAAATATATGATATATAATCAATCCCACCCAAAAGCTTGAGACTCACTTAGTCAAGGGCCAAGGGGTCGATAAGCTAAGGTTGCTCGTTTAAATGACCTATATCTAAGTGTTCTCTCTCACTGAACCACCTTTCGTAGAGAATGGGCCTTGCAATTCTTTAAGAAAACAATGGACATTAGTTTTTTTTTTTGACATCGAGAAAACTTGCATTAATTAAACAACAAAGTACAACTTATTGCTAAGACAATCAAACATAAAACAAAGAAAAGCCTAAAAGGAGCTTTAGTAGCTCTTACATGCCCTAAAAAACATAAATAAATAAAACCAACAGAGAGTAGCATATTTAGGAAGGAGTCGCTGGTCGATGATTGTGCTGGTGGAGTCAAAAACCTGATAACTGATCGAAGTGGTAGGAGAAGCGAATGTCGATCACGATCCGGACAACGAACAACGAGCAATCCCAACGAGCATCTATCGCTTGGGATTCTTGGCTCATGATTTGTTGAAGAGTCACATTCCTAAGTGACTCATGACTCTCTCTCGAGAGTCTTTGAGGTTTCTCCTTGAGGTAGGAGAAACGGGGCGTGCTGAAATCCACCAGATGTAACTGGGGTGCCGCCTGCAGATTTGAATTTTTCAAGGCAATGACCATTAAGATAATTGCCAAGCTAAAATGAGAGCTAAACATTGTGAGCTCTCGAAAACACCTCCGGCTTAGGAAACCGGAATACACATATCCGAACCATAGATACCGATCATCGCCTCGACCACGGTCACACTTCTCATCCTCTCGATTCATCTGTTCCTTCATCAAAGAGTCCAAAGGAACTACAAATTCTACGACTATAATAATCCACCACCATCTCTTATACAACTGGCAAACATTTATTAATGCCATAACCAACTACGAATCCCAGCCTTATCAACTCGAAATAAACAACTTACAATTGTTTCACGACTTACCACCCAAACTAAGACAAGACCCAACACAATTATAGCTACCATAGCCGGGGAGGGGGCTTAACAACTAGGGGGGGAGGAGAAAGGGATAACAATCGTGGGGTTAGAACTTAGAAAAAACCACCGGGACCAACACTCAACGGACTAACACGAACAGGGGAGGGGAAGGGGATGCCCAACTAGCGAAAAACGGGGGGGGGGAGGGGAAAACCAACGCACAACCGGGGGAGGGGGGAGGGGAAAACCAACGCACCAAGCGAAAACGGGGGGGAGGGAGGGAGGCCCAAACAAACGAAACACGGGGGATAGGGAGGGGGAAGCCCGACGTGCAACTAGGGGAGGGGGAGGGGGAAGCCCGACGTGACTCAACTACGGGGGAAGGGTGGAAATCCGACGAAACAAACCAAGAAAAAGAAACAGGGGGTGGGGAGGACTAACCGACGAACAGGGTAGGGGGAACTCTGCGGCAAAGACGACGGAAACACAGGAAAACTCCACGGAGGTGCGACGACGAGAATAGGGGAAACGCCACGGAGGAGCTACGCACTAGAACTAGAACCTTCGAGTCAGCACCGGAAATTAAAAAAAAAGGGGGGAAGGGCTCGACGGCCGCCATGAGGGCGCGGAGGCGATTCAGGCGTCGTCGAGCCCTAGGGTTTGACGGCTGAGGAGATTGCTTAGTTTCGCCTAGGGTTTGACGTTTTCGAAGAGAGAAGCTTGAGGGATTTGAGGGTTTGAGGAGATTGTATAACCCTCAACTTTTCCAATGGACATTAGTAAGTGTTACCTTTTTTTTTTTTTTTGAGGGGAAAAGCCAAGCAAATACTATAACATCATCAAAGAGTCAGTGAGTACATACGGGGCCACTTCCAAAGGATAGTGGTTTTCCCAGATTTGTTCAACCCCAAAGGGGATTAGCTTAGCTAAATGGTGGGCCACATAATTGCCGTCTCTTTTAACATGAGACCAAGAGAGGGATTGAAATGAACTACAAACAGAGAGAATATCATGAAGAACAAAATCCAAATCGGAGAGGAAAAGAGCTTGTTTTGAGAGCCGGTTTATGACAACTTGACAATCCGATTCCAGGATAACATCCCCATATCCATGCCGCTTCCCAAGTTTGACCGCTAGCGCAAGGGCTTTGGCTTCCGCAATCTCTGGCAACCAGAAAGCCTTCACGCGTCTTGTGGCTGAGAAAAGCACAGCCCCAGCTGAGTTTCGCGCAATAACTCCTAAGCCAACCCAGCCTTCATCAGATAAACAGGCAACAGCATTTAGTTTTATCAAACCTTCAGGAGGGGGGCACCAAACCTTGGCACTCGTGGAAGGACGGGCAGCCAGCGTGTGTTTGTAGATTCGCTTGGTGTAAAGGCCCTGTTCCGCGACCAGTCGCCCCACTCGTTCTACAAGCACCTGCTGTGGTGTGGCTTCGCCCTTGAAGACCCACTTGTTTCGTTCTCCCCACGAAACCCAAGCAAGAAACGAGCCCTTTTGAACAAGGCTTTTTTCGAGATGCTGCCAGCTAACAATAATATCACACAATGGAGTATCTAAGGCTTGGTGGCAGAGGGGCAAGCAGCCACAAGCCTCCCAAATAGCCATCACTCGAGAGCACCCAAATATGGCGTGAGCAGCGGTCTCGGTCTCACCACAGCCCCACGGGCAAGAGGCGTCATCAATAAAGTGACGGTACTGTAGCAAGGCTTTAACGGGGAGGGAGTTTGTACACAATCTCCAAAGGAAATACCGGACTTTGGGAGTGGTCTCCGAGCTCCAAATATCCACCCATGCTTGGTGGAAGGTATCGAGGTTGCCACCCTTCCCAAGCATATAAGAGGTCTTGACCGAATATTCACCTGTTTTGGTGAGAGCCCAGGTCAGTTCATCATGACCAAATGGCCAAGATTCTTCTCACATCAACATCATTAAAATTTTCCTGAATCAAAGAATTTTTCCATTCCACAGCATTATAATCAATCAACTCACTTACATAATGAAGGCCATCTTTTCTCTCACTAGCCACAAATCGTCCTTCGTCTCTAGCTAACCAAGGATCGTCCCAGATGCTAATAGAGGTACCACTTCCAACTCTCCAATTACTACCTTCTTTGATCAGAGCCTTAGCACTCCAGATGCTTTTCCAGGAAAAGCTGCAAGAGTAGCCAAGAGGAGCATCCAAAAAATCACAAGTAGGGTAATATTTTGCCTTTATGACACGAGCAAACAAGGAGGTAGGAGTACGAACCAACCGCCAGGCTTGCCTTCCGAGCAGGGCATCGTTAAACACATCCAAGTCTTTGAAACCCATACCACCGAGGCACTTTATAGTACACATAGTACCCCAGTTTTTCCAGTGGACTTTCCTATGGGCATCCGAGCTACCCCACCAAAATTGTGCCATAGCAGAGTGAATTTCTGGATGATGGTGGCAGGTAGCTTATACACTCCCATAAGATAAGTGGGCATTGCTTGTATCACAGACTTCAGTAAAATTTCTTTTCCGGCTCTGGACAAAAGTTTTTCTTTCCAACCTTGGAGTTTCTTCCAAACTCTATCAAAAAGGGAGTTGAAGATAGAAGTCTTCGATCTTCCTGAGATAGAGGGAATACCAAGATACTTATCATGTTTCTCAACCTGCCGCATGTTCAGAACTTCCATCAGGTCCTTCTTTTTGTCAACACTAACTCCTTTACTGAATGAGACTTCCGACTTGTCATAGTTAATTTTCTGCCCGGTCGCTGCTTCATATTTGTTGAGAATATCAACTATTTCTGCGCACTCCTGACAGGTAGCTCTAGTAAAAAGGAGACTGTCATTCGCAAAAAGAAGGTGAGAAATTTTCGGGCCACTGCGACTGGCTTTTGCTCCATGAATCAACCTCGCCTGAACTTTACTCTGAATCATTCTAGAGAAAGCATCAGCAATCATAATGAAAAGGTACGGAGAGAGAGGGTCTCCCTGCCGAAGGCCTCTGTCAGGCGTGACAGAACCACAAACCCCTCCATTGATGATTAAAGAGTAGGAGACAGTGGACACACAGTTCATGACTAGATTGACCCAGCGACCATCAAAACCCATAGTCAATAACAGCTTCTTCAAAAAACCCCATTCGACTCTGTCATAAGCTTTACTCATATCAAGCTTCATAGCAATAATGCCCTTTCTTCCCCGAATGTGATGCTTCATGGAATGGAAGATTTCCATAGCCACAAGAGCATTGTCCGTAATAAGACGACCCGGAACAAAGGCACTCTGGTTTTCCTTTGCAATATCAGGGAGAAACTGTTTTAATCTAACAACAATAGCTTTCGACATAAGTTTATAAAGCACATTACACAAAGCAATGGGGCGGAACTCAGCGGCCTTCTTAGGATCTTTGACCTTGGGAATCAAGGCAATATTAGTTCTGTTAACATAAGCAAGGGAATAGGAGTCAGTAAAGATGCTACTAACAGAGCTAGTAACATCATCACCAACAATGTGCCAGAATCTCTGGTAAAATATCGCATGCATACCGTCAGGACCCGGAGCTTTGCAAGGATGCATTTGAGAAAGGGCACTATGAATCTCGTCCTTAGTGAGGGGACGAAGCAGCTCTCGGTTCATAGCCTCCGTGATGATGGGCGCGATGTGTTTGAGGACATCATTGAAATTTTGCTCCGACGGGGAAGCAGAAGTAAAGATCTCACTGAAATACTGCGTGAAAATGTGCTCGACATCTTCCCTCTTGTCATGCCAGACCCCATGATCATCCACTAACCCCTTGACATAGTTCCGCTTCCTTCTTTGAGAAGCTTTATGATGAAAATAAGCTGTGTTTCTGTCGCCGTCCTTTACTTTCGCAACCCTGGAACGCAAGTACCAATAAGCTTCGTGTTTCTCATGAAGCTCGTCAAGTTTCTTTTCAAAGTCCGCACAAGTAATACAATTTCCATCAGAGGAGGGTCTCATTTGCGCAGCATGTAAATCTTTCTCCACTTTTTAAATCTGCTCACCTATTTTGTTAAACTTACCACCACTCCGAACAACTAACTTTTGGGCTAGTAGCTCAAGTCTGGTAGTAATATCATCATTAGCCGAAGCAGCCCAAGCATCTCTGACAGTAGCTTCACAACTTTCGTCTAGAAGCCAAGAACTCTCGAACTTAAAGCCTCTCTTTTGCTGCCTGTGTTGGTGGTGGTTTGCTGCACGGGTAAGGATCGCGGTATGGTCCGATTTGTACCTTAAAAGATGCTCAACAGTAGTGTTGGGGAAGAGGTCCAGCCATGTGGACGAGCAGAGAAAGCGATCTAACCTTTCTCGGATTCGGGTGGCTGAAGAGAGACCCCGTTCCCAAGTGTACCAGGTGCCATTGTAGCCCAAGTCACGAAGAGAGTGGTCTTCTATGACAGCTCGGAAGCCCACCATCTCTCGCCTAACCCGGTCAGTCCCACCTTATTTTTCTTCATAACTCAAGATTTCATTGAAATCTCCTCCGAAAATGATGGGAAGGGAACACTCCTCACACAAATGACGAATGAGGTTCCAAGTTTTGTGTTTCTCCTCTTCTCTTGCCCAACCATACATGCCAACGAACCGCCAAGAATTTTCACCATTCTCAACATCTCCACAAATATGGTGTTGAGAAAAGGAAACCAGGTTAAAAGTGATGCCTTCATGCCAATACAAACAGAGACCACCCGCATTTCCCCTACTAGCAATACCAAATGCATTGTGATACCCCAAATTCACCTTTAAATTTTCAGCTTCACCTTTATTAATCATTGTTTCACATAAGAACACAAGGTCGGGCTTATAAACCGAACTCCATCTATGGAGTTGACGAACTGACTGAGGATTGCCCACTCCTCGGCAGTTCCAACATAGAAGACTCATGATGACTGGCGGGGTTGGGTCTCGCCAACCACCGCCGGAATAGTGGACCCAAGCTCATGAGTAGTGCTCGGCTTAGAACGCTTCTTCACACTCTCATGCTCTCCCACCTCCATAGAAGAGCACTCCTCCTGATCACGCTTGTGGTTAAAGTCACAGTTGTCAAGATCCATACTTCGAGCTCTGCCTTTATCTTTCATACCTCCTCGAGGCATTCTTTTCCAAGGACGAGATTTTTGGCTTTCATTTCCATTAGTACTCGAGAAAACAAACAAATCTTGGCCTTGGTTGGTAGTAACTGGGTCAGGAATTTTTGGCTGGGCTTGGACAGGGGAAAAGAGATGGATTTGGGTAGTAGTGGGTGGTTGGGAATTAGAAAGGGATATGGTGGTAACTGGGGGGGGATTATTTCTGGTTGGGTGATGTGATTTATGTTAGTTGTTTTTGGGGGGGTAATTTGTGAGTGGGAGGTGGGGTCAGGAAGTTTTGTTGATGTTTCATTAGTGGGGGGTGCTAATGTTTGATTGGCAGGGTGAGCCTGGGCATTGAGGAATGAGATGGGGTGGGATAACATGGAAATTAATTGGGTGGTAGGAATGAGGGTGTCTGGGGAGGCACAAGCAATAATTGTTGCTGAGTCAAGAGGTGAATGATTGGGTAAGGGTGTGGGTTTGTCCCTGATACATAAAGCTTTTCCCTCATTAGAGTTCAATGTTTCATTTGGGACAAAAAGAACTTTCTTGCTGGACTTGAATTTTTCTTCCTCCACTATCTCTTTTGAACGACCCTTTCTGGGCGTTGCTTTGAGAGATAAACTCCACCCAAGAACCTCCTTCCTGTCTTCCTCCATAACCCCATGGCAGTCCTTTTCAACATGGCCCATAATTCCGCAGGCAAAGCAGAAAAAAGGTAAGCGCTCATACGCAAAATCAATTTGTAATTCCCTTCCCTTGCTATCTTTGATTTTCCGAAATCTTCTCAGAGGTTTAGTGACATCTAGGAGAACTTTAATCCGTCTATATCTACCAATTCCCAAAACATCATCCTCAATGTCTAAAATCTCACCCATATTACCAATCAAAGCACGCATTATATCATTCGACCTATAATTAAAAGGAAGGTTTTTTAGGCGCACCCAGAAAGGGGAGTGAATAATTGATACCTGGTCGGGTTGTTCTTCACCATTCGCTTCCTTCAATAACACCAACATGTTGTCAAAACACCAAGGTCGACCGTCGAGAACTTTCGCCATATCCCTCCAATGGAAGAATTGGAAGGCATAAAGATTTAGACTTATCACCCGAATAATCAGTCCCTGCGCCGGGGCCCACACCATTGTTATTGTGCGTTTGAAAGCTTCGAGGTTGTAGGAACGTTCCGTCAAAAGTTTACCGAACAGAACAAGAGAGAGTTTTGGGGTTGCGGTACTGGGGTTTAGGGAATTGATGTCCAAAACGACATCTTCTTCATCGTCGATTCTCAGTTTAGAGCAGAATTCGGATAGATCCTCAGCCATACTAAGGATCGAAAACCACCGCGGTGGAGGGCGCCCGGATCCCGGAGGGTTTTCTAACGAAGGTAGAGAGTGTCGTCCTTTTTTCCAAGGAAGTAAAGTATGGTCTATATATGATATTAGTGTTCTTGCATAGTTTGTTGGAAAGTAAATGGAATTTTGGGACAAAAGAATGAGTTGTGATGTATCACATTAGTAAGTGTTACCTAATCCTCACTGGTAAATTCTAACAGAAGCTAGACCATGGTAGGGAGCAAAAGTGTGATATTGGAGAATATAACGTAGATTACTTTACAAATAAAGTCCCAACCATGACATTTTCCAACATATAATGCATAGAATCATTAACCAATATACTTCCAAAAAATATAATAATATTTTTCTAAACATATATGGACAAAAAAAAACCAAATATTTTGCCCCCTAAAAGATGTATTCATTCAGGATAAATAGTTGTGTTAAGTACTAAAAGTAATTTCGGGACAAATAAATTTTGCAAAATGAGTTACATTCAACAAAAAGATTATCTAAAATTGATATGGCTGCTGGAGGCGTGAAACGAACTCGCAAAATGAGCTAATTTGAGATTATTTATAATTTTTCCACGAATATCGATCCAGGAATTACGGTCTGAATTTTTATCCCATTCCTAAAAGATTATGACTATTACTTGTTCAAAATTTTGTCTCATGAGTAGAATTCAATTATTTTTTCTCTTAAACTGACTACTCCTATCTCATAATACTCCTACTTTTTCTTTTTTTTTTCATTTGTTTTAAAGTACTCTTTATACTTTCATTTTTGAAAGTAACCTATAAATAATTCTAAATATATCTCTTCATCTCTTTCCCACTACCAAAAAGTCAACTAGATTCTAAGATAAAGTCTTGTCTGATATCAATTTCAGATTGTAGACCCTTTTATGGTAATATATAAGGAAAACATATTTATGGTTGATCTTGTTAGATTCATCTTGGGTATATATTCAAATATCCAATTTTACGGAATTAAGCACCGTTAATAATAAGGAAACAAAAAAGAAGAAGATATGGTCTAGATTGAATATGTTATGGTTTGATCAAAATGAAATTTAAAAAGTACTCAAGATAAGTTTCTGAAATAAGGTGAAGTGAACATAGCATGTTATTTTGAACTGAAGTTCGTTGACCTAAACCGAACTTAATGGAGTTGGGCTGAACTGAAAAAACTTTAATAATAATTGTAGGCGTGATTTTATTTCGCCTACGCAGTGTGAGTGCGTATTTGACTACCCCATTGTTAATGTTTTATATTAAAAACGTTTTGAAGTCGCCAACAAGTCTTTAGAGGAAGACTCGTAAACCTAGTTGGATATTTTGAAACTTAGGGATATATTAGGGACTTATCCAATGTAGATTTCCACGCCATAACTTCATTAATGGTCATGAACCAAAAACGTGAGTTCGGGGGGTGAGGGTACGAACACGGTTAGGAACCACGTTCGCCCATTGCTAGCCTCTACTTAATACGATTCATAGCAAAGTTTATACCAAAGAACAACCAAATAATATTTTCAAACACCCTAAAAATATTAGTCTAGATTGGTCTATCAAAAACATAAAAGATTATTTTTTAGTGACATGTTATTAAGCAATTAAAATTACGGGGTTCCTAATAGGTTGTCCAAATTATCTGATTATTATTAGAACAATTTCTTAGGTCTTGATTAACAATAATAACATGTGAGGTGATGAAAGTATAAGCAAGACAATCATAGAAAATACATAAGAAAATAAGAAAGAATGGAGGTTAGAATATACAAAAGAACGGGTTTTTATTAAAGATCTACATCATGAAAGAAAATATTAGTAACTTAATTCAATAAAATAAATAAGAGAGAAATATTCAAGGACCCTCAGGAATATACCGGTATGGCTTGAACGAGATTTTATTAAAGATCTACATCATGTAAGAAAACATTAGTAACTTCAATAAAATAAATAAGAGAGAAATATTCAAGGACCCTCAGGAATATACCGGTATGGCTTGGGTATGAGGGAATAATAACCTTCGGGATGAGCAATCGTGAAGCCTTTCAACGAAAACTTGTGAAGATCGATCAAAGTAAAAGTACGTGTTTATGTGTTTGTAAGTATGAAAGTATAAGAGTATGAGTGTATTTTCGCCTTAAGAGATCGCAAGTATTCGGGTGTAGAGAGTGTATAGGAGTGTCCCTTAGATCCAGAAAATCATTAGCTTATTTATATGAAAATATTAAAAAAAAAAGATAAGAAAGTGCAGTGCACTCAGCGCAAAAGATTACGCTAGACGCACGGCTGTGCGTGACGCGCAAAGCTACGTGTCACGGGCAAAGTGGTGCGCTGAGCGCAATCCAGCCTGTGCACCGAGCGAACAGACTGCGCTTGACGCATCACTAATCTGGCCAGTCTTTTTTGCTTAACGCGGTTTTCTAATGATTCTTTTTATCTTTTATCTTTAAATCCGAAAACCAACTATTTTACGAGATAAAATCTGATTTCAACTTAAAAATCCTTAACTTGAAAATATTTACGAAAATATTTATTAAAATAATAAATAATACAATTAATTATCATGAGTAATTAATTGGGCTTTTCAAAGGATTGGGCTCAATATATTTAATTTGTGGGCTCAAGATGCAATTAATTATCTAGAATAATTAATTGGGCTTTAAAAATAGGATTTTGGATCTTTAATGCAAATAAATAAGCTATATGCTTGAAAACAATTTTGGCCCTGACTCATCGAATTGCTCTCGTCTTGGGTCGGACCAATTAAGACCGAGGTATATTTCATCATTGGGCCCTTAAATGGGGAGACATGTGAGTATAATAATAATAATAATAATAATAATAATAGTAATAATAATAATAATAATAATAATAATAATAATAATAATAATAATAATAATAATAATAACGAGGCAACAACAACAACAACAACAACAACAATTGTTCTCCAATAATAGATACAATAATAATAATACTAATAATAACAATAAATATAATAACTATATCAATACTAAATATAATAATTGTTATGATGATAATAATAACTAATATAATAATATATTTAATAGTAATAACAACAACAACAACAACAACAACAACAACAACAACAACAACAACAACAATAATAATAATAATAATAATAATAATAATAATAATAATTATTATTATTATTATTATTATTATTATTATTATTATTATTATTATCATGATTTAAGTTGAACTGGAATGAATTGAATTGAATTTAATGGAGCTGGACTGAATTTAATTGAAATATGCTGAAATTAAGCTTAAAAGACCGGACATTGGCACATTATCATAAATGAAAAGTACCCTAGTAAAAGGGTGTTCTCTTCACCTTAATAAAATAAGTTTCACTTCAATTAAATTTAGATAAGGACAAAGCAGGTAATATAAGTTATAATCGAACAAATTCACTTTCTAGACTATCATACTCCGTTACGTCTTAATCACTTGCTACATTTTCATAATTATATGTCTATTTTTACTTGTTATATGTCCTTAGTTAGTAACTATCACCCACATAAAAACACTCATTCCCCTTAATTTATTTTCTTACCTCGAAATTCCTAATTTTCGCGATCTTTTGAAAAAGGTATAGTCTACACCACACATGTAACTTTTTCCTAAAATATCATTGCAAAAACAAATAGTAAGTAAACAGAGACGAAGGGAGGAAGTATTATGGGCTTTAACTTTTCACCTTATTTTAAGTTATTATAAGAAAAACTAAATTCTAATAAGATCATGCCCTAAAAAATTATAATAAGATCTAATAAGTTTATATAAGTTCGGATGAGCTTAATTCAGGAAAAATAAGGTTTGGCACATTCATACATAAGATTTAATAAGTTCATATGAGATCTACTCCCTCCATCCCATATTATAGTGCTAACTTTTCATTTTTCACGGGAATTAAAGAAAATGAAAGAAGTTGTAAGATTTCCCAAAAACATAAATTTAAGTAAGTGCTTTTTTAGTACTTTGATCTTGGAACTAGTTTTTTAATTTTTTTCCCTTTAAACTAAAATTAAAAAGTAATAAATGTTTCTTGAAATGGTGTAAAACAATAAATAGGGGCATATATTTTGAAAGAATGGTAGGAGTATTTTGGAATGTCTATGTAGAAATGAAGGATAATTTAGTCTAAACAAATTGATATAAAAGAAAATAGGCACAATATTTTGGGACGTCCAAGAAAGAATGCGAGGAGGCGGAGGGAGTAATAAATTATTGAGAAAAAGCAAAAACAAGTTGAAGTACTATTAACAAATACTATAATGTACAATGGGCTCTCCAACTAATTCTCCAACTAGCTCTCCAAGGAGAGAGAAAATGGAGAGCCACCTCTTACCCAACAATGGGGCTCTTGGATGTGTCTTGGGTGTATTTCCATGGAGACACTTTGCAAAATGGCTCTTGGGGGAGATACCATTTGGGTTGAAGGAGAGATGACTCTCCAATGTGTGGGGCCCACATACTATTGCAATTACTTTTTTTTTTTTTTTGAGGGGCTATTGCAATTACTTAAGTTTTCTTTTCCTCTTGCAAGCATTTAATGATCTTTTTTATAAATTTTTTAAAAAAGATGGTAATAATTAAATCCCAACAATTATAATTTTTCTTTATCTATAGAATGGGCCTCATATTGGAATATTTCATACACAAAATCTACTATTTTTTTTTATTTATGAAATTAAATATTAGCATTCAAAATTAATATATTTTTTTTAAAAAAAATCTACATTACATAAATTATGGAAAAGATTATTTTTTTGCAATTATATTTAATTTACATGAATAACTTTATTTATACTTCTTCCTTTTCAAAATACTTCCTCCGTTCTTTTTCTATGCAACAATGAGATTTTTACACTGTTTACTCACCACCCTTTCACTATCTTTTGTGATTTTTACATAAGGAAAAATATAGTCATGTGTGATCTTGTTAGATTCATCCCGATTTATACTTTTAAAATATCAAATTTGTAAAATTTTTACTAAAATATAATTAAAGATATTAATAGTTAAAGTTGTGCATTGACAAACGTGAAAACTCTATTGTTGCAATAGAAAAAGAACGAAGGTAGTATAAGGCACACACGAAGTTCGAGGTCGAACTTTGATCGTTAATTACTCTCAATTTATGTTGATAGGAAATTTATAAAATTAATGTCATTATAGTATTTTTCAAGACGAATCCAGCGGTATAATTTCTATACTCCCCCTGTCCCAGAATACTCTTTACACTTCTATTTTTGGATATGACCCACTATTATTTTAATCCTTCTACCTTTAAACCATTGGCCCACACACTCTCTCCTCCAAATAAAATAATACCACTCTTACTACCTACCAACTTTAACCATTGGCCCACACTCTCTCTCCACCAAATAAAATAATACTACTTTTACTACCTACTAACAAATATCACATCTACTTTTTCAATAAAATAACAATTGATAACCAAACAACAACTTATCATCTAAAACTACATGTCCTCATAAGTGTCAAGAGTATTCTGGGACGGAGGGAGTAATTTTTACTTATCATATTATGAGAGATATTTATGGTCAAAGTAAATTTTCGTAAAGCGTAAATGTCTTATATTTTGAAACGGAGGGTATATAACTTTGATCATAATATGAAATGAGGTTCATTTATTGACATAGGGGACCACCAAACAATGGAAAGTTGAATGGAGAGCTCTTTAAAGAGTTTTATTATTGTTGGGTGTTTTTAGACATAATTCTTGAGAGTAACTTGAAGAGAGAATAGATGAGAAAGAGTGGAGAGGTAGTCGGAGAGCCATGTACCATTCTACATTAACAACACTATGCAAAAATGAATTAGCTGTACAGTGTACACTACCGTCGCAATGTCTAATCAATCAAAAAAAACTGAACTAAAAATTTTCAAATCTTGGTAATAAACAAATATCCCTTTTTCGACAGGAAGAAGCAGAAAAGGCAAGGTCAAAAAGGTCATAAAAAAGTTCGATTTCCCGCCCAAGACGCATGGGCCAACTCATTATATTATAATTTCCCCCTTCCTTTTATGCATTTTGTTTCAATTAAAATAAGTTTATAGCAAATAGCAGCAAGATTAGTGGTAACTGGTACTAGTACTAGTACTTGCTTTTAAGTGTTCCCCACTTCCACCATTTTCTTCTCTTCCTTTCCTCTCCACATTCTCATTCTTCTAAAAATTCTCCTTCCATTTTCTCTCTCTTCTCCTCATTCAAGGTTAATAATAATTCTTCTATTTTGTCATTTCTTCTCTCAGTTCTTTTTAAATTATCGCATTTCAAAAATTTGAACTCATTTCAAAAATGCTAAAAACCTAGGGTTTTAGCAATGTCTTCCAATTTTCCTGGTTTCATTGATGCTCATATTCATGTAAATCCTTACTGTTTTTTTTGGTTTATTTGTTACCTTTTTTCAGAATTTGGTTTCGGAAGAGATTAGGGTTTGAAAATGGCGGAGGATAACGAGACAAAGCCTGCTGATCCTGCCATTGATTCTCCAACTTCTGTTCTAGAAGACGAGGTATTGTATTGTTCATCTTCTTCTTCAATTTCATTTTATCTGTCATTTAAATGGTTTATAAATTTTAAATGTGTGTTCTTTTTATTTTGTTTTATTTTACTCAAAGATATGCTCTCACTTCAACTTTTTATGTCTGTAGATTGTTCTGTTAGTCGTTCCTTTTTTTGATTTATTATATGATTCTATGGTTTTTGTTAATGCTTCCGCTTTTTTATTATAATGTGGTACGCTTTTGAATTTAGCTGATTCATTTCTGAATTGTCTACTTGTGGAATATCTTACTTCAAATATTGTTTATGTCAGTAACCTTCAAATAGTTGATAAAAACCATTTAAGTTTTCTATGATGTTTTACCATTTATATGATGAACAACCCTTTTGCTTTTACCATTTATAGTTATAGACGTGGGCTTGGGTATCCGGTGATTGCTTTTAGGTTTCTTACCATCGTGATTTTGTTTAAGTCTAGCATTATTATTAAAATGTTTCGTCTTTTTTTTTTTCCCTACCTGGACTTTGTGGTTGCTTTGAGGTTAATTACCATTAGTATGATAACGTTGGATCTTTTGCGAATTTGCAGGATGTTGTTAAGGAAGAACCTGAAGTCAAATTGGAGGATGATTTACTTCTTGATGCAAAAAATGGAGATATTGCTCTTATATCTAAAGAAATGGCGGAAGAAGAAGAGAAGTTGCTTGAAGCGAGAGTGAAGGAAGAAGAGAAATTGGCGAACGAAGCTGGCGATTTGAATGAGATTCAGTTTTCTAAATTAGATGATCTTTTAACTCAAACACAGCTTTACTCAGAGTTCTTGCTGGAAAAGATGGATGACATTACATTAGTACGTGTTCAACTTTATTTTAGCATCAAATTTTGTTGATTTATTTTTCTTGTTGCATGTTTATATGCTTATTAATGTGCCTAATGATTGTAGAATGGAGTGGAAGAACAAGAAGAGCCTAGCAAGGGAAAGAAAAGAGGACGGGGTGGAAAGAGGAAAGCTGCACAGTATGATGATGTGAGCACTTCACCTTTTTCTTGAATATATGAGAAATACTATCGCATGTCGTACATGTTGATCTTACATAGTAGCAAGTTATGATAGTGTAACTCGATGCTTAATTGAAGGCGATGCAAATTGGTGTTTAATTTGGGGATATATTTGGATTTTCCTTCTCTTTATGGTGGCCAGACATAATGGGGTTTTGTTTCTGTCAAGTACCAATGTTCTACTTTACATGTTTGATAATGGATGGAAATCTTTATTTCTTGTTAGTTTGGTGCTGATTAATTGTATTTGAATTCTGTTGCTAGTACATCTTATGTTTGTAACCTCCTTTTTCGTTTTGCATCAAAAACTCTTTGTTCACTATCTCTATCTGGCTAAAGCTCTATATGTGACAATCTTGTGTGTTTCTGTTATGTTTGATCTGAAATTCTTGCAGAGGAAAGCGAAGAGAGCAGTAGCGGCAATGCTCACTAGATCTCAACAAGGGACAACTGCTGAAGATGCTGATCTTACTGAGGAAGATAGAATTGTGAAGGAGCAGTCTGAGCTAATTCCTCTGTTGACTGGTGGAAAGTTAAAGTCCTACCAAATCAAAGGAGTGAAGTGGCTGATTTCTCTTTGGCAAAATGGTCTTAATGGAATTCTTGCTGATCAAATGGGACTTGGAAAGACAATTCAGACCATTGGGTTTCTGGCACATCTTAAAGGGAAGGGTTTGGATGGGCCATATATGGTGATTGCTCCTCTCTCTACTCTGTCAAACTGGGTGAATGAGTTTAATAGGTAAGTACCTCTACTACCATGGTTGTGTTTCAGTTGTATTAAGAGCATTGCAAACCGATGTGATTTCTTTGATATTTCAGGTTTACGCCTTCAGTGAAAGCATTAATTTATCATGGTAATCCGAAAGAGAGGAATGCAATAAGGCTCAAATATATGCCAAAAAACATTGGTCCAAATTTCCCAATAATTGTCACTTCTTATGAGGTTGCTCTTAATGATTCCCGGAAGTACTTAAGGCATTACAAGTGGAAATATGTTGTTGTTGATGAGGTAAGATATAATGCACTGGCCAATCTTATACACCGGTCCTCTTTATGCATTTTCTTTGCAGCCTGCAACTTTAGTTTATTAACGATTAACTCGAAAGAGGTTATGTTTTTGACAGGGCCATCGTTTGAAAAATTCAAACTGCAAATTGTTTAAAGCGCTAAAGCTTTTGCCAGTTGAGAATAAGCTTCTGTTGACTGGAACACCATTGCAGAACAACTTGGCTGAGTTATGGTCATTGTTGAATTTCATATTGCCTGACATATTCTCATCTCATGAGGAATTTGAGTCATGGTTTGTTTTCTAATTTTATACTTTTCTTATCGATACCTCAGTTAATAAATAATCCAATCTTTCTCTACGTGCTCTCAGCTTCTAGTTTACAGTCAGTTTTTTCGGTCATCACTGAGTTTTCTGAGCAGTGTCATGTCTACCTTCATAATATGTTCTTGGACCTTGGCCTTTTGCTCGACAGTTGTTTCAATAAACAAGAATGGATTGCTTTTAGACTGTTATTTAAATTTGAGTGTTTATCATAGTCATGGCTCTGAGAATTGCAATTGAAAGATGTAGATTCAGTTTAGAATCATATTTTGAACTCGACAAATGTAATAAATGCAGTGTTTGGTCAATATCACATGAAGTTTCTATTGTGGTTCTGTCGGTGCACATAAATTAGTCTGAAGGTTTCAGTAGAATTGTCTTTTCTTTTCTGTATTCAGTACTTACACATCTCTGTAGAAGCTAAATCTTTTAATGTTCTGACAGATTTTAAGGTTCATGCAAAATTCGTGTTTTCATGCTAAACAAACTTTTGTGCCATGTTGTAGTTCCTAATATTCATTCCATGTGAAATTAGGATTTAGGAGGCTTCAAAAATTGGGAGTAATATATTTGTGTTTCTCAGATTTTGGATGTTACTGTATTCATGGTGTACGCATTACTTTCAGGTTTGACCTATCAGGAAAGCGCAGCAATGAAGCTGTGGAGGAAGTGGAAGAGAAAAAGAGGGTTCAGGCATGTATTTAAGTGATGTTTTCTGATATCTGTTCATTGTGCTATACTACTCTATTTGTGATGTGTTGATCCTATATGTTGTTTGTAGGTGGTGGCTAAGCTACACGCCATATTACGTCCATTTCTCCTTCGCAGAATGAAATGTGATGTTGAAATAATGCTCCCACGCAAGAAGGAGATTATATTATATGCTACCATGACTGAGCATCAAAAGAACTTTCAGGATCACTTAATCAATCGAACTCTGGAGAATCATCTAGTACAGAACGTAACGTTAGGTAAGGTGTGTTTTTTTCATGCTGGTGCTTATCTACACTGTTTAATGATCTTGTAATTTCTTAAAAGTATTAGGCTTTGACATCTATCTCCCCCTTTTGTTTATTATTTATCACTTTATTTAAAAGTATTCGTATCATTATTTTATTTTTAATTTATGTCAAGTTTTATGTGGAGATGGTGCTGATGTGTATAATGTGTTATGTACTTATCTAGAAATTTGGCATGCTTGTACAAGGCTTGTTGACGATTGAATTTATCGACTTGACAATCAAATTTGTGCTCTGATTAGTATATCTTCTCTTTGGCGGGGTTTAGTTACCTGTCGTTAGTTTACATGTACTAGCTTATCCAGGCGCTAGGGACAAGAAAGTTTTCAAGTTTGCTTTGTGGCGAGTCATCAGTTGGATGGTGGCTGTTGAATGTGGCCATAGTTGGACATTGAAGGAGATAAAATATCATACTCAGGCAGTTCATGAGCCGTTAGCTCTTTGGCAGAATTAGTCAGTTGTTGCAGGAGGCTTCCTTTGGGCTTCTGAATAATTTAGTGGTCCTACAATTGTTTTTCATTTGTCCTTGTTGTGTGTACGAGAATAGTTTGAAGACTTGCATTGCAGGTTTGTTATTTATGTGCTGATCAGAAAATGGTAATATAATTACTCACAAGTTAAGCATTAACCCTTATTGAGACGTATATTCATATAGGATAGCTGATAACTGGTTTTCATAAAATTTTACCTTGAATTCAAATTACTGATTGTTTAATTACTGTAATAACATGGGCAATCTCATGTTTCCTTATGTTGAGACTTATTTTTGCAGTGGCTGTGCATTTCACTTATGTTGAGGTTTTATTACTTATGCTGTAGAGGAAAATTAGTGATTTAAATCAAAACGGCTGCTATTTATCAACTTTTTGATATGTTGAGTGTGCTAATTGGTTATAAAAAAATGCAGGGACTGCACCACCTGGGATGAAAGGAAAGCTTAACAATCTAATGATTCAGCTCCGGAAAAACTGCAATCATCCAGATCTGTTGGAGTCTGCTTATGATGGATCATGTGAGTGGCTAGGATGACCATACCCACAAAACAGGAAATCTGCTACTGAATTCTCTTCTTTAATGATTTTTTTGTCTCCTTGTGACAGACTTCTATCCTCCTGTAGAACAAATAGTTGGACAGTGTGGCAAGTTCCAGCTGCTGGACAGGTTGTTAACTGAGCTTTTTGCACGTAAACACAAGGCAAGTTTCAAGTTAGATTTGCGTATTGGTCAAAGACACAGTGAATGGTGCACATCTTTGTTTCCAAGCTTTTGCTGATCTTATAGTTTGTTACTCTTAGGTTCTGATATTCTCTCAGTGGACCAAAATTCTTGACATAATGGATTACTATTTCAATGAGAAGGGTTTTAAGGTTTGCCGAATTGATGGCAGTGTAAAACTTGAAGAGAGAAAGAGACAGGTTAGTGTTTATTAGCTTGCACTAATTTTTTTGCTGAATTATTCATTCTGTAATTTTCATGTCTGCTTGTTATTTGATATTTTCCACCTTCCCTGTTGCCTTTTTAAAATTTTCTTTTTTCCTTTTTGTTCGAATTTATCTTTCCTAATGGCATTAATTTCTTATGCATCTACAGATAAAGGAGTTCAATGACATAGATAGCGACTATAGAATATTTATTCTCAGTACAAGGGCTGGAGGGTTAGGTATTAACCTTACTGCTGCAGACACTTGTATTCTTTATGACAGTGACTGGGTAGGTTTTCACTTCTGCTATAGAAATTTGAGTATTTTCTCTCATCATATTTTAAACTGATGCACTTGATTTTGCATCTATTCGCTAGAACCCCCAAATGGATCTGCAGGCAATGGATCGTTGTCACAGGATCGGTCAAACTAAGCCTGTTCATGTTTATAGGCTTGCGACTGCACAATCTGTTGAGGTGCTTTATCGACTGACTGGCTCTGCACTTGTTTAATGTGTTTCAATGCCTTTAGTTTTGTGAGGAACTAAGGATTTCTTTTCTCAGGGCCGTATGCTGAAAAGAGCCTTCAGTAAGCTGAGGCTTGAACATGTTGTCATTGGCAAGGGGCAATTTAAGGCAGAGAGGGCAATGAATGATATTATGGAGGTATATTATTGCGATTTCTTGTTCCATTGCTAACCAGATTTTCTTTATTTTTTTTCTTTTAAAAAGGTCTTGGGGTCTGTTTGGTACGATGGAAAAAATGAAAAAAGGTTAAATGAGATATGTTCCCTTTTCTTCTCAATTGGCAGAAAAGGAGTTATTTGGTTAAACCCCAAACAAGAATTTCTTTCACCAATTATTGAAATTTCAGAGTTATTAATATATATGAACGCCTTTATATGAAATGTATTTTCTGTCAGGCCAAATGGAGCATTGGTTAACAGAACTTGACTGCTGCAGCACATTTCATGGCGTTTCTATTAGTGTTTTTTTTTATGAATTCCGCAACTCGTTGATGTGAATGTTTAGGAGAGTAGGGATCTATATGCTATTATGCTTTGCCGTAGTCCAATTGCCACATATTCTATTTATGGGAGTGGAGGTTGGATGTAGCAATGTGGCCCACTTTCTATGTTTCATATCTGTCATGCCTGGGGAAGACCAAATTTTTTTGCTAGTGAACAAGTCAGTCATTGGCCTTTTCTGGTTCTGTTGGGTTTTTTTGTTACAATATTCCGCAACTAGGACGTCTCTTTTTATTCTGATATTTTTATGAATCTGTTCAACTTATATTCGGTAACTAATTTTGTTTATAGACTAATACTAAACTCATTTGTGTGTATCATGCTCTCTTCTAAAATGTTGGTATCTGTTTGTAGGAGGAGGATCTGCTGGCACTCCTCCGGGAGGAAGAGGATGAGGAAGACAAGATGGTGCAGAAAGAAATTAGTAATGAAGACCTCCAAAAAGTTCTTGACCGTAGTGACTTGTTGGTTTACGCACCAGGTGAAGAAGACACCACTGTTGAGAAATTTGTGCTTCCCCTTAAAGGACCCGGTTGGGAGGTGGTCATACCAACCGCAACAGGAGGTGTTTTGTCTACTCTTAACAGTTAATTTAACTCTTTCCAGTGAATATAAGACTCTCTTCGCCTCGTAGATTTTTATTAGCAGGGGCTGAATGTGATTTTTTTTTGACGGGAAGCTGGTGGATTTTGTCCTTAGGCATAGTGGGGGAATGAATATATTAGGCTCCTTTCATTTTGTTTCATTTGGCAGTTCGGGAGCAAGTAAAGCCATTGAGAAAGGAAGCTGCTTTTGTAAATTACTTTGTCAGCTGTGATTTGTGAAGATGAAAGATCATTCCGTGTTTCAACTTTTATTCTATGCTCCGTAATTACTCCCTCCGTTTTTTTTACTTGCTACATTTGTTGCTTTGTGAACGTCACTAACTTTCGACCGATTATTTTGATTATTTTATAAGTAAAAATATAGTCGTGTGTGGCTTGTTAGATTCGTCTCGACGTGTAAATTCATAATACTTCCTCCGTTTTGTTTTAAATGAAACATTGGGTAAAATGACACTATTCATTGATCAATTTTGACTCTAATTTATCGTCATTATATAAAGAAAAATATAGTTAAGTGGAATATTGTTAGATTCGTCTCGATGCATATTATCAAATTATAACTTTTTTATATTTTTTTCGTGTGCACGACTAAAGATATTGATGATTAAAGAAGCGCGTTGGGTTGCGTAAAAAAACAAACGTTTCATTTAAAACAGAATGGAGGAAGTATCAAATTTTTATAATTTTTACGTAAACAAAATAAGAGATATTAAAGATTAAATAACGTCTTGAAAATCGTGCACAATAATGTAGCAAGTAAAAAAAAACAAGAGGGAGTACTACTAGATGAATGGATTGGGCTTTCTCCAGTCTCTTGGTAACATATTAGTATCGATTTTTGTAATGATTATTTGCTTTTGACCAGAAAATATCTCCAATGCCAATTTCGGTACACATTCAAACTTCATAATATTTATCTCCGAGGGATAAAATGTATTAGGCAATATTTTGTAATTAGATTGTAAGAATACATCAGTTGGACGGTTCTTTCTTAAGGTGAAATGCTACTCTACGGAAGGGGAAAAATATGATTCATCTGGGGATTGCGAGGAAATGTAATGACTTAATGATAAAAGAGGAAAAAGAAGTACTATAAACTTTCCAAAAAAAAATTATAAATAAAAAGTTCCGTTGCCGGGAATCGAACCCGGGTCTCCTGGGTGAAAGCCAGATATCCTAACCGCTGGACGACAACGGATATTGATGATTAAGTAGCTTAATAAAGTGTAATAAATTAGATCTGTTGTGAAAGAAGTTCATGCATTGTGAAAACCTCATATTAACCTTGGTCCTTAAATCAACCAAGAGATTATTATAGGAAGAAAAGATAAAGATGCCTTTTAGCTCTTAGTAAAAGTTGTTGCCAAATTCAACATTGATCTTTGAGCATCTGTATCTTTATTCTCATTTCTTTATATTGTTACATCAAGTAGATTTATCAAATTAACACTATAATCTGTTTACTAGATTACTGTTCTTAGTTTTCCTTACTCATACATTAACAAACACCAAGATTGGAGAGCTTTGAAGAAAAAAAACACAAGATTCATAAATAAATTGGCCTTTTTTTGGTTGTTTTGGTAGCGATATTTGTCACTTTGAGGAGACTAAAGAATGAGAATACAAATTTCACAGCACAATGCTGATCCCAATTCTAATTTCTAAGTATATTTATGTATGTAAATACTAAACACATAGTAGTATAACAAAAGAATCACTGAAAAAATCCAGTTTCTAAACAGCTGTTTCCTGTCCTTTTGCTTTGGCCTCTGAGAATTCACCATGCAGTTTCTGCTCCAAGCTCTATAGCTTCTTTCATTTTCTTCAAAGAACCAACATTAAACTGGTATTCCAGAAAAATCTCCTCCTTTTACATCCCGCAGGATTCGTGCATCGACCGTTGTCAGTATTTGAGGTATTGACATTCCTCCGGAGATGACAATTTCTGCCGTCAAAGTTTATTGAAACATATCAGAAATTCTTGAGTTAATAAATTTGAGCAACTTTTGCAAGAATTATTTATGAAGTTCTCCATTTCTGAGTTAATCTTACCTAGGCCTTCACGGACCGAAAGATTAGGCCTCAGGATATCTTTGGAGTTAACAAGAAACATGTCTCCTAAGTAAAGGTGGTTTGTGGGTACATAAACACAAAATAGTTCCTCTTCACCCATATTGCTTTGGAGAGTGACAGTAGATGTGATAAATGCAAGTGCATATTCTCCTACGCGTGGATGTTTGATCATAGCCACTTCCTTAAAAGCGTGCGAGTTTTGATCTGAAATAGTGACCATTGTCTTCAAGTTATCAACTCAAAGATGAACGTCAAGTCTCATATATGGAGGTTTTAAGTGTATTCACATGATACCTGGTGATATTGCTGCACTAATTTGTTTCGAAGCAGAATATATATGGCTAATAAGGGGCATTTTCTTGATGAACCACTCCCCCAGTTGGAGAATAGAAGTTCCTAACCATGATGACATTAATACTCCAACCAAGAAGATGAATGTGATGGACGTCATAAACCCAAGACCTATACTCCATAAACACGATTTTTGCAATGAAAATAATTGATCATGTTCTCCATAAAAGGCTATGTTCTTCTCAACTTATTAAATTAAGTTAACCAAAAGTAAGTTAAGTAAAACAAAAGTAAGTTAAGTTCAGCAAATATAAGTAGAGGAGAACAAAGCCTAAGTAGAGATCAGATGAAAAGCACTACTTTAACTATGTTTGTTCAAGATTATCCTATTCTTGTCAGTAAGCTTTAATTGTAAGCATTCTCAAACAATGGAGGGAATAGTAATTTGCATGAAGAGCGGGCACTGGCTTTGTTTCAGCGCCAGCTTCAGCAGTTCTGCAAGAAATTTCAGCTATAAAATTTAGAGCCAACTTTTCACCTTTAAAATTATGTGAAATCTAATTGAACTACTCATGTTATCAGTTTTGTTAAAGCTTCTCCTTGAATTTCGTCAACTGCAATCAGAATTATCTCCATCTCTATTACAGGGGAGCTTTTGTTATCCAAAGAGATGTGTCTTAACGAACCGTAGAAAAGATAATCGTAGAGCCATCTCAAAACCTTATACGGAAACTTCCTCCTAGCTCAAAGGGGGTGTCAATTAGTACTCACCATTGAACTATTGAAGGTGGCCAGCTGTTGTTATCTGAATAGGATCTAAGCATGTACTACAATAACAACAGTCACCTACATCTACATAAGATGCAGTATTATCAAGTAATATCTGCACTAGCTATCACATTCTTCCTGCTCTTTACATTAGATCTAGAAGGAACTGCTAGCAACCAGAATGAAGTCACAGAAGAAAAATGTTTTCATAAGATAACACAAATATAATGCAGAAATGGATATATTAAACTAACCAAATATGTTTATTCCAAGATGTGTATAGATTGGTGAGAAGAATCCATCCACGAAATGAATAAACCACCAAGTGAAGTAAAAGGTGATGGCAATAGGAAGCAGAATCACACTGAAAAGGACAAGAAAACAAGGAATTTATAGGACCAGATGCTGGCTTGATTATGATGCATGCTCCCAATATTGAACTATTGATTATATAAAGTAATACACGGATGAGGCACTATTTGTTACAATCATCCAACATATTGAATCGAAACTACGCCTATTGGTAATTGCAGTAACAGCAAACCAAGAGCAACCAAAAGATCAAAGAAGTAAAATTGGTGGTGTGAAGAATGACAAAAGCATAAACCAAAAGTCTCTTCTTATATGCTTTCATATTATTCGTTTATAGTAGTATATAAGTTATGTAAAGACTACTTTAATTTTTATATGTTCCTGTAAATAATGCTTTGGGACTTCCACGAAAGTTGCAACAATGGATCATTAACATGGATATTTCATCTAATTTGAAGTAATCAGGAAAGGAACTACAGAGAATAAAGAAAGGCTTATGGGTTGATCGATTGAGAGTGTACTAGAAATCATGATAAATTTACCATTTAAAGATCAATTATAGCAAGGACCGTAGAACTTTACTTTTCAAAGGAGACCTAAGCTATTCTAGTATATGTGACTATTGATGCCGAGCTAAAGAAAGTAATATTTCAAAGTTTCCATGACAATCAATGACATTATTCCTTGTAAAATACTTGTACTAGGTTCTTTCGTTCAAGAGGGAAGAAACTCTAGAACATTAACAAGGGCCTTATGCTATTAGGGTCAAATTTCTCAGTCTCCTGTTATGTCCTCTGATTTTTCTCCAGCATTGCTATTTCTTAAGATTGAGGAGCAATACACCAACTAGTGAAAACTCATTGTATGACGAATTAAAAGTCGAAAGGTAAAGTTATACAGCTTCTGAATTAGTTGCCAACATTGATTTCAAACTACCGCACAAAGTTCAAAGGAACAACAGCTAGCAATTAGCAATTAGCAATTTACCTTCCAGTCATAAACTTTTTTGATGCCCAGATGCGGACGACTTTGCAACATGCCTATACATTAACATTGTATGAAATCAACTGTTCAGTTCATGCATGTTAAAGAAGATCATTATATCTTCTGCAATTGAAAAAGACAACAGAAGGAAGATATTGCACAAACATTCTAAAAGAGGGTCCTAAATACATTTAACACATGTTTTAGAAATTGCAACCGTACAAATAATTTTGGGTAGATGTCATTCTTCAAAAACATAAGAGTTGGAAATTATGAAAACATTATAAATTGGATAGAAATAATCATGCATGATCACATATCATTAAATCCAGCCATTTGAGTTTAGTACATTGTTAATAAAACCTGCAACAATCATTCACAATGCAAAAAAATTATCAACTACAGAAATCGTTAAGATTTGTTTATATATGTACATATCAAATTCATCAAAAAACTAGTAAAATTGTGGAGATCATCATTGGTTGTCTAGTAAAAACGGCGAAAATAAACAAAGATGAGGGATTCATAAAAAAAGAAGACCTCTTTGCTGGGGGAGGGGTGGTGGAAAGGAACAAGGCCAGGGGACGAAGACGGCGAAGAAGGAGTTGATGGTTTAGAGGTTCCATTGTTAGGAACCAATGGAGGAATTGCGACAGGGATGAGTAGCTCAAGATCTCTGTCTCTTTCTCTCGTTCCCATCTTTTTTTTTCTTTGTTTCTCCCACTGGGATGAGTTAGTTATTTGAGCGGAGTTGCTGCGAATGAGAGTAACTAACTTTTTATTTGATGGGTTCTCCTACTCCTGCCTGCTGGTTCCCGGTTCTCAATTTTGTTTGTGGCGTATAGGATTAAACGAGTTATCGTATCAGGTTTGGATGGTAAAGTATGGCTCTAATCTTCTTAAAAAACAGTATGACTCTAATCCCTTTTTTTCTCAGGTTGTTAATTCCGCTTCGCGTTCAAATTGTGTCACATTTTGCTACTTTACTTTCATAGTTTCACCCCCTGTCGAGGAAATGTTAATGAAAAGACCATTCATATGCAAGGCCTAACTCATACAACTTACAAGGAGAAATTGTTCCATAGCATCTGGACTACAACAGGCAACTTTGAACACAACTCTTCTAAACATCCTAGCTCATTTGGGAAAAAAAGCTTTGTTATTCTTGGATCTTGGAGTTCTCTGAAGCAGTTTGATGCTGGTTTTTATCTTATAGGTTGCTACTAGGTTTTAGCCAGTATTCAATATTGGCTTTGCTAACATTTACAACTATCATCTTGTGGATATTGGGATCTACTAGATGAAGTGCGGCAATCTATCTCTGAAGTTTGTCTGGATTTAATATCTCAACAGATTCCCTCTCATTATATTAGGTCTTTTTCATCAAAACGTATAACTCAACCCTACCCACCATCGCCCAAGCTCAGTTTCATTTGGATTGGAAATGTAATAGACTGTTTTTCATTCATCAAGTCTGTAAGAGCCAATGAAGCTCTCTTTAGTATTTGGTTGCTTTATGTTTTATGTTTGGTTGTATTACCATTAGGTTGTACTTCCGGTTTTTAATTACTGCAAATTTAATTTCTCAATGTAAAAAAAAACATTTACAACTATCTTTACAAATATAGCAGGTATTAATCGCTATTTGGGGGGGCAATTTAAATAGTGAAAATGCTACTTTAGGCCTTTTTTTTTTGGTGAAAAAGTAGCCATTAAATTAAATTAAGAACGGGTGCCAGTTCTACCCATATTACAAAACGAGTTTAAGTCCGAAATTCAAGAGATAGGGGGTTGGGGATAAGTCCTCGTCTCATTGTGTTTCACTACATGCTTCTTGCACGCCTTCGCCATTTGATCTGCAACTCCATTGAACTTCCTTGCCACATGGACGAACCGCACTTCTTCAAACTCCCTGCATAACTCCCTACATGCATAAGAAAGTGAACCATATATGTGATTCGATATAGAAGTCGAATTCAGGATATTCACCGCCGTTATGCAATCCGAGAAGATGATTAGTTTGTTAATAAACTCGTGCTTAGCCAAGATTAAAGCTTCCATAATGCTCAACATTTCAGTACTCACAATACATGTAGTGACCACTCTTTTGTCAAAACCAATGATCCACTGAAAATCATGGGATATAAGATGGCCTACAAGACCCGATTGACTATTTGGATTCCCAAAAGATCCATCAACGAAAAAGGCAAACCACCCCAAGGATATGGTCGGGAATGGATGAGTAGCAAGAGATTGGGCATTCACTGCTTCTACCGTGGTGACTAGAGATACAAAGGATCGGGCTTTTCTCATGGCGGAAAGAAATATAGCTTTAGGAGTAAGGGGGTAGAATCAGTTTCCTTGAAGACATGGTCATTTCTATTTTTCCAGATTTCGTAACATAAGAAGGCAAAACAAGTGTTCCAAGGAACACCCTGGAAAATCTCTGAGGAGGTCAGGTTAGAATGCATCCATTCAATCAAAAGAATAAATGCAAGAGGGTTGCTAGCGTGGGCCCAGATTTCCCGGGCGATATGGCATCCAAAGATAGCATGGGTTACATGCTCTTCCCCCCTATTACATCTAGTGCAAGTTGGGGAGGGAATAATGGCACATTTATACAAGTGAGCACCTGTAGGGAGGCGTTTATGAAACAGCAGCCATAAGAAAATCCTAATGCGAGGGAGCGTGGGACATTTCCAAAGCCAACTAATGTTGCGCTCATCCGGATATGGTGGGGACAAGGCCTCATAGGTTAAAGCCAGCGAAAATCCCCTAAGCATGGTGAGCCCTGAGCAAAAGGAATCCTGAAGGTGCTCCACCGGGGAGGCCGGAGACTACAAATTTGGTCTTGGGTGACAAGTGGAATATTTAAAGAGAGGTTTTGGGATTGCCACTCACCATCCTGGAAGATATCTTTAACTAAGGAATTGTGTTCGACTTCGGTGAGGGGCCCGATTACAGAGGCCTGAACCATACGCCCCTGAACCCATTTATCCCACCAAAAGGAGATTTTGGCACCATTTCCTACATTCCAAACTATGTGTTGGTTCAAAAGCTCCCACCCCTTAATAAGCCCTTTACAGACATTAGAACCATTTTTTGCCTTCGTGATGGACTCTGGATGAATATATTTTGACAAGATACACTGGGGAGCTAAGTTTTCAGAATCTTGACTCAATTTCCAAGCTAGCTTAGCCGCATAGGCTTCATTAAGGTGCTTGTGACTTCGAATCCCCAGCCCCCCTTTGAGTTTTAGAAGAATAATAGTTTCTTTCGAAACTAAATGAAGCTTTCTCTTTTTGCTTGTGTCCCCCCTAAAAGAAATCTCTACAGATTTTGTCAAGTTCCTTATGCATAGCAGTAGGGAGACAGGTTGCTTGCATATAATAGGACGACATAGTATTAAGAGTGGAGTTAAGTAAACACAAACGCCTTGCCTTAGAAAGAAACCAATTTTTCCAAGAAGCTAACTTCCCTTGAATCTTGTCAGTGACAAATTGAATTTCACTCCGCCTTGGTCTTTTGTGGGACAAGGGGAGACCCAGATATAGACCCAAATTATCAGTCTCACGAATCCCGAGGGTTTTCAGAAAAAGAGTTTGATGTTCTGCAGGTGTCTTAGGAGAGAAAGCTACACGACTTTTCTCCTCATTAATTTTTTGACCCGACACTTGACAAATTTTTTTTGGAAAAATTGATTTAATCAGTCCCAACTATGGGCGTCCTGACAAAAACAGTCCCAACTATCTTTTTTTATTGTTCAGTCCCAACTTTAACCCCCCCCTTTACACTGGTGGTACGAGTGGACTGGTGACTTGCTAAACCGGTCCAAAAACCCATATTTTCCTTTTTACTTTTTTTTCACCTGTTTCTTCTACCCCCTCCTTCAGTCTTTCTCTCTCTTTCCTCCTTCCTCCCCTTCCCCTGCCACCCCTCCTCTTCCCCCTCCCTTCCATCCAAACGACACCTCTCTCTCAGCAATTCAATCCAGTGCCGGCGCGCCACTGTCATTCGTGCAAACTCCGGAAGCTTCTACCGGAAAAATTATACTTCCAGGTGGTTTCGGGGGGAAAAGGAGGGGGTTGGGAATGGAATTTTAAGCGCGGTGGAGAGGTGCCAGGGTAGATGAAAGAGTTTTAGGTGGCCGAAATCGTCGCCGGAAGACTTGCCTTGAGGTGCGAGCTGAAGGAAGGGAGGTTTCGGGGGAGGGGTGGCTGGGGCAGGGGAGGGTTTCGAGGGCAGCGGAGGACTGGTTGGGGCAGGAGAGGGCGCGGGCTAGGGAGAGGAGGGCCGGGCAGGGGAGGGGGGTGGCGCGGAGGGGAAAGGGGAGGTGGGGGGAAGGGGAGTGGTTTCGGGGGCGAGAGGATGGGTGGTTGGGGGGGGGGAGGGGCGGGGAGTTTTAAGGGCGCGGGGAGGGGCGGGCTAGGGCAGGGAGAGGGGTAGCGGGGAGGGGAAAGGGGATGTGGGGGAAGGGGAGGGTAGTGGAGGGGAAGGGGAGGGGTTTCGGGGGTAGGGGATGGGTGGTTAGGGCGGGGCCGGGGAGTTTTAGGGGCGGGGGAGTATCGGCTAGGGCGGGGGAGAGGTGGTTGGGGCGGGGGAGGGGTTTCGAGGGAGGGGAAAGGGGAGGTGGGGGAAGGGGAGGGTAGTGGAGGGGAAGGGGAGGGGTTTCGGGGGCAAGGGGATGGGTGGTTGGGGGCGGGCGGGGAGTTTTAGGGGCGGGGTGGTGGGGGGGAGTGGTGGCGGGGCAGTGGGAGGTGTTAGGGGAGGTGGGGGAGGGGGGTAGTGGGTGGAAGGGGTGGGGGTTAGGTGGCAGAGGAGAGGAGGAGGGAGCAGTGAAGGAAGGAGTGAGGAAGAATATAGGGAAAAATGGCAAATTACCTGCTACAGCAGGTTAGAAACCTGCTGGGACTACTATTCTAAAATACCCTTCAAAGTTAGGACTGAACAATAAAAAACGATAGTTGGGACTGTTTTTGTCAGGACCCCCATAGTTGGGACTGATTAAATCAATTTTACCTTTTTTTTTAGAATATCCCTCATGGAAAAGGTAGTTGTCTCATCAACTGTACCAAAAAGTAATAGGTCATCTGCAAAGAGAAGATGGGAGATCGGGACTTTCTTCCTACCTACCCAAAAGGGAGTCCATACATTTTGCAGACAAGCTTGATTTATCCATGACGATAAAACATTAATACAAATGTTAAACAAATAAGGTGACATAAGATCTCCTTGACGGAGCCCCCTGGAATGCTGGAAAGGTATTGACTTCTTTTCATTAACCAGGATGGAGGAGGATGCATTTGAAATGCAATTCATGATCAGATTAACCGAATGTGCATCCATCTCAAGGTCCACAAGGCACTCTCTGACAAAGCTCCATTCCATACGATCATAAGCTTTTTCAAGGTCAACTTTTAAAACAAACCACCCCGCCTTCCCTTTCTTTTTATGCATAGAATGGAGGACTTCCGAGGCAACTACCAAGTTGATCTCAGGGGTCCTCCCTTTTATAAAGTTGTTTTGGTTCGGGGAAATCCATTTAGGAATTTTATCTTTCAACCTATTAACCAAAATTTTTGTGACAAGTTTGTACGAGGTATTACAGAGGCTAATAGGTCTTAGTTGCTTAACCGTTTGGGAAAATGGGACTTTTGGGATCAAACAAATCAAGGTCCTCAATGTCTTTGGGAGTGGATAAGGTTTCCCCCACATTGTTGGATAAGCTTAAGATTTTACTCCTATTTCTATCTAGAATGATTGATTTATGAAAGAACCCCATTATTTGATCCCCAAGATTGATCCATTTGGCCCGGCTCTTAGATTTTCAAAGTTCATTCTCTTGATTTAAAATACAACATATTTCCTCCTGAAGCTATCTTTCAAGGTTTTGGTGGAAACGGGACGTAGGTTTACCTTGCAGATACATTTGAGTCCCTTTTAGGCGAGCAGTAGCTTGGGCTTTACGGCGGTGTAAATTGCCAAAAACATTCCTATTCCACTCATTTAGGGTAACTTGAAGGTCACACAACTTATTTGAAAGATCCCATCCCCCCTTAGGCCATTCTCTTTGTAACTTTGGGTTGAAATCCGGGTGGAGAATCCACATAGGCTCAAAGCGAAACGGTTTTTGACCCCCCTAAAGGTAGGAGGCAGAGTTCTAATAAGGATTGGGCAGTGATATAAGGTGATTCTAGGTAAGTGCACCACACTAGTCTCAAGAAACTTCTCAAACCATTCCATATTACCCCATCCCCTATCAAATCTCTCGTAGATAGGATGTCTTTTTTCGGTTATTGGTCCATGTAAACCTAGGTTCTGAAAACCCTAAGTCAATCATCTTGCAGGCATCCATAGTATCCTATAAGCTTGACATCTTTTTCGGTTGACCCTACGGCCCCCTAACTTTTCACTTTGGTTCAAAACTTCATTAAAATCTCCTAGAGCAATCCATGTTAGAACATTATGCTGAGCAATAGTTTTTAAATCATCCCACAAAATATCTCTATTATGCATACTAGTACTTGCGTAAATTGCAGACAAAAGAAATGAATTTGAGGAGTTAGATTGACAAACCTCTATTACACTGTGCACCGCCTGCCTACTGTCCGAGATACTGTGAAACTTGATGGATGTGGGCTTCCACATCACAAGAATACCATCGGAGAAACCCACCGGAGCCACCAGATGCCAGTCCCCAAACCCAAGGTCATTCATGATGGTTTCTATTTTCTTGCGGCAGACCCAAGTCTCAGTCAGAACGACAAGGTCAGAAAGGTGCTCACGAATCAGATTTTGGAAGTTGACTTGAAAGGAGGGTATTCCAATACCCCGGGCATTCCAGTACATAATGGACATGTTAACCGGGAGGGGAGGTGTTCGCTTTAGGGTGCGTACCAACTCCTCATCCTCGTCGGCTAACGTGTCGACTTCCCGGTGTGATATCGGGCATATCCAAAACCTCCTCAGTGGCTTTAGCATTATCTCTGCCTCCCTTTGGCTTTTTTTACCTCTTACCCCTTCCCAACTCAGATTGATCTCCAATTGCTTGGCTGTGTAAGGAGTTTCTGCCAGGAGAAACGTATTCGAGTTGCCGATAATTGATGCTCTCAGCGGCATGGCTTGACTGAGGAACAACGGTCGACTGTGGGGAATGAGAGAGGAGGGATCCAACTAGGGTCCGAAGTTTTGCAACAAGCTCCACTCCTCGAACTCCGTCCCGACCCGGTTCTGAAGGAACCAACTTAGAAACAATCTTGTTGTTTTCTGAAGATATATGGCTTGTCTTCTGGTACTTAGGGAGGTGTGGTTGTGTTGTTAACTCGCTATTGACATACATCTCCATTCTCTCCTCTAGGTTTCCAGCACTCTCCGACTTCAGGATTAACATTTTTACTTCCTCCAGTGGAATGTCGGTCCAGCCCTCCTCGTCTTTCATCAGGTAATCCACATAGCCTATGTTAAATTCCGAACTCATAGGGAGACACGAGCGTGTGAATGCAATCGTTCCCAATATCTTGTAGCGTTTTTACTTAGGGAAGTGGTGGTGGGGATGGTGGTGTTGGCGCGCATTCGGAGGGGGAGAGGCATATAATTACTGATCGGGGTGAGAGGGGTTCCATTTTCGTCGGTTTGTATTTGTGAGGTTTTGGGGATAGGCTTTAGAATTTTTATGTGGTGGGAGATGGGTGCTTTTGAGGGAGGGCTGGGGCCAGGGGTGGGTTTTGGTGAAACACCATAGCCTCCGCTGGTATGGTAGGGGGTAACAGGCTAGATTGACGGGACCCGCCACGTTTCAAGCTTTTACCGGATGAAATCAGAGGGGATTCAGGGATTTCTTCAGCACAATCACTTATAAGTGCAAAAGTGTTATGACTTTCTCGGATTGCAGGAGTTGACACCACAGGGATTGGGGGTTTTTTAAACTTACTTTCTCTCTCTTCTGGGGTTACTTTTTCCCCATTTAGAACCTTCCTTGGGGCCCCCAAATCTTTTGATGAGCGGCTTTGCAGTTTTGTTTCCTTCGGCCCAAAGTCAGCTTGTGGGCCTCGAGACTTTTTCTGGATCACTTGCCACCTGTACTCCACTTTTTTATCAGGTAGGTTTTGTATTTTCCCCTATCTCAGCTCCGGTCTTTTGTTCAGTCTGCTTGGGGCACGTCTTAATAGGATTTACGATGCGGAAATATAAACAATTTATATAAAACCTATTTCCAAGAACACCCTATAATACTATAATGAATCTAAATAAGAGAGTAAAATATTTTACCTTTGATGCGTGCCTCTTTGATGTTTAGAACGTCAAGCGAAGTTCCTCCACAAGTAGTCCACCACCACAAAGTATGATTAACCCTTAGGTTTGCTAGAACCTTAAAATAACTCTTATGTAATAGTTTTGTGTTTTAATAATTTTGAGATAAAGAATTTCTCTCAAATTTTTATTGCATCTCAAGGCAATGATGCATATCTCTCATTTGCATCTCACGGCTATGTATATTATGTCCAGCAAGAATTCTCTACACTCTTCCTACTTATACAACCAAGTATTAGGGGAGGAGAAAATTCTTCTTTCCTTTTTAATAACCAATCAATCAAGGATTGATTATGCAAAGATCCATATCAATCATATATTGACATTATCAATCATATTTATAAATAACATGATTGTTGTGATATTTTCCAATCCAATATTGGGAGATATATATTTTTTGTCACAAAAGACTATTGGGTATTATCTGATAATATTAGTTTTATACTAATTAATCATATTGTAGTTTAGGTGTGACCCTATGGATCCAATATAGTTTAGTAGTAAATATTAATTTATTAATATTACAAGTCAAGATTGGCTTCTAGCAAAGCATCATGATTACCCAAACTATATTGGATATAATTAATAATTATTTATAACATTTGAGTTATGCACTTGATCGTAGGACATACTCCAACAATCTCCCACTTGTCCTAGAGCAAGTGGTGCTTTATAATTCCTTTGTCTCTTATTGTTATATCTGAACATAAGGTAAGAAAACTTGTCATCCTTATGAAGTCCAGAATAGTTCTCAGTCTCCAAGTTCAACTGTCAAACGAATGATTGAATCACTATCCATTCGAGCACGACCGTGCATTTTACAGTCTGAACTCTTCGAGAGGCCCCAAACAACATTCCTGCGTAATAGGAGGACAATTCCATCTTATTTACCCTCTATCCTTCACACGACTCATAGTAACCTGTACATTGCCTTTATAGTCTCTTTTTACGGCACGACGTTTGATAGTGCCATAGTGTACTAGTCATCAATGTAAGGAATCAGTGGTATTCTCAAGTCTGAGGAATCAACTCAGTTATATTTTAGAGAAACTTATGACATTAAGTTCTTAAAGATTTCTCTATGTGGGTCATATCCAATGTGTATTCACCAATTCACATTAATATAATTTGATTAGACATCCAATGCCCCTATGATCCATGAAACATGATCATCAATCAATCTATACACTAATCATTAAAAGTCATTAATGTACCTAATTAATGACCTGATTAGGGACACGGTAATCATTTATTTTAGTTCACTTAATAGGGTTCCATGGTCGAGTCCTCATACTCAACACCTTATATAAAAAAACTAATTACTTTGGACATTTATTTAATACTAAACTGAAATTAAACAAACATACATTTATAAAATAATAAACATAAACCTCTTATTTCAATAATGAACAACGTTCAATATTAAGTAAAAAATAGGTCATTCTCCTATGCTCCTAATTCCCATAGCTGAAGTATGACTCTCATGTTTCTGTTGAGGAAGTGGCTTAGTATGCGGATCTGCAACATTGCTATCCGTATGAACTTTACATATCCTAACATCTCCTCGATCAACTATCTCTCGAATCAGATGAAATCTCCTGAGTACATGTTTGGGTTTTTGGTGAGATCTTGGTTCTTTTGCTTGTGCTATAGCTCCAGTGTTATCACAATAAACATCCAAAGCACTAACAATACTAGGAACCACTCCTAGTTCAAAAATGAACTTCTTTATTTAAACAACTTCTTTTGCTGCTTTTGATGCATCAATATACATAGCTTCAGTTGTAGAATCTGCTATGGTGCTTTGCTTGGAACTTTTCCAACTCACTGCTCCTCCATTTAAACAAAATATGAATTCCGACTGTGATCGAAAATCATCCTTATCTGTTTGGAAACTAGCATCAGTATAACCTTTTATACTTAGCTCATCCTCTCCTCCATACACTAAGAATTTTCTTTAGTCCTATTAAGGTATTTTAGAATATTCTTCACATCAGTCCAATGGTCATCACCTGGATTTGCTTGGTATCTACTGGTCATGCTCAAAGCATAGGAAACATCTGGTCTAGTACATATCATGGCATACATGATGGATCCAATAGCTGATGTATATGGGATCTTGCTCATGCGATCTTTCTCATCAGTCGTCGAAGGACACTGAGTCTTGCTTAGACTTATGCCATGAGACATGGGTAGAAAACCTCTTTTACAACCTTTCATATCGAACCTAGTAAGAACCTTATCAATATAAGTCTCTTGACTTAGTCCAATTATTCTTTTAGATCTATCTCTATAGATCTTAATGCCTAGTATGTATTGAGCCTCACCAAGGTCTTTCATTGTGAAACACTTTCCAAGCCATATCTTTGACGACTCTAGCACGGGAATGTCATTTCCAATCGAAGTATGTCATCTACATACAAGACCAAGAAAACAATCTTACTCCCACTCACTTTCTTGTAAACACAAGATTCCTCTTCAACACTGAGAAAACCAAAACCTTTGATTGACTCGTCAAATCGGATGTTCCAACTCCTTGATGCTTGCTTCAATCCATAAATGGACTTTTGAAGCTTGCATACCTTTCTAGGTGCATTAGGATCAATAAAACCCTCATGTTGTGTCATGTACACTTCTTCTTCCAAAAAACCATTTAGGAAGGCGGTTTTAACATCCATTTGCCATATTTCATAGTCATAATATCAGGCAATTGCTAGAAGTATCCGAATAGATTTCAGCATAGCTACTGGTGAAAAGGTTTCATCATAGTCTATACCATGAATTTGTTTGAAACCTTGTGCCACTAGCCTAGCTTTGTGGATATATACATTTCCATCCATGTCAGTTTTCAACTTGAAAACCCATTTGCATCCAATAGGTTTAACCCCATCGGGCAAATCAACCAAGTTCCAAACTTGATTTTCATACATGGAATCCATTTCGGATTTCATGGCCTTTGACCATAAGTCGGAATCTGAACTAGCCATAGCTGCTTTGTAGGTAGTAGGCTCATTGTTTTCTAAAAGCAATAATTCTTTAATTTCAGACACGAGAAATCCATATCTTTCAGTCTTTGAAACTTTCCTAGTAGACCTATGAGGGGCGGGTGCCACATAGGTAGATTCCACAACAAGTTGTGGAGTTTTATCAGTTTCCACAACAACTTGTGGAGGCTCCTGATTGTGTGGCTCATTTTCAGCTCGAATTTCTTCGAGGTGAATATTTCTCCCACTTGAATTTCTAGAAAGATGTTATTTTTCGAGAAAGACACCAGTTCGAGCCACAAACACTTTGTTCTCGGTTTTGTTGTAGAAGTAATACCCCTTTGTTTCTTTTGGATAACCCACAAAGTAACATTTGTCAGATTTAGGTGCAAGTTTGTCAGATTGTAAACGTTTTACATAAACTTCGCATCCCCAAATCTTAAGAAAAGACATAGTTGGAGTTTTTCCAGCCCATAACTCATATGGAGTCTTTTCAACAGCTTTGGTTGGAGTTCTGTTTAAGATTAATGCTGCAGTTTCCAAGGCATGACCCTAGAATGATATCGGAAGATCGGCCTGACTCATCATTGATCGAACCATATCTAATAGAGTTCGATTTCTCCTTTCGGACACACCATTCCATTGTGGTGTTCCTGGAGGAGTTAGTTGGGAAAGAATTCCACAACTTTTGAGATGGTCATCAAACTCTTGGCTTAAATACTCATCACCTCGATCAGATCGAAGGGCTTTTATTGTCTTGCCAAGCTGATTCTGTACTTCCATTTGAAATTCTTTAAACCTTTCAAAAGCTTCAGATTTATGCCTCAAAAGGTAGATATACCCATATCTACTGAAGTCGTCTGTGAATGTTATGAGTAACTGATAATTGCCTCTAGCATTTGTACTCATTGGTCCACAAACATCAGAATGTATGAGGCCTAATAAGTCACTTGCTCTTTCACTTACACCAGTGAATGGAGCTTTTGTCATTTTGCCAAGTAAGCAAGATTCGCATGTATCATATGATTCGAAATCAAATGATTCCAAAAGTCCTTCCTTTTGAATTTTTGGACACGTCGCTCATTTATGTGGTCAAGACGACAATGCCAAAGGTAAGTTTTATTTGAATCATTTGATTTGGCCTTTTTAGTATCAATGTTATAAACTTGTCTTTCTAAATCTAGAAAATAGAGCCCATTATATAAGTGAGCACTACCATAAAACATTCCATCCTTTTGAAAAGAAAGACATTTATTCTTAATATTAAAAGTAAACCCTTCCGTATCCAAACAGGAAACATAAATGATGTTTTTAGAAATAGCTGGAACAAAATAACAATTATTCAAATCCAAAACAAGCTCAGAGGGCATTATTAAACTAAAAGTGCCTACGGCTAAAGCTGCAACCTTTGCTCTGTTGCCAACACGTAGGTCCACTTTCCCTCGAGCCAAGCTCCTACTTTTCTTTAGTCCCTGCACATTTGTACAAATGTGAGATCCACATCCGGTATCAAATACCCAAGAATTAGAAATAGTGAGATTAACTTCAATAACATGTATACATGAGGTAGAAGCAATATTGCCATGCATTCTTCTTGTCCTCTAGATACTTAGGACAATTCCTCTTCCAATGACCTGGTTTGTGGCAATGAAAGCATTTTTGGTCTGGAGTAGCTCCAGCCTTAGTTTTGACAACCTGTTTGCCCTTACCCTTACTATGAGGGTATTGCTTTTTATTACCTTTCTTATTGAAAACCCCTTTCTTTTTCTGAATCATAAGAACAGGATTCTTAGGTGCAACCTTGATACTTGGTTCAGCAGTCTTGAGCATTCCTAGAAGCTCATTCATAGTCTTCTCCAACTCATTCATGTTAAAGTTTAACACGAATTGGTCATACCCCTTATGAAGGGAGTAGAGAGTGATGTCAATTGGTAGCTCATCACCTAAAGTGACACCTAGTCGTTCCAAATTCTCAAAATAACCCATCATTTTGAGAACGTGTGGACCAACAGGTTCACTTTCTTTGAGACTGCTCTCAAGGATAGCCTTAACCGTTTCATAACGCTCAATTCTTGTCTGTTTCTGAAACATAGCTCTGAGCTGATGAATGATGTCAAAAGCCTCCATGTTTTCAAATTGTTTTTGCAATTCAGAATTCATGGATGCTAACATCAAGCATGTGACATCAAGGGATCAAGCTACTGTCGTATCATATGCTTTTCGAGTCTCAGCAGATGCTCGAAGGGGAGGTTCAGTAGGGAGATGATTTTCAAGAACATCCAGTTTCATCTCAAACTTAAGAACTATTCTCAAGTTGCGATACCAATCCAGAAAATTGTTTCCATTAAGTTTTTCCTTTTCGAGAATAAAGCGAATACCAAAAGATGATATAGCGGAGTTTGAATTAGGAGAAACCATCTACAAATGAAAAAGTAAAGTTTTAGGTTTATAATTGTAAACAATAACTTCAAATTTTAACCAAGTTAAAACAAGTTAAAGGCTTTTAGTCTAAAAATGTCCTCATTTAGGCTAAAAGATTCCAAGACCCCAACTCATTTAATCCTAAGCCGGCTTTGGCCGGTCACCTAAGAGATAAATGATTTAGGTAAATAACACTTTATTAGTTATACTCCTATAACTCTTGGTAAATGGGAAACATCGCATGTAAAACCCATTCCTATACCCCAAAGCCCAAGTCCTAATTGGATACCTTGTTGAATAAATTTCTTAAATATACTCTAAATGTTCTAAGATAAAAGGTAATACCTTGCTTTGGCAATCCCATTATAAATGATCAAAGACATGAATAGATGTTTGTAAGGGTGGATATCTAATTATTCAAATTTTTAAAAAAAGAGGACTTAAGTTACTATGTCGGTTCTAAATTTAGTGAACTAATAGCAATTAGAACAAGTACATAATAACAAAATAAAAGCAATAATTTAAAATGCATAATTAAAATGATCCTAGTATGGCCCCTACACCTAAGACTAAACTTGAAGGTGCTTCTTTGTATTCACCATTTGATCTTCATCAAAAATTGATTCTCCAATCAACATACAAGCTAATCGAAATTTGAAATTTAAATAAAATTACAAAAATACAAAATGGCTCGCAGTCTGTATTTAAGATACAAAAATACATAAACGGTAGGCAGACCGTATTTTCTATCCTAATTTGGGCCATACTTGTCATCCAACATTCAAGCATAAAATTATTCATTCATTCACTTACTTAGAGTAAGTGACCCAGTTTATATTAGACAATTCTAATACAAAATATTAGTTAAACTAATCAACAATTTTAATTAGTTCAATTAATAACATAATTTAATAATGTTAGAAATTATACTTGGACTTTATATTATCATGATAATAAAATTGCAACTTTTTCAAAAAAAAAATGAGAGTTGAACATCCAAATAATAAACTCCCACTTAGAAATGGATCACCTAACTATTAGGATTGAAGACTTGGGTTAAACAAAATTTTTAAACCCAAAAACTGAAATAAAGCAATGCTATCCAAACAAGCAAAACAAGCCCAAAATAGTTTTTTTTTTAATTAAAGTTGTAGCCCAGACCCAACAGTAGGCCCACAAGAGCCACTGCCAGGCCCAAAGGACAGCAATCCAGACCAGACAGAAAGTCTAGCATAGACTGTAGAAACCCACGCAGACAGTAACTTGCTGTCTAGCTTCAACATGCTACAACAACATGCTACAACAACAACAACGTGTTGCACTGTAACTTCTTCTCCCTTCTTTTTTTTTATTTGATTTAAAATTCCATTTTCAAAAACAGAAATTCAACTTTATATAATTTGTTCAATAATCATATTATTCTAACAAATATATAAAGAAAGGGTTATAATCGAAAAAAAATTGTATTGATCTCATCAAAAACAAAATTTCGAATATAAGAAACAATATTATTATATGAACTATTCATAAAATAAATTGAAAAACGAAAATTAAATATCATTATATCACTATTATTCGAATTCAATAAATAAAAACAATATTATGTTGCAATTTCATAAGTCCAAGTATTAATACTAACATAATTAAAATATATGCATCAACAAAGATCAAAATAGCATAATTAGGGAGGTGACTGATACCACTAATAGGATTTACGATGCGGAAATATAAACAATTTATATAAAACCTATTCCCAAGAACACCCTATAATACTATAATGAATCTAAATAAGAGAGTAAAATATTTTACCCTTGATGCGTGCCTCTTTGATGTTTAGAACGTCAAGCGAAGTTCCTCCACAAGTAGTCCACCACCACAAAGTATGATTAACCCTTAGGTTTGCTAGAACCTTAAAATAACTCTTATGTAATAGTTTTGTGTTTTAATAATTTTGAGATAAAGAATTTCTCTCAAATTTTCTATTGCATCTCAAGGCAATGATGCATATCTCTCATTTGCATCTCACGGATATGTATATTTTTTCCAGCAAGAATTCTCTACACTCACCCTACTTATACAGCCAAGTATTAGAGGAGGAGAAAATTCTTCTTTCCTTTTTAATAACCAATCAATCAAGGATTGATTATGCAAGGATCCATATCAATCATATATTGACATTATCAATCATATCTATAAATAACATGATTGTTGTGATATTTTCCAATCCAATATTGGGAGATATATTTTTTTCACAAAAGACTATTGGGTATTATCTGATAATATTAGTTTTATACTAATTAATCATATTGTAGTTTAGGTGTGACCCTATGGGTCCAATATAGTTTAGTAGTAAATATCAATCATTTATTAATATTACAAGTCAAGATTGGCTTCTAGCAAAGCATTATGATTACCCAAACTATATTGGATATAATTAATAATTATTTATAACATTTGAGTTATGCACTTGATCGTAGGACATACTCCAACACGTCTTTGGCGAGTGACCGAACTCATAACATTCCGGGCAAAACCATGGGCCTTCCTGTAACGTTACATTTTGATATTGTTTACCCGGCCAAATTCCCTTTGGTGGAGTACGTTCTTTGGGGACTAACACGCACAATTGTGCAAATCTTCTTCTCTCCCCTTCAATGGAATTAGCATCAATTTTCAGTGTTTCTCCTAAAGTATCACCAATCTTTTGGAGCATTTGGCGGGAGTAGAACTCACTAGGAAGTTCCGGGAGGCTCATCCAAATAGGGCCTTTTTCAAATTTGGCTTGAAAGGGTTGAAAACCCGGGGTCCAACATTGTATGGAAATAAGGTGCCCCATAATGAACCATGGGCCCTCAGTTAAAATTCTGCATCTCTCCTCCGGCGAAGTACATGAGACTGCATAGAATCCTTTCCCCAAGGAGCTCATGGCTAGAGTCTTCTCTGGTTTCCAAAGTTTTGATATTTCTTCCTTTATAAACTCTTTCGAAAGTGATTTTCCCACCACTTTACAGATCAACGTGGCAGACCACGGCTTCACCATCCCTTATTCTTCCTTGGATATTGGGATAAACATATCTCCTTCCCCCATAGAAGGAGGGGGGAAGTTGCAAACGACAGGGGTGGATTAGGGGGGGGTTAGGCTGAAGGTGAAAGATGCAGAATTTACTGGTTGAGGTAAGGGAGGGGGAAGAGTGGGTACCGGTTGCCTGGGGACTGACGACTGGGGTGGCGGCTGCTATGGGATCTCAGCATCAAGGGACAGGGTGCAGGGGGGCACCATGGTGAGGCTTGCACTTTGTGCCTTGAGGGCGGGACAGGGAGGGGTATTTGGAACTTTATGTGGAGCATCTCTCTCTAACATCTCTCTATCGTTACTACTTTAGGCCTTGCTTAACTTTGTTGCTAGTATTTAGTTTTGAGTTTTAAGATTATTAAAGTCATATGATAAGTAGTACTTGATCAAGTGATACGATTCGTATACGTGTCACCTCATGGATTTTAATTTCAACTACTAAATAACCTGTACTTTTCTTATTAATACTAATCCTTATACACTAACTCGCAGCATCGTCTGAGCTAAAACAGCTAAAACACTAGTTAAGTAGTTTCCTCTAAAAACTCTTAAACATTTCAACATTGGCTTTGGCGTAGGGTCCACCTTAGTTCCTTCTCCTTTCATCCCTTTCGTTTCCCTCCCAAACCTCTCCAAGTCTCAACCAAACAAGATGCAGGCAATGAAAATTAAAAACTCGAAATTGGGGGTGTGCCTATTTTCAAATCGAATATCTCGTTCGAGTGAAAAGCGAGAGAGATGAGGAATGATAAACAGAGTCGTTATCACCGCAAACTCACTTTCTTCTCCCTTAAACCCTTCTCAAAGATCAAGCAGCGCAATTTCGTGTATGTTTCAATTTATTCTTTCTCACTTGAAAATTGCAATTGTTTTTCATAAATTGTCCATTGTTGATTGCTTGTTGATGCTGCTCTAGGTTTCTCCTTTCTTACATATTATGCCTTCTATGCTGCATATTACTTTTGTTTCGAACATTTGCCTTAAACTATGTAGCAGATTACGTTCATTCTAATGTAAATTAAACGGAATTTTTTGCTATATGGCGAAATTTGTTGTATGTAGATGTTATTCTTTTTTGTTGTTGAAGGCAACATTCTGGTCAGATTTTTAACTTGTGGAATTTGGAATCTCATTGTGGTGTACTAAGCTAGTGTTGATTGAATTTATTGTACTAGTTTACATCCGATGGTGGCGTGCTTGTATTTAACGGCAATGTTTGGTCTCTAGACTCTCTTCAAGATCAGAAGCGTTCCGATTGACATATATCATATTTGGATTGTTACAGACTAAATCATATGCTCTCTCTATCCATAATTGATAGTTGCTTCTTATGCTACTTTTGGGATACTCAAACAAGTTAGTGCTGTTTCTAGAGTAGCTAGTATGTAGTATTACCTCTTTCTCGAATCAACGAGTCACATTTGACTCTGGTGGTCAAAATTAATATTAATATATGCGTTGAGTTCTAATGTGCAAACATTATGTGGTTAATCTTAAGAAATATTACCATAAGACTATTGTTTGTTGGCTTAATAATGATTTAAGGAGAAAATAATGGTTTAACAAGATTTGACCAGAAGAGTCAGAGTGGCTAGTTCATCTAATTCTTTTAAAACGGAGGGAGTAGATTATAATGATTGGATTGTCTAAGATACCTCTCTCAGATTGAGTGATGGACTAAGGGTGAAATACACCAACTATTTTCAATGTTGTGCTAGTTAAATCATGTCAAATCGTTCTATATAATTTGTTCGGGTCAATGTGACAACTATTTTCAACAGAGGGAATATATTACTAAATTGGCTCCATATATATTTTTTATTTCTAAAAAGCCCCGTAGTTGCCTTTTTCTGGTCAAGGGTTTAAATGGAAGCAATCTCTTTACGATTGTACAAGAGTTTATATGCAGTTGCATGAATAAGGCTGTATGGGCCTAATTACTGGCGTGTTATGATGTAGTCATGGCAACATTTGACGCAAGAAGAAAAACTTCATGTCAAGAGATGCTACCAGCTTATCTGATTATTAAGGGGATGATAAGTTTGGCATGTTCTTCAATTATTTCCCATAGGAGGAGATGTGTTTTTACGTGTAAGTAGGATTGCTCTTGGCATTTCTTTGCTGCAAGCTGGAATAAGATGCAAACTTGTTGTTTTTTAGCATTGCAAGTAAAGTAAAGAATGGAAAAAATTGGTTGAGAGTTCTTTCTGTAAGCAGGGTCCAGAAAGGGCCTGGTCTTCAATTTCAATGATTCTGTATAAGCAAGTTTCTTGAGGAAAAAGGTTCATTGTTCCCTGTGAAATTGACTATCTAACTCCTTTTTGGCTTTTCTTAAGGTGTAAGTGAATAAGTGTTATCTGTCTCCTTACTATCTAAGTTGTAACATTGTTTTTCCTTAGCTAAATGTGTCCAGACCATTCAAAACTGCTTCCGATGATACTTTTCAGGATCTTATAGTATATTCAATGAACCAGAAAAGTATAAACTAAAGACTTTCTCAGTTAATCACAGTGGACACCAATGGCGTGCATTCTTTCTTAACTCACCAGGGAATCTGAACTTCTAAACACTCTCTGAAATGTGGGGCTTCAGATTTATATCATTTTTGTTGGTGATGTTTTGTACCATACTTCCTCCCTTTTTCAAAAATTGCAACACTTAAACTTTTGCAATATTCACATAACCCCATTTTGATCATAGATATTTTTTTATTAATATATAATTTCATATATTATTATGAAGGATTTTTTGTCAGAAAGTACCTTATAAATGTCGGTTTTTGTGAAAAAGTACCTTATATAAAAAATGTTGTCAAAAAGTACCTTTTACCATGTTTTTTGTTACAAAACAGCACCTTTTGCCGGATTCCGGGATTTGACCAAAACTCCGGCGTTGACTACACCACGTGCTTGGCACGTGATCACTAAACCAGCCAAAATGACCCCCCCCCCACCCACTGCCACCAACCCACCCCATCGCCCACCCACTGCCACCCCTCCCTCCCCTTCCCCACCCACTGCCACCCCCTCCCTCCCCTTCCCCACCCACTGCTGCCACTTCCCTAATATTCCCACTGCCACCCCTCCCCTTCCCCGCAGCCCCCCTCCCCTTCCCCACCCACTGCTGCCACCCCCCTAATATTCCCACTGCCACCTCTCCCCTTCCCCTTCCCCCGCAGTCCCGCAAACCCCCCTCCCCTTCCCCCGCAACTCAGCAGCGCTCTAAAAGCTCCGGCCGCTCATTGAACACATCTCTTCACCCAAAAATGGTATGCGCGACTGCAGGCGGGAAAGGGGAGGGGGAGGGGGGTGCGCGACTGCAAGGGAAGGGGAGGGGGAGGGGGGTGCGCGACTGCAAGGGAAGGGGATGGGGCTGCGAGGGAGGGAGGGAGGTGTTTTCGGTGGATGGTGGTGGTTTCCGGGTGGATGTGGTTGTTTTTCGGGTGGATGGATGAGGTTTCGTGGGGGTGGGGTTGTTTCAGTTGGGGGTATGGTTGTTGGTTGGTGCTGGGGGTTTTTCGTTGGTTTTGGGGTGGAGGGGGTGGCAGCAGTGGGTGGGCAAGGGGAGGGAGGGGGTGGCAGTGGGTGGGGAAGGGGAGGGAGGGGTGACAGTGGGTGGGGAAGGGGAGGGAGGGGGTGGCAGTGGGTGGACAGGGGGGGTTGTTTTGGGTTGGTTTAAGATCACGTGCCAAGCACGTGGTGTAGTCAACGCCGGAGTTTTGGTCAACTCCCGGAATCCGGCAAAAGGTGTTGTTTTGCAACAAAAAACATGGTAAAAGGTACTTTTTGACAACATTTTTTATACAAGGTACTTTTTCACAAAAACCGACATTTATAAGGTACTTTTTGACAAAAAAATCCTATTATGAAATATGTTATTGGATTTTTTTTATTAATGTGCATTGACCATAAGTTGAATGTCTGAAAATACAAGAGGTTGTTCTTTGGGCTTTTCTTTAGAGGCCACGGCCATTAGATCTAGAAGTTCTTGGTGGCAGTTTAGGTGGTACTTTTGCGGTGCTAGATGGTTTGGTGGGTTACGAGGGTTCAGGGGGGCATGGTGGTAAAAGGTTGTGTGCTTGCTTGTTGCTAGTTCTGGTTGTCCGGTTGTCGGTGGTTGGTGGGCTAGTGGTGGGGGTCAGGCTGTTGATGGTTACCAGGCTAGTGGTGGATGTCGGGTTATTAGTGGGGTCTAAAGAGTGGTGTTGGGAATGAAGGGTCTGGTGTTGGTGGCAATGGAGGGGTGGTAACGTTGGAGTGAACTGGTGTGATGGTGGGTTAAGATGTGAAAAACCCAAGTTGAGGAATTCAAGTCCAAGGGGATGTGAGGAATGGTGTTGCAACAATATGGGGGCACTCCAGAAAGAAAAGTGGGCAAAGGAAATCAGGAATATTGCTAATCAAATACTGGTCAGCCGGTCAGGGGTTTAAGTTTTCTTTCCCTTTCTTGATCACCTCAAAATGCCTCGAAGATGCTTAGGTAAATGACACAACCACATCTTCTCTTTTTACATGTGAGCCCTCACATTGAGAAGCAAAATTAGAAGAAGATGTTTGGATCAAAATATTGGATGATAAGATTAAAAGGATCAAGAGACTTAGTTGCTCATGTATTTTCTAGAAGGTAAAAGATGTCATTGGTCCATGATGGGTTTAAAAGACTAATCAAGATGGAAGCATCCAATAATAGAAGGATAAGACAGGTGCTTCGCCAAAGGTTTGTTGCGGTTGTCGCATGAAGACTATAAGAATTATATTTGCTATTGGTCCATAGATGCGCAAATGAAGTTACTTATCTATCGCCCCATGTAAAGTGTGCATTTTTACTACAGAATTGGAATAAAAAGTGTACTTGGAGCATGAAGTGTGCATGGAGTAATAAGACCTAAACAAGTTCTGAGAGCACGGAATCATAGAATTGACAGTTATTTTTTTGCAAAATGGTTTCAAGAAGAGTCTAGACTCCTAAGTAAACTGTCAGTCTACATTAAGAAAAAGATGGTAATTATTCTCTTATTGTTTGTCTTTGTGTCAATGATTTAACCTATAAGTGATCTGATTACTAACTCGTAAATAATGCAATTTGAATTGAGAGACTTTTCAAGTAAGCAAACCAAGGGAGAAATCTCATTCCTCGTCTCAAGGGATAAATAACAAAGATCAACTATATAAATTTTGGATGTGAATTGCAAACTTATGATTACTCCGATGACTTGGGATGAAAATTAAGTCCAGATCATGGAGCTAAGAAGGTTAAAAATAGCATATATATAGGCTTTTGGTTGGGTAGTTGGTACTTTACTCTATTTAAGCCCATATAAGGCCTGATGCTGTTTAAGCAGTGAATATGGTACTAAGGAAATATGATTTAGGTACCTAGCTGATACTAATGAAGAGTTAGTTGACTACACTAATAGTGGTTGCCTTGATTCTTTGGATGATCATAAAAATATGTTAGCACGCAAATTTCTGTTTTGGTTAAGAAATTATATTATAGAATTTCTAGAAGCAACGCACAGAAGCACTTTCTTCAGCCAAAGCACGATATATGTCAGGAAATCGAGCAGTTTGGTTAAGAAGGATTCTGCAGGATTTGAGCCATCAGTTTGCAAGCGTAATACTGCTCTGATGACTAGAAATCACATCTTTCATGTCAGGAGCAAATACATTGAGATTCTTCATCTCATCTTATTTGTGGTATATTGAACAATGGAAGTCTGATAATCATCTAGCAGATATGCTTACCAAACGACTTTATTGAACTTTGAAAAGCTCAAGAAAGTATTGGGAATTGCAAGCTAAGAGGAGAAATCTTTGAGAAGTAACTTGCAATTCATAGAGAACACGTAAAATCAGAAAGAATCGTTTTGATAAAATCAACATTGTCCATGCCTTGTCTTACGAATAAATTGAAGTAGAAGCAGCATCACTACTTACAATGATTTCTAGATGTTCCCTGATCCTGACCCGCCCATTAAACTTCTGTTGTCTTTAACAGGCAAACAACTTAATAATTTGGATTCAGAACCATATAATGTGGATTTCTTTGAATTCTTGCATTTCAGTATTAGAATGAGTGTTGTGTTATTTTTGGTAAACAGAGCTTTTGGTATCCATTATCCAGTTTTTGCACTTTTGCCTGTAAATAGAGAGGCAGTGCAATTGGAGCTAATCTCAAATAGAATTCTGTACATGCATTTTGCTGCTAATCTCAAATGTCCTATTGCACAAAAAAGATTCTGAAGGACACTAGTCTTTAATTTTTTTTTTATCTGGACAATATTAGAGAAAAGGCACAGATTTGGCTCATTGAATGTTGACTTTTGTGTAAATGAGAAAAATATATATTTCTTTCCCTCTGATCTTTCCCCTTGTATTCTCAGTGGAACAAACATTTAGCTTCCTGTTACTGGCTTGCTGCCCTTTCTTTAGTGACTTCTAGATGACTAGATGTTCACTTGAACTTTCTTCTATCCAATAGCTTGAAATAAGGGCCTTAAATGTTTTTCTTGAATGTAGACCTGACAAATGATGTGTGCCTTAGAGCAACTCCAGTGATAGGAAATCATACACAATTCTCTGCCAATTTTCGCAAAATGCAGCTGTCTTAGAACATTGGAGGAGAACATATTGATCTACCAAGCTGACTTCCCATGACAATTTAAAAGAAAAAAGGAAAGCAGTGAAGCAGGTTGAATGGATGATTTGGGGACTGATTGCTATGTGGCTTGGATTAGATACCTGTTTCTTACTTTCTTGTACAGAGCCTGTTTGATCTTATTTACCTATATAGGCCTAATGATTTACAGATATTAACAGAGTTTATGCAACAATTCCTAGCTTTTACTCATTCACACTGAGGGTTTGCATCTCTTGATGCCCATCATCCACCAGATAGATGATGTGTTGAAATCATGTGTTCCGTCCTGATTTTCAGCTCCTCCTACATCATATCTGTATATCATTCAGATCATATTGTATTTGCTGCTTGGAAGCCTAAGAAACAATTGGACCTTTTTCGACCCAAATTGAAAGTTTAATCTCGTCTAAAAACCTAACCTGGTTAATTTGTTAGATTTATCCAGAAATAGAGTGTGTTTACTTATTTAATTTGTGTCAAAATATATGGCTTCTGCAGCTACATTGTTGTACCAGCTATGCCAACTAAACTCAAGTGAAGTTACGACAGTTCCGCCTAGTGCCATATGCTCTTGTGAGTGCTTGAGTTTCTAAATTCGAATTTATAATTATCAGGTTGAGTTACTCTGTGTCAGTTGCGCTGTTTCAGTAGTGGGTGAAGGCTATTGTCATGTTATGACATTTCAAAAAGATGCTCATATTAATGGAACTTGATTACATTGAATTTTAAATGTTTTGAAGCATAAAAGCCAAGGGATGCCTGCTCTCATATTTATATGGACCATTGGCTGTTGGAACTGCTAATATTGGCTAGCATATATTAATTGATTCCAAAATCTCAGACATTGCTCAATAACTGTTAGTTTGTGGTTAATTGTTACATTAGCTAGCATATGCCTAAGCTCTATTATACTGTTTGCTGCAAGTATAAAATGTTTGTATGTTTCCTCTCGGAGAAGTAGAAGAGCTAAACTTTTGATGATACAGATAGGGGGAATGCACTTTCTATTATGCTCTATGTAATGATTGACATGTCCAATGGTGAAACTGAGTTTCTTTTGTTGATTTCTTTTTTGGATTTGAACATCCTCTGCTGCATCCTGAACGACTTCTGTTATCATTGAATTTTGGTCTCAGAATAAGAGTGCCCCTCGTGCAACGAAGTTAATTGAGTATGCTTTTGTGCCTTTGTCTTAATATGCATGCCAGATCATTTTGGGACTCTTAGAGTAGGGTAGGGAGCATCATAAAGGTAACATATTTGGTCAGACTGGGGAGTTGTTGATCGTGCTTTAGCATGTCACAGATAAGTTGGTGGAGGGGGGTTACTATGTCTTTATAATTTTGGAGTTTACGGTTGTGTCTTGGACTTTTGACATCATGTATTTTGTACGAAGACATCTGTCTGACGAGACTGGATGTCGCGAGTTTCTGTAGCAGTCATGCTATAGTGAAGGTAATATCATAGTTGATGTTGAATAAGATTTTAAGATACTATAACTAGTGAAACTGGTGATAACACAAGAGACAAGATTACTATTATGAATTCCTTGTCTATGTAATTATACATGGCAAACCAGAAATCAGTTGGGGCCTAGCAAGTAACAAAGTCCCAACACAGCAAAGATACATGATCTTTTTGCTTTTTGTTTTAGTACCAGTGGTACTCTGCCAGAATTTAGGCACTATGGATTATCTAGGCTGGTACTCATCGTATTGGAATTCTTTTTCCTTTTGCCCCCCTTCTCTCTGTTTGGAGTGAGTTGGAGTTCGCCTTAATGATTCTCAATTTTTAACACAGCTGCTGAGCTGCATAATGGAAATAATGGTCCCAGGGAGCTACAATTTTTTTTCCTTATGAGATAGTGGTTAATAATTGATTTGTTCTTGTGCTTCGGAGCTGTCATAAAATATCTTATGCACGTAGTCAGACAGGGTGCTCTGAAATGTGGCCCCTTCATGAAGTGGCTTAAAGTTATTTAGGTTTTGATTAGATCAGAGTTTGCATTCAATATACGTATTAACTATTCTTATGTTGAAGGGAGTGTTGATGGACTCGAGCCTGATACTACGAAATCTTTTATCAGCACCTTTTAAAATTTAGCACAATAATGACATGTAGCTGTTGGTAGTTGGTAGAGTTTGGGGACTTCAAGATTTGATACCCTTACCTCTGTTTGGTTTGGACTAGTTGTGGCATCAGATATTGATATTGAAGACTGAATTGCATGAGTTGATCCTCTTAATTTTTTTCTTTTTATAATATGATTTTATGAGAAAGATCGGAGGATGTATATCGGTCTATGTTAGGCGGCAAAGTACCTTTAATAAAATTGTATTATTTCTTTATTTAACCACAAGTACTTGTGTCGGATATCTGATACTAACATGGGTATGGATGTTTGACTCTTCACTTTGGATTAAATACAAGCAAGATTTTTATGAAATTGCTAAGACTAACACTTGGACTAGCATTCTTATTCAATATTATATAGCATAGTAATGAAATATTCTATCACTGAATTTCACAATGTATGTATTTCATCTTACTTGGTTGATGTACTTGGAACTTCCCCCAAGTCTCCTTTTTGGTATGAAATTGGCAATGACAAGATGATGAAACTGTCACCTACAAGAAGTTTTTGGTTCTGGATAACTGCAGATCAAATTAAATATCCCACTAAATCTTCCTTATTGTAAAATAGCTCTCGAAATGTTATCAATTGGGAGTCTAAAAAACATCCTCCAATCTCTGTACATGGGTGGCAAGGCTCAATGTGTGTTCTAAGACCCTTCAGAGTTCCTTACGCTAGATTGCTGTTGCTTATATTTTGTTTTACTCTAGCAATCAGAGTCTTGTAGTTGTCGGGCTGAGAAGAAACTTACGGAGTGGCTCTTTTAGGGTAAGATATTGATTATTCCATTTCTGCTGCAGGTACCAAAATCCACAGAGGAGGTCACTGGTTCACAATTGAAATGGCTGCCACCTATCGACAAAGGTACATTAGAATTGGAGGTGAAAATAATATACAACTTGGAGGCTGTTCAAGGACATCATCAACTCTTTGTTATCCTATTGGAAGTAAAAAGAATTTCTAGGCTCAAGTTTACTGCCATTTTTTCATTGCTTTTATGTGGAGGCTCAACTTTTTTTTACTGTAAAAATACTCATTGAAAGCTTTTCTATCATGAAACTTTTAGAAGCTTGTTCTTTAAGTTTCATTATGCTAGATCAATCGTATGCCTCTGCATGTACTGATGGTTGAATATGTGTGTCGCTTTTGGAGGAAACATGTTTTACTTTTACTGCGTTAAGCTATCCAATTTCAAGATAGTGATGCTATACTTATCTAGCACTGGCTAAAACAACTTATAATTCGTGTCTGTGCTTTAATTTGAGGTTTAAGGGCTACTTGTCACTTGTTAACTAGCTTGCCCTTCCCATTATTGATAGGACAATGCAAGACTGGGTTAGTCTGTAGCTCAAAAGGCCGAAATCTTCGGCCAATCAATGCTCTGCCACTAATTCTAGATTAATCTGCAATAATTTACTTGCTACTGTATAATAGTTTAAGCAACTCATGTATTGGAGATACTATGATTGTTTTATTAGGAATTTGATTAAGATTAACCAGGAATCGTTGCTGATGTTGCAATTTCTGCCTGCACTGAACGTAGATATGCTCTGTACAAATCCCGACCGTCCTGCAATTGGTGGGGACCTGAAGTTCAATGGAGGATGCAGCCGAAAGCAAAAGCTAGTGAGCAACAAAACCAGGTCTGATGTCCCAGATTGAAAAGGTGCGCTTTTATCCTACCCTTTTTGTAACCTCAAATGGGCATCTATAATAAGACTATAACTATCATATTTTTTGTGCTACCAAGTTTTAAAATATTATGTGAAAGAAAGAGCATGAAACGCATGAATGCTACTACTTGTGAAATTTGGATTGAATAGGTTGAGTTTTTTGGGCTTCCAAAAGGTCAAATTTACCCTCTCTTTCCCTTTTCTTTTTGACCCTTTTGTCAACCTTTGTAGGCTTTTGTTGGGTTCATGATGGGCAGAGAGGACACCAGTGTAGTGCATCTCAATGATGGTTCCTCCCTTTGGTCCATTAAGTGCTTCCGTTGATAGGGACCTCTTACCACTTACTTCATCCGTTCTCTTTTTGTCTACACACTTCATACTTTGACACTATTTTACAAGTTCCACTTTGACCATCATTTGTGATTTATACACATAAAAAAAGATAATGTTTGAAGTCTTATTAACTTCTTCCCAACATATATTTGCAAGATATAAACTTCTTATTATATTTAGATTTTGATTATTAAAGATATTAATCCTTAAAGTTATATGTTAACAATCGTGAAAATCAGACCTTATAGATGAAAAAGGAACATAGGTAGCAATTTACATTGTGTGCTTGATTTTACAATCTTGTTTGGGTTCTTCTAAGGTGATCATGACTCATGAGTCTGGTCGGGCAGGTTTTTACTTCAAAAGTGACCAGCTTTGAGCTGAAGGGTCGGAGCTAACTTTTGGATCACTAAACTCGGCCGGGTCAGTTCCGGCCCAAGGCTAAATCAGACAAAAGACTATATTTTGGACCTAAATTTCAATGCCCAATGTTTGGAAACGGGCAAAAATATCCTGTCATAACTCGGGCTTTTTCCGAGACGGGTCGAGACAGGCTCAAGTTGATCGGCTATTGGGATCATAGATTCCATCTAGGCTCATGACTTTGGCATTATGCAGAGCTGAGTATACTGTTAAGACAGTTTAGTGGGGAAATGCTCAAAAGTTAGTACAAGACTTCATGATTGCAAAGGAAAGCTATAGTTTCCAAGGTTTTCCTCGAGCAAAATGCTTAAAATATTCTCGTACATAATCTTGGACAGTAGAGAATTTTAGAGATTATTTCGAGGTTCCTGTAATCCCAAAATGTTGTCTTGAGGATCTTAGCTGCTTTTGCAAACCTATGAGGCCTAGCCGCCTAGGCAATATTCACTAGCTTTGGCCTGGCCTTTTTGAGGAAAGGGTTGGTGTGTGATGGGTTTGGCATGTGTTCTCATCACATAATAAGTTTTTTTTTAAAGTAAAATTAATTCATTAATAAAGGAGTCATACGACATCTACAATAGAAATCAGGAATAATAAATACATAACAATTTTGAACAAATAAAATTCAGAATTTGCAAAACCACGATCGTTGTGTAGTAGATCTAACAATTCTGCATACCCTCTTCAACATCGCTGTTTGATACAGCCTTTAACGAGGGGGTCTCTGATATGTTGTAGTTTTGAAATAGAATTATATCTGATACCATTGATTGTAATTGTAGATCTGAAATCTGCTTCGACACTGCATAATTCTTCATCAATGATTCAAAATTACGATAATTCATCTAGAAACAAAGGAGTAAATTAAAGTCTCTCCCAAGGAGAAGAGAATAAACCCTTTCTTTCAAGGGAGAAACGATCCTCTCTTTAAAGGAGGAAGTATTATTCAAACAAGAACGAACATAAATAAAGTTAAACAACAATGAAAATTAAAATTAAGGTGGGGCTATCCACCGATAAAATCGATGGAAGCCCCTTTGAAATTCACTAATGGAGGCTAGGGTTTAGGAGAGAAAGGGAAATAAGGGAGAGAAGGGAGAAAATTAGGTTTTATTTTGTCTGGTGGCAAGTTTCAAACCTATACTCATCACATAACAAGTTAATTGCATATGGATTCAAGATTTTTGATATATATTCATATATATATATATAGGATCTTGGAAAAACCAAATACTATTAAGCTAACAACTGAAGCGTATGCTTTGGGGAAATTGGTGCATTTTCAAACTCCTAGTCATTGATTATTGTGAAAGAAAATTGAGTATTCCTTTGGTTTTTTGATCGAAGTTCGTAGATTTACTATAAAGTTTGGTAGTAATAATTGTGATCTATGTTTGTGATTTGCGAATTAAAGATGACCTTGATCATACAATTTTTTTTTTTTAAGATGACCTTGTGTCTTTATACATTTTAAACTGTATTTCCTTTATAAAAGTATCAATCTTAATGCCAAAATTATATATTGATACAAGAAATTGTTTAATTGGTAATTCAGATGGAATCAAAATATGATCCTATAGTATAAAAATGGGGTTGAGACAATCTCGGATTTATCAAAGAAAATCCATCCTCTTCAAGTTCTTTTTGCTTTGTTTAGTCTCGTAAGTCAAATGTTGGGTTGATGAGACGCACGCTTTTGGTGATTACCAGTGATAGATCCCTTTATTTGGTCCCTTAAAGTGTAGTGTGTACACCTTACTAGAACCTTTAGTCCCTTTCGTTGTAGCAGCTACGCTGCGCTTGGAGAGATTTCGCATTATGTCTTCTGTAACAGGGTTGATCTAACAAATGAGTTTGTGCTATCTATTGGAGTAATAATTATAATGCTCGAATTTTCTTTAGAGTGGAAGACTACTTGAGGAAAATACTAGTAGGACTGTAGGAGACAAGAAAATGCCGTATGTCACCAAGAGTACACTGTTATTTGTGGATATTTGGGCACCTTGTTCCCTCGGGCTTGGATTGGGTTTTCTAGGGCCAAAGCATGTAAAATAAAAGGACCCATTTTTTTTAACTTGTCATAATCATGGCATCATTTCAGTTTCTTTTCAGCTCCATGCTATGAATTAAAATTCCATCAAAAGCTCATCTCAAAAATAAAAAAATGAAAGTGAATAAGAGCTCTTTCTTTTTTTCTTTCCTCACCAAGCAAAAATTGGGGAGATGTATTTATCTCCTTTCTTTATCATTTGAATTTCTATTTCATAATCTGAGCCAAAATCCCAAGTTACTAATTAACCCAACCTTTTGGATTGTAAGGAGTTAATTTAATGTGAAGTGAGTGCAACAAAATGATTTATGTGTTTAATGTGAAGTGAAGTGAGTGCGAACTGGGAAGGTCGGTTTTCAATATTTTGTCTAACATTTTTTTTATCTTCTTATTTAATGTTTTCTAGTATTTTATTGTATGTGTTTATCCCTTTATTTAGGTTCTATTCTCCATTATTATGTCACTGCAAGTATTGTGTTCAGCGGGTAGGTTAATTATCTCACAATCAACCCTCTTTAAGGAGTTCATTGAATGAATGAAAGTAGATTTCCTACCACGTTTTAATTGAATTTTCATTGTCGTCCATATTTACGTTTTGTATTGCAATTTACATTAAAATGCCCCCTCCCCATTAAGGTCCCGCCGGTTGTCTTGGATTCACTTATGACTGTTGTGCGTACATTAGCCCCGGTTAACCCCCTCTCTCTTGTCGCCATTAGGCAAAAGTATCGCTTCAAAGATACAACGTGACTCGTGCTTATACGAGCCACAGAGACCCATAAGGCCATACTGCACAAGGCTTGCACCCTTGCCGCTAGATAGGCAAGGTCACGTCATACGTTTCAATGTCAAAACACTCGGACAGGTGACACTAAGCTAAAGTTGAGCATGGACCGGATGGCACGAGGGCCAAGCACTATCATCGATCGACATCATTTTCAAAAATATAGCACGAGCAGTCGAGTATGATTACGATGTAATATTTATAGTAGTTGCTCTAATTATATAAGTACAAGTTAGGAATTTTTCAAAAACATATCCAAATAGATCGAGTAGGATGTTGGATAATCCAATAGCTAGGTGTTTATCAAAGTTCTAATTTGATGATATGACGTCATGAGGGAATCTAAGTTTTTATAGTTTTAAGTTAGTTAATATATAGAAAAAGATAAAAGGGAGGAAGTATAATTTGGGTTTAACCTATTTTCTTTTAGTATAATGGGTTGAATCTCACTATTTTTATTAGGTAGGTAAAATGAGCCTTCTAAACTATAACTTCTTGTAGGTTAACTCGGCCTAAATTAGCGGGCTAACACTTTGAGGGATGAGGAGAAGGTAAGGAAATTCCCTCTTTTAAAGTTTTTCTAATGGAGATTGAACTCTTACCTTAAGGTTGAATTTATGTGACTACTATTCTGGAGGGGCCGCTTTCTTAAACCATTAATATGGTTTGTATTATTGTATAGGAGTTGTTACCACTACAGTACTTGTTAGTCTTCTTACCTGTTAGCGTTGGGGACTGTGCGTTGGAAAAATTGTGCGGCTTCAGATCAGCGCGTGCGCAATGATTAAAATGAGGAGAGGACTTTTACTTTTGGGGTTTTGCGATGTTACCATCATGACTCGTGAGCTCTTGACTATGGGGCCTTCATTCTCAAGAGCGTGTCCGTGGTATGTGTTGGTCCAGCTTTCATACTTCTCTGTTTCCTTGTAATTACAATCCTTGGGTCTTGTTCTTTTGGGTTGAATTAATAGAAATTCAGTTCATTTTGATTCAGCTAGTTTCCTTTTGTAGTTTCGGTTTTGTTCAACTTAGCTAGTTTTCTATCATAATTTCAATTCACTCCAATTCAGCTAGTTTCTTCTCATAGTTTCAATTCAATTAAATTAAGTTAGGTCAATCCAGACAAATTAAGTTGGGTTCAATTCAATTCAAAAGAATAGGGCCTAAGTAACATATATGACTGCATGAGTCATACTTAGTTTTTTAATTCATGTATATATGAAGTATTTGGATACTTACACCCTTCGTTGTTTAGAAACTTTTCTATATTAGAGAAATGTGGAGATTATATTACCTCAAAAGAAATTGTGGCACTCTTTTGAAGACAAACAAAATGGATAATAGGACAAATGTTTTAGGAACAGAGAGAATAAAATTTTAATAGAACCTTGTTACCACTCATTCATTAAGTTTTGAACTCTAACATCTACACACATACGTATATGAGGTTGAGATGGTGGAGTAGTGGTATCGCTACCCATCTCATACCCCTGAGGTCTAGGGATGTGATCATGTAGGGATGGCAATTGGGCGGGGCGGGTGCGAAGGATGGTATCTCCACACCCGCATAAAATTCTCATCCTCATCCTCGCCCCACCACCCATTGCGGGGAAATTCCGCACCCATCCCCGCACCCAGTACGTATTTAAACCCATCCCCGCCCCCACCACACGCATGGGTATCCACACTCGCTCGTACCCGTACCATACCCACTTCATTCCCGCCCACCACCCGCATGGGTATCCACACTCACTTCGTACCCACTTCATTCCCGCCCCACCACCCGCATGGGTACCCCCATTCGCTTCGTACCCGCGTCATACCCACATATTTATATATTTGCAAGATAAAATTATTAATAATATAAGTATATACATAGAATTTTAATAATAAATATGGCGGGTGGGGGGCGGGATGGGGGAGGGGGGGGTATAGCATAAAATTCATCCCCGCCCCATCCCCCGCAAAACCTAGACCCATCCCCGCCCCACTTGTGCGGGGATAGGGCGGGTCTCCTACTTGATCCGCCCCACTTAGGACTGTTCGTGGGTTGGGTTGGTGCGGTTTAGGATGTAAGCCAAACCAAACTGCAAATATACGGTTTGACAATTTTCCAACCCAGACCGCACCGCACTTTTACCCAAATCAGACCACGCAAAACGGTTTGGTGCGGCACGGTTAAAAGACAAAGAGTCCAAATAAAATAAAAAAGACTTCACAATTCACAAGCTCCCATTGGCAGACGAAGTTAAAAGACATAACAAACAATAAACATTCTGTAAAAAAAAAACAATATTCAAAAGAGAGCAAATAAAAAAAAGAGGCACGGAGACCTCACCACACCTTAAACCACAATAGATAAACTTGTTTTTTTTTTAAAATCATATAAATTTACGGTTTTGGTTTACAAAAATTCAAACGCAACCCAAACTGCAAACTGTCGTTTGATTGAAATCACAAACAAAGCCACAATTTTGAAACCGCAAAAAAAAAGATTTGGGTTGCGGTTTGTTACAGTCCAGACTGCACTCTAAACATCCCTATTCACACTATTTGGGAATTGAAGGGAATATACACTTAATTAATTTGTATAGGAGTAGAGTTTATATGTAGGGTTAGCAATGGATCGGAGATGGATCGAGTGGTCTTCCATCCGCTCCATCACCCGCCAAGAATTTCACTCATATCCGCTCTACCCAAAATCCGCGTGTGGGAGGATGGAGCGGGTGGGAAACGAGTGATACTAGGAACAAAAACTATTTTGTAGACTTAGTAATTTTAAAGAAATTAATATATGAAAAATTAATCATCGTCTCAAAGATTAACAAAAAGCGACAAAATATTAATCTTATTACACACGTGGCAGCAAAAAAAACAATTTTATTTTTTTAATATATATATAAATGGGTGGATGGATGGAGCGGGTGATGGGTCCAAAAAATAGCATCCATATCCGACCCAACCCACCACTCGATCCACCCATCACCCGCTTCACTGCGGGTGATCACCCATTTATTTGGGGCGGGTGGGTGGATAATCCACTCACCCATGGATAATTGCCAGCTCTATTTATGTGAGTGATTTGGAGGCCTAAATTTTTAATTTCGACATCACTATATATATAACTGTCACTATAAGAACCCGGAGCCAGATTCGTTCATAGAGACTGGATCCAGATCCTCCCCAGATCCGACGGATCTGGAAAACTAGGACCCAGTTCCAAATATTGCGGATTCCATGGATCCGGATCCGGATCCAAAACGAATTTGTCTGTTTTTACGTTAGTTTGCCTACTTTACCACAAATTCGCCACAAAATTAAGCAACTAAACCACAAATTCGCCACAAAATTAAGCAAATAAACCACAAATTCAACAATAACAAGACATTTAATTAAACAAATTCAGTAATAAAATGACATCATATTTAAAGCAAATTCGCAACTTTGAAAATGTATATGAAAAAAATTCACTTCTTCTTGACGTGAAATTTGCAGTGGTGGGCCTAGTTGCCGTCCTGCCTGGTGGTGTTGTGGTCTTGGATGGTTGTCGTGACGAGAGAAAAGTCGTCGTCGCTAGCTCATGTAGTAGATGGCGCCTTCGTGGTGACTGCTGGTGGTCGAGAGAGAAGGAAAGTGAACTAGAGAGCGATAGAGCGAGAGAGAAAATGGTGGTTGGTGGTCATGCGATTGGATTTCGGAGTATTGTTTAATTGAATTGAAAAATTGATCTAATTTGTTGTCCACTAGTGGTACACTAGTTGTGTATTTTTGCTTTTCTCCTTAAAAAATTGGGCGCTCGCCGTGCAATACAGTGGATGACCGGGAAGAGGATGACGCCGGAAAAAGGATGGCCGGTGGGAGTTGGCCGGTGTGCTGGAGTCTGGAGAGAGGGATAAAAGGGTGAGGCGTGGTGGTCTGGTGGGAGTGAGGACTAGGGCGTGAATGCGTGATTGTGATCTTTGTGAAAATGAAAGTTTTCACAAGTTAGAGTTTGGACCGTTAGAGAGAGCGCAACACAGCTATTTTTTTTTAAAAAAAACGGATATGCAGATCAGGTTTCGGGTCTTAGGTTAGATCCGGACCCGAATCCATAATCTAACGACATGACCCAAATTCGACCCGGATCAACGGGTCTGAAATTTTAGGATCTAGGTTCGAAAAAACAAATCTGGGTCCATGGATTCAGGACGGCTCCAGGATCCATTGTTATCCCTAATGGTGAAGCTTTTGCAGCAAAGCAAGAAGAAACATCTGAATGCTTGGAGCGCCAACTTCTAATAATAGGAAGCATACGCTCCTTGCACGCAAAACTCGTCATTTGGCATGCAAGGGAGCTATCGTAATGTCGAATGTGGTGCATAGCAGGGGCATTAGGAGCTCCCGTTCTTGCCTTCTCTGGGTGAATGAGTTTTGTTTGCTTCTTTATTATGGAGCGCATAATTTAGTATTCTTTTAAAAAATATTTTCTAACTAATTGGTAATTGTATTATGAAAATAAATATTATAGTTTCCTATTATCGTATATTCTAGATGTTGATAAAAGTCTAGAATATTTGTTTCTTAAAGAATAGGTAATTCTTTTCACCTTCAGTAAAAAAAATTCGAGTCCATTAGCTCAAATTAGTTTTAGTAAGTTTCAATATGTGTAGTTACTCTAATAAGTTATAATACTGCTAAATAAATATAGTTCAAATAAGTTTAAAAAAGATAAGGTGACTAAAAAGCAACCTAAATATAGATAATAATGTATTAAGGCCCTATTTTATTAGACTGTATTTAGTTACCTGTTTTTTTGGCTGAAGTGAAGTGAATTGAACTGAAACTGCTAAAGAAAACTAGTTGAACTGAACTGAAACTATATCCAAAAAAACAAGGAGGCGGACGGAACTAAGGCCCTGTTCTTTTGGACTGAACAAAATTGAAACAAACTGAATTAAACTGTACTAAAGTAAAATTATGTGAGGAACTGAAATGAAACTATACCCGAAAGAAGAGGGTCTAAGGCTATGTTTGGGAACATAAGCTGAAATAGAGCTGAAACTGATAAGGTAGCTGAAAGGAGCTGAACGGATAAGGTAGCTGAAAATTTCAGCACCTTAAATTGAGATGCTATATTTGATAAGCAACTCAATTTCGTCAATTTTGAGCTTAAATTTTATTTAAGCTCTTACCCCAAACACGACTATTTATTTTATGTGACTTAAACTTTTAGCACCTACTAATTTAAGGTGACTTAAATGTGTTCTTACAATAAAGCTCAAGAAGAGTTAAATTGAGTAGTCCAAAATACTACTACTATGACTGTTATCAAAAGTTGCAAATGCAATAATATGAGTGAGGCACATTAAAAAAAGGATGGGAGCTAACCGAGGGCCTGAACCTTATGTAAGAACATGTTTAGGCAGTTGTAGCTTCGTCCTTGGCTCTCTAATCAAGGGGCCTAGACCTTGTAGAACTTTGACCGCCTTTATGCATGTATTAATAGCAGAAAGTTATAATTGTTTCATGGCTATCCTCCCAAAAGAAGACCAGGGACGCTCTAACCAGGGTCTTTACATCGTCATAGCATACGTGTTCTTTCCTTCAGACGTTGGAGTTTGATTAACATTGAGTGGGGCACGTATGGCTTCAAAAGTGTGTTATTACACATTGTCCTACTCTCTTAGTATATACTATATACTACCTCCGCTTTTTTTGATTTGCTATATTTTCCTTAAATGGTTGTTTTTTTTTACTTGCTACATTGTTTCAACTTTCTTTATTAGGAAATTAAAGTATCTTATTATATTTGTTTTTTCTTTTCCACCAAAAAGTAATACTCCCTCCGTCCCATAATATAGTGCTTATTTCTCTTTTACACGGTCTCCAAGATAAACAATTGACCTTCAATATCTTCAATTCTATACTAATAAAAAATATAAAAAGTTGATATTATGAAACTACCAATTAAGACGAATCTAATAAGATCCCACATGATCCGTTTTTCTATATATACAAATGAAAATATTTAGTCAAAGATTTTAAAGTTTGACCTCTAGAGAGAGAAACAAGCACTATATTATGGGACGGAGGGAGTACTATTATATTTGTTTCTCTCTTTTTCCACCCAAAAGTACTACTTTTTCACATTTTCTCACCTTATTTAATGCTAAAGAGGTCAAAAGGTACACCAAAAAAGATTAAAAGGGACATCTCCTAAAAACTAGTGAAAACAACAATGTAGCAAATAAAAAAAAGCAGAGGGAGTAATTACTTGTTGAGAATCAAAATTCGCCTAGTGATTGTGAGGCTTTCCTTCCATCCCTGTGATAGGGAGGTTCGATTCTCACCCCTTGTAAGAAGGATCCCCAATTTCTCCCCTTTCTTGTAAGGAATTCTGCTTACCAAAAAAAAGTATATAATTACTTGTTACTACATCCTATTCTTAGGTCTCGTTCATTTGGATTGAGAGAAACTGAACTGAATTGAAACTGAACTGAGAGAAAATGAATTGCTGAGAGTAACTGAAACTGAACTGAGAGAAAATGAATTGCTGAGAGTAACTGAAACTGAAACTCAACTGAACTGAAAATAATCCAAAAGAACGGGGCCTTAATACATGCAACATATTATCTTCGTTTCACATTATATGCATCATTTGCTTTTTCAAGTAATCCAACATGTTTTTTGAATATTGATATTTCTAATTGTGTATAAATAAATATTATAAAAAGTTAATATTTGGAATCCTTGCACTAAGACGAATTTAACAAGATCCCACCTGACTATGTTTTTTCTTATATAATGGTGAGAGAAAGATTGTTCAAAGTTAGTTCATGAATAATGCTCAAATGGGAAATATTGCATGTATTGTGAAACGGAGGTATATTTCTTTTTGGGATGTTTTATACCCTTGCAAGTTTCCAAATTCACCATATACTCCCGAGATTTTTACAAATACATCAGAATACCCTTATGACTAACGGAAGTTTAACACTGTTAGTCATAATCCCTAGTTAACGTAATTAACCCACTAATCTTTAATTATCCTTCCCCTAAATGCTAATTAAATCCTATAACTCTAAATAAATCCTAATTAACCCTAGTTGATATAATAAGATTTAAGATTTATGATTAGTAAAATTTAAGAAATAAACATACAAGGGAAAAAATTCAAAAAAATCATATTAGGTTTTGATCATTTTATTCCAAATTAGGAGTAATTGTAAACAAATTAAAATATTTTATTTTAAAGATGCTGAGTTTTTTATTTAAGACAAAAATCTAGCTGAACAAATGTAGAAATGGATTGGCTGAAAATGGGATGATATTGTCTCATTTTAAGTGTAGGCTTACCAATTATGGCATTATTGTTATTTTAATTACGCCATCTTCTAATGAATGTATTTATTTATTTTTGAGAGGAATTATCCTTATGCTTCAAGTCTCAAAATTTTCTGGAAAGCAGCATGCTGGAAGGCCTAATCAGATCGGGTTGTAAAGCAACGGATCTAAAAAGATCCATGCACTAAAGTACATGGAGTCCCTCAATACTCAATAGTTAATATGGTGGTTGGGTAATTAATAGTATTTTCTTATGTTTTTAATTTTTAAATCTCTTTCTCTCTTATACTCTGGGAAGCCTAAAAGACCCATGCCGCCATGCATTGTGGTCAACACACGTGGACATGATAATGCTTCCCATGCAATGAAAAAGAAATATTGCTTTACTAAATTGCAATCATTGGTCTGCCACTACCTTTGGGTAACCCGCACGAGTGGTTAGGCAATAATCAACTCATTTCTTCCCTCCCTCATCACTTTTTTTAGAATTCTAAGATAGTCTGAATTGAAATCAGATCATGGAAAATATGGGGCCATAATGAATGTGAGTCACCCACATAAGCTTTTTTTTACCTTTTCTTTTTTGTTTTAAAATGATTTTAGAAAATACCAAAATTATTTATTCTAATTTCTGAAAATATTTTTAATTATTTCGAAAAATAAAAAAAAATTCTGAAAAATCCGAAAAATTAATTTCGGCCAAAAAAAAATTTGGGAATTTTTTTTTTACCTAGATTTTCTCTCTCCTCTCCTCCCCTCTCCTCTACCCCTTCCTCCCTCAAATCTTCCATGGATCTTCGATTCTTCTCAAATTTTCAGTAGATTTTTTACTTGGACCCATCTATTTCCATGAAATGATAAGAATTCATGAAAAAATCATGAATTTGTGATGGAGAAGTTGTGAAATCGAAGTTTTAACGGTTTTTTCACCTGATACCCTCGAGTTTTCCAAAAATTCACCTGGTACCCTCCATGTTTTCAAAATTCACCAGGTACCCCCGAGTTTTGTTGTAATACACTCAAATACCCTTAATGACTAACGGTGGTTAACGCCGTTAGTCATTAACCCCTAATCCTAACCTTAACCCTAACCCTAACCCCTAATCGTAACCCTAACCCCTAACCCTAACCCTAAACCCAAACCTTTCCCACCACCCCCTCCCCCACCCTCACACCACCCCTGCTGCGGCCACCCTAGCGGCGCCAGCCCCAACCCCCATCCCCCACCGGCCCCCGTCGCGAGCCCCGGAACCACCCACTCCCCCCACCCCTCCCACCACCCCTCGCCCTCCCCTTTCCCCTTTCACCTGGTACCCGCAGCCCAGAACTCCCCTCCCCTCGCCCTCCCTTTCCCCGCAACCGTCACACCCCCGAATTGAAAACCGTCACACCCCGAATTGAAACAAAAAATCGAAGAGATTGAAGGTACTCTACTCGAATTGGCGAAAGAATAAGTCGGATTTATGGGGAGATTCGACGGGCTGGGGAAAGGGGAATGCGACGTCTCTTGCATCGAAGATTTGCGGTTCGATGGCTGCGGGGGAAGGGGAAATGCGTGACGGCGGAGGAAGGGGAAAGGGGATGGGGGCTGCGCCGCGCGGGGAAGGGGGGAGGGAGGAGGGGGTTGCGGGCCGCTGGGGAGGGAGGAGGGGGCGGGGGTGTGGGAGGGCTGCGGGGGGGGGGGGAGGGGAGGGGGGGGGGGGGGCGGGGGGGGGGAGTGGGCCGGGGGGTGGTGGAAGGGTGGGGGAGTGGGTGGTGGGGTGGTGGGTTAAGGTTAGGGTTAAGGGTAGGGGTTATAGGGTTAATTAGGGTTTAAAGTAGGAAATTAGGGTTAATGACTAACGGCAATTAACGCCGTTAGTCATTAAGGGTATCTGAGTGTATTAGTTCGAAACTGAGGGGTACCTGGTGAATTTTGAAAACATGGAGGGTACCAGGTGAATTTTTTGAAAACTCGGGGGTATCAGGTGAAAAATTTTGGGGAAAAATTTTGGGGAATTTTTTTTCACTTTCCTCTCTTTCATATTTACAAATCCATTAAATAGATGAAGAAACATAAAGTTGATGATTGTATGTACACCATAAACGCCCGAATATCCATGGAAATTAAGGTTTGAGTTTCAAAATGAAGAAACTCAAAATGTAAATTCTAGGTCATTATGAATTTAACAAAAACATGGTTTGGATTGTTGTAAGATGTTGGGAAACCGCCGATTTAGGACCGATTTGTGTGTTATTTGAGTATTGATTACCATTGTCAAACTAGATGAAGAATTTCAGAGGAGAGAGAAAAAATCGAAAGGTTGAAGATGAAGTTGGGAGAAGATGACTGAATAGACACTTTAGGTAATTACTAAATAGAGTTCCGGTAATTACCAAAACGTGACAGAAACTAAGAGAAGTCTCAAAACCTCCAATTCCAATGCGTATTGAAAAATAAACAATTGAACTAAATAATACTAAGTACAAATTAATCAATATGATATAAATGTGTTAATCTAAAAAAGCCAAATTAAACTATAAAGTCACAACATGTAAGAAATAACAATGTATTAATAGGTTTGGTGATAGCCAAAATAATTTTGGTAATAACCAAACCACGTTTGGTAATTACCTAAAATCATATGATCTGGATTAATTTGGGATTTTTAGTGCAATGAGGGACAATGGGGGCCTAAAACTCAAGTCCATGGGGTTTGGTGAGGTATTGGGCCTAATGGACCTAGTGGCATGATTGTCCAATCCCCTTAAAATGGCTTTGATGAGTACACTAGTAGAATAATTGCTTATTGCTGCGGTCATTAAGTGGGCATATTGCTGCGGTTTTGACCGCGCAGCAATTAAGGGCGCAGCAATAGGAAATTACCTATTGCTGCGGTTTTTAACCGCAGCAATAGAGTAACCTATTGCTGCGGTTGTTACCCAAAACCGCAGCAATATGCATTTTTTTAAATAAAAAAATGAAACCTATTGCTGCTGTTTTTAGTAGGAACAGCAGCAATAGGTATTTTTTTTATTAAAAAAATGAAACCTATTGCTGCTGTTTTTGGTAGGAACAGCAGCAATAGGTGTTTGTGGAGATTTTTTTTTTAGCTAGCTAGAATGGAAAATGACTGAAAAATCAGTATATACAGTATAATCCATTATTGCATCCAAATAAAAATCAGCAACACAAGAGTGAACAACAAGACTTAATAACAGTGATAATCCATTATTGCACCAAAATAAATAACAGTGATAATGATAATAATAACAAGGAGTGATAAAAAAAATAATAACAATAAATTAAATCTCGACCGTAAAATCACCATCAAACCACCACAATCACCACCGTCCATCCATCAACCGACCATTAATTTTCTTCAAAAATAAAATAAAAATAAACAAATATACACAAATCAAATAAATTAAAAAAGACCTAAAAAATGTGGACAGAGGAGAGAGAATCTCCAGATCTAGAATGACAGCAAGCTAAGCCAACGAAACCGAAACAGGAGTTCACCGGCGGTTGTTGAGATGAGTTTGTTTCACTAAATCACCCAGCCATTACAGCTATTCGAAACCGAAACAGGACCTTGAAGCACCGAAACAGGGCTCTGAAGCTCGCGTTTCAACGAAGAGCTCAACGACGAGCAATTTGAATACCACAATTGTCGAAACCGCCATTGAGGTGAGGATCGAAGAACTTAATTCATCGACGAGCAATTTGAATACCACAAATGCGCCGACGGGAAGAGGGTTGAGGACTAGGCCGGCGACGGTGGAGAGGAAAATGGCGAGGAGTTGCAGAAAATCGAAGAGAAAAGAATGCAGAAGAGAGATGCGAGAAGATGAGTGAATTGAAGGAAGGAGGAGGAGTGAGAAGATGAGTGAACTGAAGGAAGGAGATGAGTGAACTGAAGGAAGGAGATGAGTGAACTGAAGGAAGGAGGAGGAGTGAGAAGATGAGTGAACTGAAGGAAGGAGGGAAAACGGCGAAGGAGTGAGAAGATGAGTGAGAAGAAAGAAGATGTTGAAACCCTAAATAAACTCTTTTTATATTAATTTAAAAGACTATTGCTGCGGTTTTTTGTAGGAACCGCAGCAATAGGTCCAAATAATATTTTTTTATATTATTTTAATATATTCTTTGCGGTTTTTGACGAAGCAGCGGCAATATGTTTGTTCAAATGATAAAAAATTTCAAAAAAAAGTTCTCTAAAAACCATATTCTTTGCGGTTTTCGGCGGAAACCGCAAAGAATATGGGTATTTTATATTTTTCTTTTTTTTTTTACGTGATATATTGCTGCGTATGGGTAAAACCGCAGCAATATTACCGCAGCAATATTACCGCAGCATTAAACAATTATTCTACTAGTGGTAATAGGTATGGATTATGATTCGATAGGTTTGGTAATGTCCACACCATGTTTGGTAATTACCTAAAAGCATATGATTTGGGGTTAATTTGGGCTTTTTAGTACAAGGAGGTACAATGGGGGCCCAAAACTCAAGTACATGGGCTTTGGTGAGGTATTGGGCCTAATGGACTCAGTGACATGCTTGTCCAATCCCCATAGGATAGCTTTGATGAGTAATGATAAAGGATTGAGATTGGGAGAACATCCTCCACTTAGTGGGTTTGGTAATCCCCTGAACATGTTTGGTAGTTACCTTAAAGCATATGATTGGGGTTAATTTGGGCTTTTTAGTACAAGGAGGGACAATAGGGGCCCAAAACTCAAGTCCATGGGGTTCGGTGAGGTATTGGGCCTAAGGAACCCAGGGACATGATTGTCCAATCCTGTTAGGATGGCTTTGACGAGTAATGGGTATGGATTGGGATTGTGATTGTATAGGTTTGGTAATGCCCAAACTATGTTTGGTAATTACCTAAAAGCATATGATCTGGGGTTAATTTGGGGTTTTAGTACAAGGAGGGACAATGGGGGCCCAAAACTCAAGTCCATGGGCTTTGGTGAGGTATTGGGCCTAACGGTCCTAGGGTCATGATTGTCCAATCCCCATATGATGGGTTTGATGTGTAATGGGAATGGATTGTGATTGGATACATTTGGTAATGCCCAAACCATGTTTGGTAATTACCTAAAAGCATATAATCTGGGGTTAATTTGGGCTTTTTAGTACAAGGAGTGATAATGGGGGCCCAAAACTCAAGTCTATGGACTTTGGTGAGTTATTGGGCCTAATGGACCCAGGGTCATGATTGTCCAATCCCCATAGGATGGGTTTGATGTGTAATGGGAATGGATTGTGATTGGATACTTTTGGTAATGCCCAAACCGTGTTTGGTAATTATTTAAAAGTATATTATCTGGGGTTAATTTGAGCTTTTTAGTACAAGGAGGGACAATGGGGGCCCAAAACTCAAGTCAATAGGGTTGTGTGAGGTATTGGGCCTAATGGACCCAGTGGCATGCTTGTTCAATCCCCATAGGATAGCTTTGATGAGTAATGATAAAGGATTGTGATTGGATAAGTTTGGTAATGCCCAAATCATGTTTGGTAATTACCTAAAAGCATATAATTTGGGGTTAATTTGGGTTTTTAGTACAAGGAGGGACAATGGGGGTCCAAAACTCAAGTCAATAGGGTTGTGTGAGGTATTGGGCCTAATGGACCCAGTGGCATGCTTGTCCAATCCCCATAGGATAGCTTTGATGAGTAATGATAAAGGATTGAGATTGGGAGAACATCCTCCACTTAGTGGGTTTGGTAATCCCCTAAACATGTTTGGTAGTTACCTTAAAGCATATGATTGGAGTTAATTTGGGCTTTTTTGGGCTTTTTAGTACAAGGAGGGACAATGGGGGTTCAAAAGTCATGTACATGGAGTTTAGTGAGGTATTTGGCCTAATGGACCCAAGGGCATGATTGTCCAATCCCCATAGGATGGCTTTGATGAGTAATGAGTATGGATTGTGATTGGGTAGATTTGGTAATGTCCAAACCTTGTTTGGTGATTACCTAAAAGCATATGATCTGGGATCAATTTGGGCTTTTTAGTACAATGAGGGACAATGGGGGCCCAAAACTCAAGTCCATGTGGTTTGGTGAGGTATTGGGCCTAAGAGACCCAGGGGCATGATTGTCCAATCCTTTTAGGATGGCTTTGATGAGTAATGTGTATGGATTGTGATTGGATAAGTTTGGCAATGCCCAAACATTGTGTGGTAATTACCTAAAAGCATATGATCTGGGATTAATTTGGACTTTTTAGTACAAGGAGGGATAATGGGGGACCAAAACTCAACTCAATATAAACCACATAAAACCACATGGATTAGGTTATCAATAACCCACATGTTAAACATACAATGCCACCATCATACACGGATTAGGTTATCAATTACTATTTTAGGTAATGTCCTAATATGTTTAGGTGATTATCTAAAAGGTTTGGTAACAACCTAATCTAATTAGGTGATTACCTAACATATATAAAGGTTATGTTAGGTCATTACCAATTTTTTGTTCATACTTAAGTTTAGCTACTAGATGCAAAAAAAATTCAGATTAGGTTATCATTAACCCACATCTGAATCATACAGTTCCCTCATCAAGACAATTCTTATATTAGGCAATTTCCTAAAATGGTTTAGCTAATTTCCTAAAATGATTTAGGTAATGACCTAAAGGTTTGGTAATATCCTAATCTAATTAGGTGATTACTTAACATATATAGTGGTTATGTTAGGTCATGACCAAAACAACTTTAGTAATTACCTAAACCCTGCAGCACAAAAAACCAGTGACACTCCACTACAATGGAGGTCCCGGGAATGCTGCAAATTTGTTTCATTTAATTGTTAAATGAAAGTATAATCTGCTCAACAAATGTAACCTAATAAAAGTGTGAAGTGCATTGATTTATTGCAATTATCTCACACACACCTTTATTTTATTTTTGGTCATGTCCAAAAAAAGTTTAGTAATTACCAAAACTTCTTTATGTTTGGTCATGTCCAAAAATATTTTAGTAATTACCAAACCACTGCAGTACCTTACACTAAAAACCAGCTCAACCTCCCATGGAGGTCGCGAAAAATCTGAAAAGTTTTTCCACTTTGTAGCTAAACTAAAGTATGAACTACTCAAATGTAACCACAAATCGTCGCATAAAAGTGTGAAGTGCATTGATTTAGAACAATTTAATCACCAATACCGTCATTTTATTTTCTCTAAAACCCTTTTTTTTTGGGTAAAATTTTCATAAATCACAAGTTTAATCTTACTCAAACGCACAAATGAAGATAGAACATGATTAATTCGTTACTATATGCAAAATAATCAAGTTAAATTACATCCATTTCTTGTACGGGTGAAGAGCTTAGATCGAAATCCATTTCGCGAACTTCAACAATGGAGGTGAAGGTTTTGGGCGAAATGGAGGTGAAAAATGGATCGAAATGAGGGAGAAGCTGGATGATAGGGTCGAATTGAGGGAGAAGCTGGATGAATGGGTCGAATTTAGGAGAAATTCGATTGTGGAAGATGGGTGTTCTTCAGTTTTTGGTGAAGAACACCAAGAACATGAAGAACAAGGAGGAGAGAGAAAATGGGAAAAAAAAACTTGGCTCCAAATTTTTTTTTCCAAACTTGAATCACTGTTTGGAAGGTGAAAAAAAAAATTCTGATTTTTTCGTTTTTTAAATTTTTTATTTTTTCGATTTTCATAAATTAATTTCATAAAAAAAAAAATTCTGATTTTCTGATTTTTCCTTTTTTTCTATTTTCATAAATTTTGGTAAATAAACAAAATCAAAATAAATTACACTAGGGGAAAAAAAAGGAAGGGCTGCGCAAGAAGGGCTGCGTTTTATTAAAAACGCAGCCCTTCTTGTATGAAGGGCTGCGGTTTCTTTGGAAACCGCAGCCCTTTTATTGAAGGGTTGCGGTTAACAAGAAATCGCAGCCCTTCATGCAGTATGAAGGGCTGCGTTTTCTAGACTAACCGCAGCCCTTCTGATCCCATCCCATATCTCCAGTTTTGCGCGCACACACACAGTAGGTAGACATATTTTCTAAATTCCCTCCCTTACACGCATTTGACGAGCAAAAAACCCCTCCCTCCCTCTCACTCACTCGCACATTACCGGAGCCCTAACGCTCCATCACCGGAGCCCTGACGCCGGAGCACCCACATTGCTTCACCACCACAACCCTTCTCTTTCTTCTCTTCTCTTAGCTTCTCTTCTCTTCTTTTCTCTTCTCTTCTCCACCATTTGAGTGGGTTTAGGGTGTGGAGCTCCTCCACCACTACGCAGCGCCACCACCCACAAGCGGCAGCAACAACTACCACCACCACTGCCCTACTCTTTCTTCATTGCTAGCTCTTGGGTTTAGCTAATTTTTTGCTTAGTTAAGTATGAATTAATGTTTTTAAGTTAGTTTTGTTTTTCTTAATTGAATTAAATGATTAATGTGCAATGTGGGTTTTGTTAATTGTAGGAAGAAGAGGCTTAGGAAGGCAAATAAAGTTCCAACTATCTCTACACTCTTCATTGCTTATCATTGGTGTTAAGAGGTAACTAGTTTAATTTCGTTGTCTTTTTTGTTTGATTTAATTTGTTGATGAGACAAAGTTGTCATGTGATTCAATTTGATTAAGTTATGATAATTTATTGATATATATATGTATTTCTTATAATGTATGTATATTTCTTGATATGAGATTGTATGAAAACGCAATGTAATTTAGCTATGAAATCTACAAGTTGTTTGAATTGTCATCATATGCCTAGATACCCGTTCAAGACTTACTCATTAGGCGTAAGTCTTGAATAGTCCCCGGTTTGGGACTGTTCTTGGACGTTTGATCTCACTTAGGTGGTGAATGTGTGTCTTCTTTTCAATTTCGAGGAAAATCTTGGCTCATCGTTTCTCTACATTGTTTCTCTGGGTACATATGTAGATAAGCAATTATCTACATTGTGTACTTGGAGAACTCGTAGGGAAATCTTTGGATTTTCCTTAGAATTGAAAAGTTGGCACATATTCACTAGTGAGATTAGACGTCCAAGGATGGGTTAGGTTGGAGTGATAAGGACCTTCGGCTGCATGCATACAATTGAACATGTCACTATCTTAGATTGCTCTATACGTGCGTGATATGATGATATGTGAGTGTATGTACTTAAATAATGATTGATGCATTATAATGAATGGTTGTGTTTAATTATTAGAGGTCTTCTTGAATGAGATGGATCGTACTTGGATGTATGGTAGTCGTGAATCGATTGAGTTTGTGAAAGGGGTCTCGGAATTACGTACAACCTGCATTACAATATCAAGCATCCTCCTGGAGCCGATCGACTTTTATTGTCCTTGTTTCGATTGTAGAAATGTGAGCAAGGTTAGTAGTATACATGTGGTTAGGGAGCATGTCTTTCGTCGTGGGTTTAGACCTCAATACCACGTATGGGTTTGGCATGGTGAGCAGAGGAAGTATATATAGGAAGCTCTAGAGTAATGAACGATGTATGTGAAGAAAAGAAGGATGATGAGTTCGGGGATGAGAATTTGGATGATGAGTTTGCAGATGATGATAGGGATCGGGTAGACGAGATGATACACGAGGTTGAAGATCGGTCGTGTAAACGACCTCGTATTTTGAGTCTATGTCTCGAGGCCGCTTGAAAAGTCGTTGTATCCAGGTGGTACAAAGTACACCAAACTTTCCGCGGTGATAACACCGTTCAACATTAAGTCGAAAGGCTGGTTGGACGGACTCTAGTTTCACATCGTTGTTGGAAGTTTTAGGCGATATGCTCCCGATGGAAATGAAGCGCCAAAGTCGTACTATTATGCGAAGAAACTGATGTGTCTTTTCGGTTTAGAGTACGAGCGGATACATGCTTGTCCTAATGATTGTGTGCTTTATCGTAATGAATATGAGCATTTACATGAGTGTCCACGTTGTGGATTGTCGAGGTACAAGCGTGAAGGAGCTGGAGGTAGTGAAGGACCACCAGCTAAGGTGTTGTGGTATTTACCCATAATACCTAGATTTAAGCGCATGTTCTCAATTAAAGGAGATGCGAAGAATTTGAGGTGGCATGCGGATCGTAGGAAGAAAAAAGACGGTCTCGCTCAAGTATCAAAGTGATTCGCCCGAGTGGAAAAGTATCAACAGGGTGCATAAGGCATTTGGTAATGAGGATAGGAATCGCGAGGCTTGGATTATGTACGGATGGCATGAACCCTTTTGGCAATCTCAGTTCGCAGCATAGTACATGGCCAGTGATCTTAGTGGTTTATAACTTGCCTCCCTGGTTGTGCATGAAACGCAAGTACATGATCTTTGTCGCTTCTTATATCGGGGCCCAAACAACCCGGAAATGACATTGATGTATACCTCCGGCCGCTTGTTGAAGATTTACGGAAGATGTGGAACGAAGGAGTGTTAGTATTTGATGCGTTTGCTAATGAGATGTTCACTCTGCGTGCCATGCTTTTTTGTACTATGAACGATTATTCAGCTTATGGGAACTTATCTGGGTATAAGACGAGAGGAAAACAACCCTGCCCAATTTGTGTAGATGACATGAAATCTACACACCTTAAGGGCTGCAAACATGTGTATATGCGCACACGAAGGCACATCAGACGCGACCATCCCTATAGGTTTAAAAAGAAGGCATTCGATGGGACGGTTGAAGAAGAAGTTGCTCATAGACCATTAAGCGGTACTTGAAGTTTATAATCGGGTGAAGGGCATTGAAACAATCTTTGGTAAACCTGCTAGTGAGGTTGATCGACCTACGGGATTATGGAAAAAGGAGTCCATTTTTTGGAAACTCCCATATTGGAAAGATCTAAAGGTCAGACATTGTTTGGATGTCATGCACATAGAGAAGAATGTTTGTGAAGCTATTCTTGCGACACTTATGAATATTCCGGGTAAGACAAAAGATGTTAAGGCGTCACGACTTTACTTGGAAAAACAGGGGCTTCGACCAGAGTTGTGGGCTCAGAAAAGGGACGGAAGGAAGAAGAAAGTAGTGGAGGAAAGGGTTGATGATGAAACTCAGAAAAGTAAAAAGAAGGTGGAGGATTCGGAGAAGAATTATTTGCCACCAGCTTGCTACACGATGTCACGTGCAGAGAAACGGATTTTTTGCGAGTCATTGTATGGCATTAAGGTCCCAACTGGCTACTCATCGAATATGAAGCGGTTTGTTACCTTAAATGGTGTTATGAAGTTATCGAGTATGAAATCTCACGATTGTCATGTCATGATGCAAGTATTCTTACCGATTGCAATTCGTGGGATACTTCCAAAGCATGTGAGGCACACCATTACCGAACTTTGTTCATTTTTCCATACAATATGCGGCAGAAAGTCCTAGAACCGTCGACCCTCGATTCCTTGCGAGCCGGAGTAGTTGAAACTCTATGCAAATTTGAGATGTTTTTTCCCCCCGCATTCTTTGACATTATGGTCCATCTCATTGTCCATCTAGTTCGAGAAATTAAGCTGTGTGGTCCAGTGTTTTTGAGGTGGTGCTATCCTTTTGAGAGATATATGGGCACTTTGAAGGATAAAGTTCGGAATCCTGCCTAACCGAGAAGGTAGTATAATTCAAGGGTTGTGGGTGAAGAGATCGGTAATTTTGTGGGCGAGTATTTTGCTAGTGTTGATCTTGTTGGCATTCCGACATCCCGACACGAGGGCGGACTTGAGGGCAAGGGCACAGTTGGTTCAAAATTGATCACACCTTCCGTAGAAAAGCGTAAACAAGCTCACTTATTTGTATTGCATCACGTAGCAATTTGTCCATCCTTATTTAAATAAACATATGGAGGAATTACGTGTTAGCAATCCCGGAAAAGGAGTTAGGGCATTGACGCAAATGCATAACAAGACTTTCATTGATTGGTTTCATAAACGAGTAGTGAATGATTTGGATGAAAGTGTTCCTGAAACGATCATGTGGTTAGCATTTGGTCCTCGTGAAGCCATACGCTCTTATGAGGGTTATGATATTAATGGGTATACGTTTTGGGTGAACGTCAAGATCCGAAGTCAACATCGCAACAAAATAGTGGTGTTTCACTTGTGCCGTCGGCTACACAATACGCAAGCTCGAAGGATAAGTCGTCCGTACATCTTCGAAAGCAATTATTATGGGCGAATAGAAGAAATATGGGAGGCTGGACTACTGTACTTTTAATATTTGCCTCTTGTGTTGCAAGTGGGTTGACGATAATCGACGTTGCGTAAGAAAAGATGATCCTTGCGGATTCACTCTTGTTGACCTTAGTCGTCTACGTGAAACCGAGGAGCCATTTGTAATTGCATCACAAGTTAAGCAATTTTTTTTTAAGCGATCCTGGCGATAATAAGTGGTCAATTGTTGTACACGGTAAAAGGAGTATCCTCGGTATTGGTGATGTTGATAATGAGGAAGAATATGATGCATTTGAGGACCTCCCCCTTTTACCTATCCCGAAAATAGTGTGGAAGATGATGTGAATATGTCGGAGAACTATATGCGTGTAGATCACACGGAAGGGATACATGTACTTGAGGATCCTAAGAAACGGCGGAAGGTCAATAAATCATGAGACATAAACTTCGAGTCGTGTAATTTCTCCAATTTGTAATTCTTTTTTAACATGATTATATGAGGTATAATGTACCTATTGTGTAGAGTTTTAGGCTTGCATTTGTTGTTGGTTGCATTTCGGGAACGAAAAGGTCATTTTAGGCCTAGTTTTGCATTTTTGCTTCCAAATCGTACTTATCGAGTCATTTAACCCCAAATGCATTTTGAACATGATAATATGAGGCATAATGTAACTATTGTGTAGATTTTTAGGTTTGCAATTATTGTAGGTTGAATTTTGGGAACGAAAAGGGCATTTTAGCCCTATTTTTACCTTTTCGCGTCCAATTCGTATTATCGCTTCATTTAACCCCAATTTCATTTTGAACATGATAATATGAGGTATAATGTAACTATTATGTAGATTTTTAGGCGTGCATTTGTTGTTGGTTGTATATCGGGAACATAAATGTGATTTTAGCCCTATTTTTGCCTTTTCGCCTCCAATTCATGTTTCTCGAGTCATTTAACTCCATTTTCTTTTTGAAAATGATAATATAAGGTATAATATAACTAGTGTATAGAGTTTTAGGCTTGCATTTGTTTTTGATTGAATTTCGGGAAGGTATATGTCATTTTTTAGAACTACTAACTACGGTAAATGATTGAATTCTTATATTATGTGTTTATTCCTTGGTTGTTTTGCAAGGTTTATATGAATAACACACCACGTTTGAGGGCCTTCACCACAGACGAATTACATGAAGTTCGAGATAAGTTGGCGTCCCACATTTGTGATGATTGCTTATGATACATCTACTAGTTTGTATCAATTCTATGTACACTTTTTACATTATTAAATATATACATATTTAAAGTTAATTATTACGTTCACAAAACTTGTCATATATATATTATTGCAATTTGATCGGTCTTTTTTTGTGTCGAAGGGAGGTTTTGGGTGGGGGATGGGGTGGGGGGGGCCGCCATGGGGTGGGGGGGGGGCGGGGGGGGGGGGGTGGGGGGGGTGGGGGTGGCGGGGGGGGCGGGGTGGGGTGGGGGGATGGCGGGGTGGTGGGCGGGGGGTGGGGGGGGGGGGGGGGGGGGGCGGGGGGTGTCGGGGGCGGGGGTGGGGGCGGGGGTGTCTTGGGGGGGGGGGGGCGGGGTGGGGGGGGGGGGGGGCGGGTGGGGGTGGGGGGTGGGGTGGGGGGGGGTGGGGGGGGGGGGGGGGGTGGGGTGGGGGGGGGGGTGGGGGGGGTGCGGGGGTGGGAGTGCGGGGGTGGCGGGGGTGGGGGGGTGCGGGGGGTGGGAGTGCGGGGGGGGGGGGTGGGGTGGGGGTGCGGGGGGTCTTGGGGTGGGGGGTGGCGGGGGTCTTTGGGGTGGGGGTGTGCGGGGGGTGGGGGGTGAGGGGTGCGGGGGTTGGGGGGGGGGTGCTTGGGGTGGCAATAAGTGATGGGGGCGGATTTAATTCTATTTTTTAAAAAAAAAAAATTGAATTTGAAGGGGTTTGCGGTTTTAAGCTTAAACCGCGACCCTTCACTTAAAAAGGTTGCGGGTCATGCTTAAAACCGCACTGCCTTCGGTTAAAGAAGGGCTGCGGTTTATGCCGAAAACGCAGCCCTTCAAACTTAGAAGGGCTGCGTTTTTGGCCTTAATCGCAACCCTTCGTTGTGAAGGGCTGCGGTTAAAAACCGCAGCCCTTCTTATCTAATGAAGGGCTGCTATGGAAAGGGCTGCTGGCCAAAAACGCAGCCCTTAGCGCTATTTTGACCGCAGCCCTTCCTTATTTTTCCACTAGTGTTAGTTTTGGCATTAGTTTTGGCATTTAAAAGAAAAGAAATGGGGGCCCTACAAACAAAAATGTGTGGCTCACATTGTTTTGTCTCCATGGTCTGAAATGAAATCAGACCATCTTAGAAAGGTCCTCACTTTTTACCACTCTTCCCAACCTGTACTCCCTCCGTTTTTTACCATTTCTATGGTAGACTTGGATGTATCATTAAGGATGGATGGGCTCGATATTTGGAGGGGCTAAATTTGATTTAATGGGTCTAGCGAGTCTTGGATCTAAAATGAATCTCAAACTTAATAAGTGTTTCCATTATCTTTGTTAATAGGTAAAAGAAAATGAGTTTGTGGGGCTGGTTTAATCTGGGTCTAAATCTATTAGACTCGGATTCAGACCCGATTTTTAACACCCAGATGGCCAGATCTGACCTAAACCTAATATGTCTCAAAATTCTAGACCCAAACCCTTAAAAATGGGTTAGGCCCAACCGAATCTGGATCGGGACTTGGGTCCATGCCCATCCCTTTATACCTTGAATATGGTACCATAAACAAACTGTCCCTTTTTTTTGCTTTATTCAGTTATAATTCAGTTAGTTTATGGTCTTGGTTGGGTAGAGAGTTTATTCTATTCAACTTATTTTTACTTATCTGAACTTATTAGACCTTATTTTGTGAGAATATCATATCTTATTTTTGCCGAACAGAATAATCTGAACTTTTTAGACCTTATTTTATGAGAGTATCATACCTTATTTTTACCGAACTGGATTTATCTGTACTTAATAGACCTTGTTAGTCATTATTAGATCTTATTGAACTTTTAAAATTTTTACTAAGATTTAGTTAAAAATATTAATGATACAAAACATGCATTAACAAACGTGAAAAGAATAAATGAGAACATCTTTTTGAGACGAAGGGAGTATACGTTTTTAATGAAATACCAGTTCTTAGTTGTTACCTTAAAAAGGAAGGTACTCGAAGGAAATTAAAGCGATATCAGCATTAGCAGCCTTATTTTACTAAAAACATGTCTTAGCCACCTCCAGGAGGTTTACTTATATCATCTTTAATGGTTATCCGAATGGATTTTTTAGCAATCATCTAAAATTATAATCAACTAGCTAAACCTTTAAAGTGCTTATGAGTTTGGCTTTGCCGAACCAATTTGCTTTATAGAGCTAATTTGCTAAGCAAAAAAGTGTGGGCCCATACTGAGACATGTGTGAAGAAAAAGGGAGGTGTAAGACCTTTTTTTTAAAGGAAAACCCGGGGAAATTATATTAAATCAAGCTCCGCCAAAGTGGTAATACTTTACGGAAAAGAGTCAAACAAAACAATCTCGGAGTTACATAAACAATTCCAACGAGCTAACAAATGGGCTACAACATTGTCCGCTCGCTTTATATGAGAGAGAAAAAAAACAAAATCCCCGGCCAACCTATTAACATCATCAAAGACACGAAACAAAGGCGCAACGCCCTCCTGCTTGTTTTTCACAGCATTAACAACCATAAGAGCATCTCCTTCAAGCATTAGACTATCATACCCGAACCGGAGCGCCAACTCCACTGCATACTGAGCCGCCATTGCCTCAGTCAAAGTTGCATCCCACTTCGCTGCTACTCTCGTTGTGCCCATCATCACTATACTGCCCAAGCAAGATGTAGCGTCAGATTACCAATATGGGGTTGTTGCTTGAAGTGGGTGATGTAGCATTAGCTTACCATATGGGGTTTGTTGCTTGGAAAATGGTTGGTTAAAGAAGTTTAGGTGTCACCATTAGCTAAATGGGTACTGGCTTTACCATTAAAGATTTGTTGTCCTTCTATTGAAAACAATTAAATAGGATTGAATTTTCAAAAGTTCAAATTTCAGTTTTAAAAATTGTAGTGCTAAATCCAGAATCAAATTTTAAAGTTTAAACTAAATTTTTGATTTGGAAATCTATGTATAATTTTGAATATTTTCCTCCGATTTTAATTCTCTATCAATTTGACTATTGCACTATTTATATACTTCATCCATTTTTCAAAAGATACAACATTTTGACTTTTGCCCTTGCCAATTTGTAGAACTTTGACCATTAATGTTTAAAGTATCTACTCCCTCTTTTTTTTTTAGTTTACTCACTTCACTTGGGGAGAACCAGAGAAAGTTCAAAAGTATGAGAAAAGAAACTTAAGCGGTGGAGAGAGAACCGAAAAGTGAGAGAAAGAAACTAAAAAGTGGATTGAAATATTAAAAGGAAAAATTGACATGAATAATCCCAACTTTTAATTGTCTTCTCAAAATAATCCCAACTTTGAATTATTTCAGAATAATCCTAACTTTTGAGGGGACCTTCTAAAAATAAACCAAACTATCACTTTTCTTACCAACACTAATCCATTTTAGGTCTATAATATATAGAAAGTTAATAATTCGGATTATTATGAGAAGGTACCCCTAAAGTTGGGATTATTCTAAAATAATCCAAAGTTGGGATTATTTTGAGAAGACTGGTGAAAGTTGGGATTATTCATGTCAATTTTTCCATATTAAGAAGGGAGTGCTATGAGTGGAAAGAAAGGATAAAGTAGATGGGACATGTTACCAAGAATAAAAATGGCAACGGTGTGTAGATTAAAAAGAAACGGGCCAAAAAGAAAAGTGTGTGAATTAAAAAGAAACGGAGGGAGTAGTAGTTTAGATTATAAAAATTGATATTTTGTAAATATACATTAAGACAAATTCAACATCTTGCATATTTAATTTTATTGTATATATTAGTAAAACAATTTCGGTCAAAGTTGATACGTGAAAATCAAAATGTTCCAACTTTTAGAAAATAGAGGAAGTACTAGCTTTGGTAACTATTGCATCAAAACAAATATAATTAAATTAAGATTTTGTTGAATTCACCTCAATGCGTAACATCAAAGTTCTAAAGTTTTACTAACAATTAATAATTAGAAATATTGATGATCAAAACTAATGTACATTAGTAAGCGTGAATTCCCACGGGTAGAAAAACTATAGAAGGTTTCACTTTTATAAGTTAAGAATAGCATCTAAAACTTCCACAAAATAAAAAAAAAACCACACAAGCATGCCATATCACCATAAAAAATTCGAATTGAAAGGGAATTTTGGAATGGCTACTGTAGGTGGATCTTTATTGTCTGCACGGGATGAATGTGTATTTGACTACCTCATTGTAAATGTTTTGTTTTGAAATAAAGAAGTCGCCACAATTTTTTAAAGGAAGACTCATAAACCTAATTGGATATTGGGAAATCTTAGAGACAACTTAAGGACTTATCCAATATAGATTTCTCCGTCATGACTCCATAATTGATCAATGAACCAAAGATTGATTTCGGGGTGAGGGTATGAATATGATCAGGAATCAAATTATCTCATTGATTACCTCTACTTAATATGATTCATGTCGAGTGTTATACAATTAAACAACCACGCAATATGTTTGAGTAATATAAGAATTAGTCTACATTGGTTCATTTAATAATACACTAGCATTTTTTGCACGCTATGTGTGCGTCTCATATCAATGTTTTTCTTCTCAATAAGTTATTCATCAATGTTACAAAAAATTTGATCCTAACAGATATTTATAATTATTTTTAACTTTTGAATATGTTATTCTGATCTTAAATCAATGTTTCGTTGGTTTTTAATTATTTGTTAATCATTATTCAAATATAGTATTGAGAGAAGGAAATATAAAGCAGAAGAAAGCTTGTGATCAAATAAAGTGTAAGAATTTGTGTGTTAGGTTCAATCGTTGAATATTAATAAAGTGGAAGAATTTGGTTTATATAATAGAGATTACCGAATAATAATAATCAACATTTAGGTTTTAAAAAATTATCAGTATATTATTAATATGAAATTCAAGTTATTATTTTTTCTTTGTCAATCAAATTGTTTAATATTTAATATATATAACAATTTAAATTCATTAAGGGTATATCAAACTTTTTAGAAGGGAACACCATCTTCTTCCCCCTTCATTTATATAATAGAGATAAAAAAAACTAATTTTTGGTGACATGTTATTTAAGCAATCAAATTACAGAGAACCTAATCCATTTGTCCAAATTATCTGAATTTAGCATTAGAACATTTATTTAGGTTTTGTAATTAGCAATAATAAGCATGTGCGGTGATGGAAACATTAAAGCATACAACATGCATATGAACAATATAATATAATGTAGAAATATAAAAGAAATATAAAAAAAGGGAGACTAGAGAAGAATGTGCAAGAGAGCATTAAATCCTTTAACGATCTACATCATGACAAGCAAATTGTTAGTAAAACAAGAATTAAATTAGAATTGACCCTCAAAAATTATACCTTTGTCGCTTGAGTCTTACGTAACGATCTGCAGGAGAAGCAATCTTGAAGCTTGAAATTCGAATGCGGTTAGAATGTATGTGTTTGAATATAAGTTTGAATGAATTTTTGTAGTAGGAGAGTATATGTAAGTGTGTTGTAAAGTCTAATGAAAAGTATGTTAAAGTCACGTGAAAAAGGTTCACCGAAACAAAGCTATTCATAGGAGAAATAAACCTGAAAATCACGCGGAAAGGATAGTTTAGAGCCTGCGCTAGGCGTAAGGCTCATGCATCCCAGGCATGGCTCATGCGCTTGGCACGACAGCCTTGAGTCAACGGAAACCACTTTTGTGTTCCTGGCTTTTGTAAACTGTTTATTGTTGCGTCAACGTATCCTAGTGCGCTTAACGCAACGCAGATTTGAGCGGATTTCGTTCGTTAAATGATTCCTTCTTATATTCGATGAAATATTATCTTTTTGAATCCGAAATCAGATATCTTTAGGAATAAATCAAAAGATTTGCAAATATTTATTAATTATCGTGAATAATTAATAATATTTAATAAAAATATAATTAATTATTAGGAATAATTAATTGAGTTTTATAAAAGTGGCTTGGAATTGTTTTAAACAAATAAATAGACTTTGTATTTGCAAAACACTTTTGGGCTTAGCTTCTAAATCGCTCTTTCTTTGAACCGGACCAATTAGGACGACAATATCTTTCATCGTTGGATACTCAGTGGGAGACACAATTTTGTGTCTACAATTACAATGCATACATAATGCTTAGAAATCAAGAACGTAAGGTTAAGTAATTCAATATTTAAAATTTTATACAATTGAAAAGAGTTTGGAATATCCATGATTGAAATCAGATCCACTGATATCAATTTGATAAATTCTTTTAAACAAGTTCCTTGAGAATCAAAATTTTGTTTCTAGTTTTAAAGAAACTGAAAACAACAAATGATAACGAACGTGGTCAAGTGGCCAAGTCATTAATTAAGTTGAAGCCTCAAATTTTATTTCTACTTTTTTACTATAACAACTTAATTACACTCTTTTTATTTTTCCGGTTAACTCATAACACTAAATTAAAATTAGTGTTTTTTTTTATTTTCTGATAATTTAATATCACATTATAAATGCTAATCTAATGTTACCGCAGTTTATGATTTGGTGATCCATTATATGATGAAGCCAGGTTTGCAATTGCAAATCAAAGAGGATTAGTAGTTAGTACTATATATGATGAAGGTATGATGGTTATAGCCACAGGCCACTTAGAATACCAGCCGGCCACCCCCAACAAGTCCCACTCCCTCTCTTTTTATGCTGAAGCATGTGATTTGGTGGAGAGAGAAACTGCTAAGAATTAGACGGCCAATTAGAGTGTTAGTCCACGTGAAGACCAACAATGTAGGGATCTCTACTTGGCCATAGCTTTAATTTGCTTCTGTTGGCAAAGCTGAGTGATTATCATTATTTTTGGAAATTCTCTTCTGTGTTCTTTGCTTTTATTTTAGATAATTATTGCTTCATAATTTCGCTCTAGCTGTAAAGGGTTCTCAAAAATGGGTGGTTTGAAGATTTTTGGACCATTTGAACTTAAACTGAGGCTTTATTCTTTAATTAATAAAGTTATGCTTGAAGTTATTTATTTATTTATTCATTATTATTATTATTATTATTATTATTATTAGATATGATACTGGGGTTGGAAGAATGCACCTAGCTAGGAATAGAGGTTCAATTATTTTTTTCCACACATGTAAAAGCAAAATGTAAAAATTATGTCAGTTTAAAATAAATTTTATGATTAAAAACAAAGAAAAACATAAGAACAATAGATAGACATACAGTTTAAGGATATTTGCATCAAAAAAACATACAGTTTAAGGATATTTCTTTTGGCATATGATGATATTTTGAAAATTTAAGGAAGAAAAAGTCATTTACACCCTTTGGTGCAAATCTAAATTGCGAGAATCATTGTTCTCCTCATTGCACTTGAACGATCAGATCAGATACAAAGAGGAAACTGGCCCTCTAGCTAAGGTAAGATTAAATCTTGGATGATACTACAACATACAAAAATATTATAAAAAGTTCTAGAGCCTCAAATTATTAAGAGTTAACCCCTCCTCATCATTCATTTGGCCGTCACCCGTGCAAAGGTACATCCACTTGTCCATTAGCAATTCCCCTCTATGACTACCAATAGCTACAAGGCCATTTTATTTATTAGTAGCCTTATATGTACGCGATACGTGCAAAACCTATAAAAAGTTAAGTTAATTGCATAATTAAATCTAATTACCTAAAATAATTATTAATGGTAAATAGTGTAACTGTCGGGAGAAATTGCATTGTAGTTCTTAGAACACGTTTCTCCGAACCTTATTTTGGCCTTCGGTTCGTTGCAATCAGTTTAGTTCAGTTCCTAAATTATTATCATTACTATTAGTTATAATTTAATTCAGTTCAGTTCAATTCAGTTCATAAATTATTATCATTACTATTAGTTATAATTTAATTCAGTTCAGTTCGGTTCAATTTAGTTCAATCCAGTTCGGTTCGCTTCGGTTTGCAATGCCGGTTCGATTCGATTCGGTTGTTTTATGCCGAAGAGAACAGACCCTTAGTGAGTGCATACATTTTTTCTTTTTAAAAAAAATTAATGTTGCAGTTCAGTTATGATGTCTGATGTTGTGATTTTTTTTGTTTTTTTGAAATTATTATTTTAATAAAGTAGTTAATTTGCTGGTATTTTCATTTTTGGTGTCCTCCACCTCTTCCCTTATCGAATAGATATTTTAAATGTGAAGCTAACTAGCTTTTGGCGTAGTCATGCTTGATAGAGCATGTAAAACAGTTGTTCTTATATATGTTTATTGAATAAAAATAAAAATGAAATTAAAAAGGTTTACATTCATAAATTATCTTTATAAATTTTTTATTTCAATAATATAACATTTAGATATGTAGTTACGACAAAGTTATTACTATTTTTGGAATCTATAACTTGTTTTCTTTAAGAACAATGTTTCAAATATATACATTAGTATATATATTCTATCCAATTTTTCTATTATTTTATACTATTAATCTCATTTGTTTCTCAATGTTTTGTGTAAGAATCTTAGGGTCTGTTCTGTTCAACTTATTTTAACTTATATAAGATTTTATAAGATCAGATAAGATCAGATAAGATAAGATAAGATAAGATAAGATAAGATAAGATAAATAAGATGTTAGACACACACAATAAACTATCTTATAAGATAAGATAAGATAAGATAAGATTTTTTATAAGATCTTATAAGATAAGATAAGATAAGACAAAATAAGTTGAACAGAACGGACCCTTAATATGGAAAAAAATTATAATTGATTATAAAGATTATGTTAACATCAAAAATAAAAATGAAAACAATAAAAATGGTATGTATCAACAAGAATCAATTCAAAAAGGATAATACAATCTTGATGATTTAGTTCAAAATCATATTGATTTGTAAACATATAGTAACAATTAAGGTAATAATTGATTACAAAACTATAAAAAATCATTAGATATTTTTCTTTATGTAATGAAAATGAAAATGAAAATTGATTATTTTTTAAAAAGAATGTAAAAAATGATATATATCAACAAGACAACGATATATCTATTACATTGACCAAAGCATAAACAATAAGTGATACTCCCTCCATTTTTTTTAGTTTACTTTTTTGTAGATTTAAAATGTATGTTAAATCTATAAAACAATAAGTGAGTAAAGTTAAGTGAGTAAACAATAAGTGATACTCCCTCCAAAGTTAACATACATTTTAAATCTAACTAATCAATCAAGAGGAATACTTATATGATTTGAAGGCCCGAAAAAAACCCTATGATTCTCAAAAACTCGTTAATTTCTACATATTATCTATCAAGTATCTTAAAAATCCATAAGCAAATTATCAAAAAATCAGCGGAATTAGTTATTTTCTGCATTGCACGGGTCTAAAGTAGTTCATTTATATTAAAGAGTTCGAAAACATTATATGACTAATTTTTGGCCCGAGCTAAGTTAGAAATATATTATATGTAAGAACATACCTTTTTGTGGGTCAACTTCGCATACTATAACTTGAAAATTTCATGATTAATTCCAATTCGTAACAAAATTATTTTCTATAATATCTGAAACTTTTGTCATATAAGACCTACAAAAAGAGTTATTTTGCTAGGAAAGACCTAATAAAAAAACTTTTTTTTGTTGAAAACGACCTATTATATTACTTCTATTTGTTACTTCAGACCATCTTAATATTTTATGGCCAAAAAGTCTATTTTTCGGCCTTGATTTTTTTCCCTCCCTTTCTCATTAAATGGAACCAAACAAAATTGTTGCCATTAAACTTTGGTGAGAAGAGGGGGGTCTATGCCGGGAAATAGACTTTTTGGCCAGAATTTTTGAGATGGTCTAAAGCAAGGTTGTCAAAATCGCGATTCTACTTTAAATCGGAAGGGCCAGTCAGAATCGGTTCGTAAAATCGAATCGTAAAATTGTAAGATTCTACGAATTTTGCGGGAATAAGATTCTATGATAAAATATGTAAACTGTTTACCTATTTTTTCAATGGACGACATTAAAAATTCAAATTTATCCGTAATGATATGAGATGAAAAAGGACACCATCAATGAAATTAAAGTTGAACAAAAATACAAACACAATAGTTGTCTCTAATAAAAAAAAGTGTTGTGACTTCTACAAGGTTGTTCCAGATATGTAGATGAAATAAGCCCACAAACGTTTCTCCATAGAATGAAATAAAATAGTCCCACTAAAGAGTACAATATGTTGTGAATAAACGAGTAAAGTCCACGTGTTTCTTCATCTTAATTCATCACTTTCTTCCTCAAGAAATCTATCCCACTTTATTCACCTTCCATATTAAAAATAGCCCCTCATCATCTTCATGCATGTCCACTATCTATCTCCTCCAACAAATACAATCTCATAAACAAAGGACATTCCAACTCCAACTCCCACCCTACATTAATCCTGCCACCTCGAGCCACCACTGCCAGCACGCCCATGTCAACGTTTACGACACCGCCGGAGTGCCCTTCGAGGCGTACTCGAGAGGTGGACCATCAACACCGTCTAAGATGCCGCAAATTTCGACGAATCCGAACGAGTTTATCATCCCAAATGAACCAGAAATTAAACCGCCTGTTCCACCTCCGGACCCAATACCGACCGCGTGTCCCGATCTTCCGAACCACCCAATTCGTCGCCAGTTGGACCTGAAAAACCAAAGAAGAAATGAAGAAGAACCGAAGGAGAGAGAAAGAATACCCAGCTAGATTCGTGTGTGCAGTGTGCGATTCAGTATAATGGGCCAAAAACAGAATCGGTAAAATCGGTTAAAAATTACGATTTTAACGATTTTACTGATTTTGACCGATTCCACATGCGATTTTCTTCAAAAGCGATTCTACGTGCGATTTAAATCGTTTAACGAAAATTAGATCGTAAAATCGTAAGATTCTACGATTCAAATCGCGATTTCAAATCGTTAATATTAATATCTTTAATTTCTATTTTAATATAATGTAATAGATAAACATAAACCTGCTAAAAAAAATTGATATATGTTACAATTATATTCACAAAATCAGAAGACGTATTTTTTATAGTAAAGATAATGAGCTTTTTGAGGAAGCAATCCTTTTTGGAGTAATTTTTAAGGTAGAACAAGTTAATGTTTTCCCCCTTTTTTCTTTCTTTATAATACGACAACTAGTTTTACCAAACACCGACAGTTTTAAAAACTATTTTAATAGATAACCTATAACAACTAATATCAAATTGCAAACAACTTAGGGTGCGTTCTCTTCACCTTAATAAATTAAGTTTCAGGTCCAATCAGTTCAGTTCAGTTCAGATAAGTTCAGTTCAGTTTAGATAAGTTTCAATTAGGTCCAATCAGGACAATAAGTTCCAATCAGGTCCAATAAGTTCCAATCAGGTGTAATAAGTTCTAATCAGGTTCAATCAGGTCTAATCAGGTCCAATAAGTTCCAATAAGCTAAGGTTCAAATAGTCAATGATCAATAAATTTGAATTAAAATTTTAATTAAAGTACCACTATGATTATTATATAGTATTATATTTGTAATATTGTCTATTATTTTATTATTCATATTACGATTAACAGATATGTTATTATTAAAATTTTTAATTAAAGTACCGTTATGATTATATAGTATTATATTTGCATTATTATCTATTATTTTATTACTCATATTACTATTGACTGATTATGTTATTATTAAAAAATATTATAATCATGGTCATATAAAGTTAACAATAATAATCATCATAATCATAATATTTTGCAATTCGTCCTTAAATAACTAGATATAACATGTTTTCGTTACTAATAACAATGAAAGATATAAATGTTATTAATTGATTTCCTACTAGTGCTTTATGAAATCAGAGCAACACTATTATATATATTACTATATTAGTGGTGAAAGTTGTGTGTAGGCAAGCATATAAATAGTATTTTTTTTGTTAAAATGTTAATCATAAGAGATAACTAATAATTACTATTTTTTTGAAAGATTAAATTTTAATGATTATTATGTTATAATAAATTTGAGGGATAGTATTTATGTTAGGGGTAATATTTATGTTATTACTCATCAAATTTTTTGTTAAATAAGGTCAAATAAGTTCCAATCAGGTTCAATAAGGTCTAATAAGTTCCAATCAGGTCAATAAGTTTCAATCAAGTCCAATAAGTTCCAATCAGGTCCAATAAGTTCAGTTCAGTTCAAGTCCAATAAATTCAGTTCAGGGTTATTCAGGTGAAGAGAACGCACCCTTATAAAGAATTAACATCTATCATAACAACTACTTTTATCGAATAGGCCTCAAGTTACCTTAAAAACAGAAAAAATAGTAGGCTATAAAAACCCCTTATTGGCTCCAAAGTGTTTCATTTAACATCTGCTCCTTTGTCTTGTTATTGTTTTGCTTCCTAGTTCTTCCCTTCCAAGTTCTCAAACCTCCCTCCCTTTCTCCTTTTTTTGTCAGTCCTGCTGTCTGCAGGTGGACTCTTCAAACACATCTTTTGAAGAGAGAGAGAAAGAGGAGGAAAGGAAAAGACAAAATAGCCCTCCAATTCAATTCAAGCATTCACTCAATCCTCAACTGTTAATACTAGTCTCTAATAATCTCCCACCCTCATGTCTGACTTACAATTCTTCTTGTACCTTCTCCCATTTGTTTTGGCTTTATCTTGGACCTTAAACTTTCTTAAAAGAAAAAATCCCCTCCCAAATCTTCCTCCTGGCAATAAGGGCTTGCCCTTTATTGGTGAAACTATTGGCTACTTGAAGCCACATCCTGCCACTACCATTGGAAAATTCATGGAGCAACACATAGCAAGGTAAAAAAAAAGAACATTATGTATACACTAATATAATTTGTAGCAATCCCGAGCCTACTAGACTCCGACTAATCAGAATACGAGCCGGGTCAGGAAAAGTTTTTCCTTTCCCGGACTAAAAATATATTCCATAGAAGAAGAATAACTAACTTTTAGGGACAAGGTTGTATTACTTGTAAGTTGTATATATGCATTTGGAATACCCTATGTCCCTATCTACAACTTGAAAGATTTTGAAAAGAAAAAAAGAAGTTCCAAGTTTAAATAGTTTCTCTAAGTTTAAATAGTTTCTTTAAGCCAAATTACACTAAAATATTGTTAATTTTACAGGTTTGGGAAAATTTACAAAGCAAATTTGTTTGGAGAACCAACAATAGTATCAGCAGATGCAGGGTTGAATAGATTCATCTTTCAAAATGAAGGGAAGTTATTTGAAAGTAGCTATCCAAGTAGCATTGGTGGAATACTTGGAAAGTGGTCTATGTTGGTTTTGGTTGGAGATTTACACAGAGATATGAGGAATATTTCTCTTAATTTCTTGAGTCATAGCAGGCTTAAAGCTCATCTTATTAGAGAGGTTGAAAGCCATGCTCTTCTTGTTTTTGACACTTGGCAAGAGAATTGTTCTTTTTCTGCTCAAGATGAAGCCAAGAAGGTATTTTTATTTATTTTCTCCTTTTTTTTAACTTGTTAACCTCATTTTATTGATTGTTTGATCATTTTTATTTGTGGGTTTTTGTAGTTTACATTCAATGTAATGGCAAAGCAAATACTGAGTTTAAATCATGGGGAAGCTGAAACAGAGCAGCTTAAAAAAGAATATATTAATTTTATGAAAGGAGTGGTATCAGCTCCTGTTAATTTTCCAGGAAGTCCATATAGAAAAGCATTAAAGGTAATTATTATAATTATTTACTTAGAAAAAAAACATCTTTTTTAATAAAATTATTTACTTAAATAATTAATTTAAATTTATTGTTGACAGTCAAGAACAGCCATATTAGATTTCATAGAGATGAAAATGGAGGAGAAGATAAAGAAGAAGATGATGAATGATGGTAGTGATCAGAAGGAAGAAGATGATCTTCTTGGGTGGGTGTTGAAGTATTCAACTCTATCAACAGAACAAATACTTGACTTAATTTTGAGTTTGCTGTTTGCTGGCCATGAAACTTCCTCTGTTTCCATTGCTTTAGCCATCTTTTTCTTGGAGGGCTCCCCTTCTGCTGTTCAGCAATTAAGAGTATGTTCTCTCTTTCTTCATGCTACAGCTATATTATTTTCTTTAGTAAATGCTGAATTTTATTTCTTTTCATCTGTTCTTTTTTGCTACTAATGTTTAATTGTGTATCAGGAAGAACACCTTATGATTGCCAGAGCCAAGCAACAATTAGGAGAGAAAGAATTGAATTGGGAGGACTACAAGAAAATGGAATTTACTCAATGTGTAAGCTTTATTAAGACTTTTTTTTATATATACAATTATCATGTTTTTCTGTAAAAGTCCTAAAATTTTGAGAGCATACAAAAATACAGAAAAAAATTCCTCTAAAAAAAAGAATAAATATTTTTACTCTTAATTATTATTCCATTAATTTCTCAACAGGCTAATGTTACAAAAATATGGATCTTTTAAAATAAATTTAACACTTGCGTTCTTTTTACCTTATTCAAGATTTATTTTATGTATTTCTGTCTTTTATTACATGAGTCCACTTTTTCTTTCTATCTTTCTCCTTAGTTTCTCGAGTGAGAACGTTATTGTAAAACAAAATGAGTAACATTTTCCGGTATGTTTTCTTTAAGCCTCATTTGCAAGAGAAGGGTATTTTTGTTTTCAAAATGTAGAAGTACTAGGGTAGTTTACCGAAAATAATATGAATTCATATAAAATAAGATATAATTTTCATGCCATGAACTGATGAACAATGCCATTTTAATTTGAATTCACGTAACATAATTAATAATAGTATTTTTTTTTTGGATTTTTCTACGTTATACCCTTGTGTTTTTTCAGTTTCGACGTTGTACTTCGACCTTTTTTAAGTTCTATACAATACCCTTAAACTTTAATTTTTTTATTGTACAATACCCTTACCACTGTTATACATTGTTAGTTTCGTTTATTATTTTTAAATTTAGTAGAACTAATATAACTTATACATAGTTTAACTTTGTAGGGAATATTTATAAAGTAAATTACTTTCACGTAGAAAAATACATTTTTTGTTTTTGGGTAAGGAGAAACATTGACGAGTTGGGAGAGTAAAGGGGATCCCAACTTGCCAATACTCAGACCTCTTAGAACCGAGAGAGATGATCTAACCACTAAGCTATTCCTTACGCTCACTAAGAACAATATTTAGGTACCACTCCATAACAATATTTAATATGGATCTTTTGTACTTTGTGAAGGTCATTAACGAAACATTGAGACTGGGAAACGTAGTAAGGTTCCTGCATAGGAAGGCTCTTAAAGATGTTCGGTATAAAGGTAAATGTCAGTTCTATTAATGAATTCCAATAGCTTATTTCTTTATTTATTTACGTATGTACTCATAACTTTACGAATTGTTCACGGGAAGTTCGTCGGCCGGAAAGTTGATTTGTTACAGATTTAGTTGCTGAAAGTTTAATTAATGTAAATAATGACGTTGTTGTTGTTGTTGTTGTTGTAAAGGTTATGACATTCCATGTGGATGGAAAGTGCTGCCTGTTATAGCAGCCGTGCATTTGGATTCTGCCCATTATGACCATCCTCATCTCTTCAACCCTTGGAGATGGCACCAGGTTAGTCATCCATTGTTTTACCTAGAAAAACCAACTATATTTCTCTTCTCTTAAATATTATAATTTTGTATTGGAAAATGTTTGAGTAACCCTCAGGGTTGCCAACCCTCTTAGACACATTAGAATAAATTTGAAATTGAAAGCCCGGTATAACATTGTCATCTTAAATAAAAGTCAGTTTAACTATTTGTATACGTGTTAAAAGTTCGAGTAAAGTTAATTAAACTTGTTTTTGTGCTTATGAGGTAGAGATCAATGTTAGTATGTTCCACTATTAGTAAAAAAAATTCACCATAACATAAAATTATATTGATATATAGTAAAGTGCTAACATTAATGATTGCATCAAACTTGTAAAATTAGCTAAATTAACTTCCTCTATTTTTTCTTACTTGCAACATTGAAGTGTGGGCACAAAAATTTACGAGAGGAGAGAGATAAAAAAGGACTGTCATATTCTAGGAGTGAGAAAGAGAGAATACATTGCCAAAAATGTTATTTTTGCTTATAATATGCAACTTTCTAAAATAAAAAACATTGCAATTTAAAAAAATAATAATAGAGAAAGTATAATGTATCTCACATTTCGATCTTTTGATTTGTTTCTTTGGAAAACACTCCTATCTTAAAAAGAAATATATCAAGTGTTGTAAAACCAAATTTGGTGACTAATCTGATCATGATTATTATCAAACTTTTTAGATAATTAACAATTAAAATAAGCTTTAGATATAGGAAAAAATTAGAGCTTGCTAGGTGGATTTCTTTTACAAGTCAAATTGGTCAAATATGTAGTGGGATCAATATGAAAATGATATCGCTACATATAGGATTATTCATAGATGAATCAAATTAGAAATTAATATGGAAAGAAACTCAAAATGTGAACTTTATACGTCTGTTTACATTATCTTTATTATATAAGTGAAGGGGGGAGGAAGATGGTGTCCCCCTACAAAAATTCTAATTTACCCTTAATGAATTTAAATGATCATATATATTGAATAATCTTTTATTCTTCTTACTTGCCATATTTATTGAATGAACAAGTTAACAATGCAATTGAATTTGAAATTTGAATTAAATACTAAATCAAGGAGAATGATTTCCTTTTTTTACATATGTGTGAAAAACTATGATCAAAAATTAAATTGACAATATAACTTGAATGACACAATCAGAAGAAAAAATAAAAACTTGAATTTCATATTAATAAATATAGTGATAATATTTTAAAAAGTAAATGTTGTTTATTAATTGGCAATCTCTATTATATAAATCAAACTCTTCCATTTTATTAATATTCAACGATTGAACCTAATTCTTCCACTTTATTTGAGCACAAGCTTTATTCTACTATATTTCCTTCTCTCAATACTATGTTTAAATAATGACGAACAAATAACTAAAAAAATCAACAAAACATTGATTTAAGAAAAACATACTAAAAATAATAAAAATAATTATAAATGTCTCTTAAATCGAAAATTTTGTAACACTGATAATTAACTAATTGAGAAAAAATGGTTAATATGACTCGCACGCATAGCGTGCAAACAATTCTAGTAAGAGCATGAGCAATGGGGTGGGTTTTGGTTGGTCTAGCAAAAAGTAAAGCTAGCTTTACTTGGTTTTACTACTGGAACAATTGTCCCTTGGAGTTGGTTGGTCTGGAATGCTAGACCAACTATGCCTTGGATGGTGTGCATAGCAACGAATGGGGTGATGCCATGTGTATCAATATTGCTTTATTGTTGTTGTTTTTTTGTTTTGTACAAGATTGCTTTTTTGTTTTGAAGTAAATAAAAAAAATCAACTTATATTTTTTTTAAAAGAAATTACATTAGAACTATATTTTTTTTATCTATAAATTGAGCCTAAATTTGATATATTTTACCATATTTTTTCACAACCTACTTTTCTTTCTAATAACTTTCTCCTACCTAAAATTATTAAATTGTATATAAAATGATTAATATATCACTAATTAAAACATGAATACAAATTATCTACTCTATATAAGAATAAAAACATTTTGGGTAGGAAAGAGAGTATATGATGGAGTATACCAAAAAGTAAGAGAGAAATGGAAAAGCCAAGTAGGACTAGCCCACCCATTGTGAAAAAAAGCGATGAGTTGGTGGGAAGTTAGTGGGATGTGAGGTGTAAGAAGGAGGAAAGGAGAGAGAATGGAAAAAATACAAGACCAATAAAAGGCTCACCCACCCATCAGTTATACGCTTCTAAAGAGATGATTCTTCTTTTGAGGTTTCAATTTTTGAAAGTTGAGCCCTATCTCTTCGTGGGGGCCTGTATCCTAATCCTATATATGGGTTATGCAACCAACCTAGGAGTAGTTGCTATTCCTTGAAACCATTTTCTCCCTATGAGGATCCAAAGCTGTTCTTGAAAGGTGAATGAACTGCCTACTGTGCTCTCTTCCAATTCTTCCTTCTCTTTCCAAGTATGAATTAATTCCAGTAATTTTAATACAAAGAAAGTCTTATTTTACAATTTAAACACATTGCTCCTCTTTCACTCTCTCTCCTCCTCCTTGGTTCATGTATCATTTACAAATATTACAAGTATTAAGAAACGCGGGAAGTGTTATATAAATTTAATTATGAAATATGTTATTGGATTTTGTCTCCATACTATATAACATTTTATATGACTATTTTTTCAAAAAAAGAACCTTGTGGTTAGATTCCGACCATAATGTCAAGCATCCAGCTATTGACCCTTCCTTTTTTCCATCTCTATTTTTGGGTCGGGAGCATACAAAAAGAAGTAAATGTAAAGGGAGGGTCAATTACCAAAAGTTTGACATTTTTGACAGGAACCCAATACAAGGATACAAAGTGTCATATGAGATGTTTTAAAAAATAAAAATAGAGAAGATATCTTTCACAAAAATCATAAAAGATAAGGTATTTTTTCACAAATTTTTTATTTATTACTAATAAATGTTTTAAATTGACTAATCCTCTCAATGTTCAAACTTAGCTTCACTTCACTGCCACCTACCTACCTAAAGCCTTGTTGGAAGTACTTGAAGCACACAATTGATGTTTACTTCTCCAAACAAAAACTGTGTACTTGGAATCTAGCATAACATCAACATATTGTAGCAGCTAGTTAGTTGATTAGATATTATTAGAAGAAATGGAAAGTTACCTAAAAAGATTAGTGTGTTAGTAGGTTAATAAACGAACGGGTTTCGTAAGTGGTAGTTAAAATTGACTTAACAATTGGGTAGCATATATTTATGATACTACATCCATCCCTTCTCTGAAAAACTATATCGATACAATTAATAAAAACTTTTAGTCAAATTGAAACAGTGTAAAAAGATGGATCCACTTGATTTCTTTACTTTACTTACTAAATGAGATGCAAAAGTGTATATTATTATATTAAGGGAGATAAAGAGCATAGAAGTAAGAGAGTTTGGAGGAAAGATGATCAAAGTACTTCCGTTTCCTAACATAAGGCATGCACGTTATATGAAAATTTGTTTTGACTATAAATATCTCTTATAATATACTCCCTTCGGTTCCTAAAGATCTTCCCTCTTTTACTTTTCACGCATGCCAATGCAAAACTTTAGACACTAATATCTTTAATTGTGTATTTGGAAAAATTATAAAAAGTGGATATTAATAAAATACATATTGAGATGAATCTAACAAGATCTCACATGACTATATTTTTTTCTTACGTATAAGTCATAAACAACAGTCAAAGTGAAACTTGTGAATAGTGAAAAATGTCAAATAGGGAAGATCTTTCGGAACTGGAGGTAGTATCGTATGGAAATTATAAAAGCTATACTATTAGATGTGTCATGAAAAATACTATAATAATATTATTTTCATATAATTTTTACTAACATGACAGAGAGTAATAAACTGTCAAAGTTTGACCTTAAATATTATGTGTGCCTTATATTTTGAAACAAAGGGAGTAATATTTTTTGTCATAAAAGGAATAATCATAGTGAATATTTCCTGGAACAGATTGAAATGGAAAGTAGATACTTTTTCATAGAGCGGAGAGAATATAAGTTTATATATCTAAAAGACTTGCGTCCCGAATCATGTGATTGTGCCGAAGCCTTGTTGAGTCCTCTAAATATAGTCATTACTCATCATTTCCCATTTATAATTACATGTGCTAAGTTTACATGCACACTAAATTTAGTATAGACTAGGTCTATTAAATTTGTAGAGAGGAAAAGAGAGTACTAAGAATTCCAAATTTGTCTTGATTAGGGAAGATAATTAAGAGCATTAGGAAATATAGATGAGAACGAGAGAGGGAGAAGGGGAGGACCACACAACAACAATCAGTAATGCCCCTAGGGCCTCGACACGAGATTGGATTATTTACTAGTGCTTGGGAGTATTTAGTTAAGGCAATTGGAGATAACTGAAATATTACTCGAGAAATAAGGACGGCCCCTAACTTTCCGTTGCCATCAAGGGTAAGACTCCTAAGTCCTAAACCAGACATCCTTCCCAAATAAGGGTATTGAATGTGATTGGTGCTACATATAGAAACAAAATGAAGTATAAAGTGTGACTTATAAGGGTACATTTGGTAACCTAGAGAATTAATGGTATTAAGAAATTGTGCTATATATTTAGGGTTTTGCCAAACATTTTTTCTTTAAAACAATTATACATGGTTTGTAATTGGAAAATCATCATTATCAGTCTCAATTATACCCTCAATTATACCCTGTTCACTTTCAGATGATCCGACTTTCGTTTATCTCAAAGCGGTTCCGACTTTGAAGGGTCTCTTCTCAAAACGGTCCTTCAATATAATAAACTTGCTAAATTGGTTAATTATGACACATTAGACTCTTCTATTGACTTCAGTCAATTAAAACAATGATTATTGGATGAGTATCATATGTTTCAATTAACTTAGTTAGTAGTTTAATTAATTAAGCTAAAGGACCGTTTTGAGACTAGACCCTCAAAAGCTAGGACCATCCCAAGATAAGCACAAGTTAAGACCATTTTAAGTGAACCAGCCATAGTTGGGACCGATAGAGTCAGTTTTTCCTTTTCAATTTTTTGGGTCTATTAGTCATTTTTTTTGTTTTTTAAAACTTCTCTAATTGTACTGCTGTTTCAAGTTTATTTTTATTTTAAGGAGAAGAGGGATTACCATTAATTTAGGTAAATGACACCTAGCTTAGGACTCAAAGGATGATGAGCCATAATTATCTTAGGTGTTGTTCGGTTGACTTTCTAATTTGTGGGTAGATTGATTTCCTATGAAGTTAAAACTAGAGAGGTTGTTTGGTTGACCTGATCATAGGAAGTGGAAATAATTTGGTTGACATGATCATAAGAAGTAGGGGTGTTCATAAAAAACCGAAACCGAAAAACCGTACCGAAAAACCGGTCTAAATGGGTGGTAAACGTACCGGTAAAAAAAAGTTTTAACGGTACGGTTACCGAACCGGTAAAAGTAATGGTTAAACGGTACGGTTACGGTTATGATTTTTGAGTAAACGGTTAACCGAAAAACCGAAATATTTTTTCCTCTATTTAATTAGTTTGAAACCTTTTTCCAACAATTACCTTAATTCTAATATTTGTTACTAAGTAAGAACAATTAGAGGAAGTATGTGATTATTTGGAAACTTTAGTACTAATATAAACACTATAATTAAGAAATGGAGTAAATTATTAGTGTTATTATGTCTTCCAATGGATTTATTATCCACTTTATAATACATTTATATTAGAGTATATATAATATTAAAGTATATGCACAAAAAATTAGAAAATATATATTTACATTAAGTAAAATATAATATTATAACTTGAATAACGGTTAATGGTTAACCGAAAAACCGTACCGAAAAGAATGGTTAACCGCTAGACGGTAACCGGTCTAAACGGTTACGGTTCGCAAAAAGAGCGAACCGAAACTTTCGATTACCGAACCGAAATATTGTTTCGGGACGGTTAACCACCCATGAACACCCCTAATAGGAAGTGGAACTAATTTCCAAGGAAGTATTTTGCTTTCCACAAAATGGAGAAAGTTGCTTATCTAGCTCCTCTATGCTCAACCAATTCTTAAACAGTGAATTATACATAGGAATAGCAAAAACAAAAGAAGTTAACTTCCCAAGTGCAACCAAATTAGATATAAGAGAAAAGACACTTGCATTCTTGCAACATGAGAGAATTAGTGAAACGCAAACTTGGTAAGACTAAATAATTATCAAAAGCAGTGAAGATAACAAAACTTAGGCTTACTCAAAAAAATCAAATGGAGGCAGACCGGAGAAAAAAAAAGAGAGTTCAATTTTCTCAAAAAGCTTCTTCTTAGGGCCCCGTTTAGTATTTTTAATTGTTTATTGGGTTTATTTCATAGAAAATTACTAGTTTTGCTCTCGAAAAATAAATATATCCTCTTATTTTTACTTGCGTAGGAAATGTTATACTCTCTAGTCCATATTATTTCCCTGTCATGATAATCTGTAGTTTCTGATATTATTTCTCAGTTACCACACATTACGATATAGGCACATAAAAGTGAAAGAGGGAAGTACTAAAATTAATATTGTCATAAATGTAACGAGTTATATGGTGAGCACCACAACATTTGTTTTGTTGTGTCAGTTTTCAACTTGGGTTCCACATTCAACAACATTTCTCAATATGTAAGATCCTTTTATAGGGCTATAAGATAAGATAGATTATAGTTTCTCTTTTTTGTTGTATGAGTTGATCATACAATATCATCTCAATCAACACAGTATAGTGGTGGTTTATTGACATAGATATACGAGAACTTGTTTTTTACAAGTAGATACTCCCTCCGTCTTTTTTTAGTTGCTATATTTTACCATTTAGACATGTCTCTTTTTAGTTGCTACATTTGTCAAATATTTCTACTTTTAGTATGTAGTACCCACATATTATTTACCTTTATACCCTTATTTTTTGTCTTCATCACACAAAAATACAACTACTTTATGCTTTATTGTTCTACTTTTCAATGGTCCCCACATGTTTCCTTGGTTTGTGTGCTAAAGTAAATGTAGCAACTAATAAAAGACGGAAGGAGTATATGTATAGTTGTTCGGTACCCAATATTGGTAGTGCAACTTTATAAGAAAGTTCTGCTCCTTAATATAGGAGGAAGTTGTCTACCTAGTTTCGTAATTCTTTTATAAGTAAAACTTCTCATGAAAAATAAAAACTTTATATATTCAACCAAATAAAACTTTGAAACTTCACAATATGGGAGATTAATTTCATGAGCGTTGCTGCTTCTTGAAAAGTTCATTTAATTAACTGATCACTTATTGCATCAAATCAAAATCATCAAACGTTCTTAGGTAGTGTTGTTTAACTTATTTTGACTTTTTAAAAATAGTTTAGATAAATTGAAAATAAGCTTTATTCACAACTATGATAAGTTGCAATATATTTCGAAAAGTTCAAATAAATTAAGATAATACTTTTTACGTTTCATAATATTTGCTTTATTCCATACTAATACTTTCTCTATTTTTTAGTTGCACCATCTTTTTTTTGCACAACTTTTAAGTAAAGAGGAGAGAGAAGGAAATTGGATCCTTTTTATACCCATCTATTTAATTACTTCTATCATTAGGGTATTAGTAGAGAGATTAGTTAAGGATAGCATCAAAATCTTTGCCAAAAATATAGATGGTGCAACCAAAAGAAGGGTCCAAAATGACGAATAGTGCGACTAAAAAAAACAAAGAAAGTAGTAAGTTTAGATATTTAAGTTCAGATGATTTAAAGTTAGTTTAGATTAATCTAATTAAGATAGATTGAACACAACTATAAAATTGAGGATGTTAAGGTTTTCCTTCCCACAATTTTCTCTTAAAGAAACTACTTCCTCTATCTTAGGCTTCGTTTTTTGAGGGGTTTCCTTCCCACAATCACTATATTGAGTTGGTAGGTTGTTTGTCTTTTGCATATGAGGTAGTTATAAAGTCAATAAGTGATTGTGTGAAGACCATGTTACCTTAAAAGAAGAAGAAGCAATTTTAATTAGATAATAAAGTAAAAAAGCAGTAAACAAAAGGACATTTCTATGGTTATTGTAATAAATATCACCATGAAAATCTAATAATTATGAATGATTCTAGGATCATATTTTGAAAATAAAACTGGTGGTTGGCCCGAAATATGCCCCGAGTCATATAAGAATGTGAATTTTGAGGTATTAAATCAAAGACTTGAGAGAAGTAAAAAAAAAAAGAGTTTTAGGCGAGGGATTTCATTGTGGAAATGATCCCCTAGTTCCTTTTAAAAAAAATATATTGTAAACTATAACTAAAATTATTTACAAATACAACTCTCGACTTCGAGAGAGTACACATATATAAATATATAATTAATGATAAAGACTATATATATAACCGATGCTATTGAATTGATGGTGTAGTCGTGTTAATTTGGGAGGTTATAATATTTAAAGAGATTTTAAAAAAAAAAAGAATGAAAGATAGGGCTCACTATTATTAGCATCAGATTAATAACTTTTTTGTTTATACATTGTATTAAAATAGAGTGGTAACTTGATGGTGAAGTGAATTCCTTAAGTGATTAAATATAAGGGAGTACCTAGGTTCCATTTCGTAAGTGAATTCCTCAACTTGGTAGTTTGCCGAATCACCAATTTGCCAAGTCAACGCCTAGGTGGTGTGATGTCATTTGATGTGGGGGAAGGTGCTATGTGGCGGGTTACAAATGTCGCCTATTCATTTTGATAATAGATATTGATCATATTGGACCACTAGGTTTCTCATTGCCATATATATTGTGACTATCATCGAACTTACACAAATAAAAAAGAATAAAGGAAGTACTAAATGATAATCTCTCCTTCCCAAATTAATTGGAACCTATACAAATAAAAAATAATAAAGGAAGTACTAAATGATACTCTCTCCTTCTCAAATTAGTTTTCATGGTTTTTTTTTAAATTTATTAACAATATACCTTTTTGACAATTTTTATTTCTACACTTAGCCTTAGCCATACCCACCCATTAATTTCACTTTCCTTTTCCAGTACTATACTAAGGGTCCGTTTGATTCAACTTATCTTATCTTATAAGATTTTATAAAATCTGATCTTATCTGATCTTATCTGATCTGATCTTATCTTATCTTATCTTATCTTATCTTATCTTATCTGATTTTATCTTATCTTATCTTATAAGATAGTTTATTGTGTGTGTCTAACATCTTATTTTATCTTATATTATTCTATCGATCTTATCTATGATCTTATCGATCTCGATCTTATCTTATCTATCGATCTCGATCGATCTTATCTTATCTTATCTTATAAGATCTTATTTTTTTCGAAATAAGGTAAAATAAGTTGAACGAACGGCTTAAAAGTTCGTGTCAATATCCTTTAAAAAAAGGTTATGTTAATATAATTTGCGACAATCGGTTTAGAGAATAGCTAAATCTGATAACACAATTTTGAAATATAGAAAATAATGAGTTTCACATAACAATACATTTACATATATTTTCTATAAACTCACATCTCAAAATATAAACTCACATCAATTAGCAATTTAGCATTAGGAATTTTCATAAATACAGGACAAAAGGAGTATAAAAAAAGGAAATGATGAAATAGGACCCATAAGATGAACTGTCGTGATCACCCGTGGGTTTGACTCTGGTACGGCGGGTCGGGGTGATTGTTGGCCTTTGATGTGATCAACAGACTTTCTCTCTGCTCTTTTCTGTATGTGTAAAGATGGGGAAGACTAGAGAGTAGAGAGTAGAGTGTGTGTTTTTTTTTTTTTTTTTTTTTGGGGGAGGTTAATTCTCACTAAGTAGAGAGTGTGTGTGTGTGACTATGAGTAAGTAAAGTGAATGAGTGGAGTGTGGACCAAAAGTGATAATTGCCCCCACGTGGACGTGGGACTGTAGGTTGCACGTGCAACATGTCTTTTCTCTTTTCTACAGGGTCCGCAAAAGCATGATGTCGGTCCCCAGGAATTTCCCCCCTGCAAAATGGCAATAATAATATAAAAGTCTTTCTTTTCTTTTTTCTATTTTCTATTTTCTATTTTCTATTTTCGTTGCTTAATGAAAGAAAAAGGAGCAGAAAGTCTTTCTTCCTTTTTTTTATTCTTAAAGATTTTATGATTCAACAAAAGTTGATCCTTTTCCTTATTCTTTTATCGATATCCTATTGGATCACATGAATTGTACACCTTTCTCAATTATTAGTTTTAAAGAAGAAGCCAAAACTCCCAAGTCCCAAATACATTTTACAGTTGTTCTTGCTCATAGTTGATCATAATTTGTTGTCTTGGGAAACGTAAGAAACCTTATCCTACATGCACAAAAGGCTATGTTAATTTGTTATACATATATAAATACAAATAAAAAAGGTTTCTAATTTCCAAGGAAATCATTTTCTAAATTCTATAGATTGATTAAAAAGAATTCTTAGTAAATTCTTTTCACTCAAGTGTCGTGATAATATTCGCTGGTTTCCATCCGAAAGAATGATTCAGGTTATTCTATTATATGTTCACTTGTGGTAAAAACTTGGTTGAGACCGTCTCTTAACTATAGTGTTGGTATTCATGGGGATGGGAGTTTACAAGTAAATACTTTTATACTCCCTCCATTTTTTTTTACTACATTGTTCTTTGGGAATGTCTTACTAACTTTGACCGATTATTTTGATTATTTTATAAGTAAAAATATAGTCATGTGTGGTCTTGTTAGATTCGTCTCGATGTGTAGATTCATAATATCAATTTTTTTTATAATTTTTACGTAAACGAAATAAGATATATTAAGGGTTAAATAACGTCTTGAAAACCGTGCACAACAATGTAGCAAGTAAAAAAAAAACAGAGGGAATATATGTCTAGACTCTAGATAAACACTTCCAGATAAATAGATTTGAGAAATACTCCTAAATCTATCCTAACAAATTCGTAACATTCAAGTAGGGAGAAATTATTGCATTATGTAGGACTAATACTCAACCCTCTTGTAGAAAGAGTGGTTAACTGCGTTTTTGCTGCTGGTTATCAATTTTATAAGAGGTGTAAACTATGGTCTATATTTTTGCTGCTGGTTATCAATTATATAAAGAGGTGTAAACTATGGTCTAGATTTTTGTACAAGATGAAAGAAGTACGAAAAACCAACGTGATCAATATTTATAATGGAATCATTCACGTAAAGAGACAGATGAAGAAGACAATACCACACTCAGTATTTAGAAGTATATAAGAGTAGTAGTACATGGATTTCAATGACTTATCGCAAACTGTACTTGACTTTGATAGAGATCAACAAGAGTTTAGTTGCAACCCATACCTGACCTTATTAGTAGAGTCATTCAACGTGTTAAAGAAACATATTTTCCTTAGAAGAGACAACAAAGTACAGGTTAAAAACACGTGCATTTTCTTATTAGTAGTACATTAATAGATCTATCAAATTTCATCAATATGCATAATCTTGATTACATATTGTTAATCTTGTCCTTTCAGAATGGTAATAACAGAGGAGGCGTATCATCTTCAGCAACGAATTCGAACCCGACGATCGGACATAATTTCATGCCATTTGGGGGAGGACAAAGACTATGTCCAGGATCTGAACTGGCTAAGTTAGAGATGGCAATTTTTATCCATCATTTGGTTCTCAAATTCCAGTGGAAAATAGCAGATAAAGATGAAGCTTTTGTTTACCCATTCGTGGAATTTCCCAAAGGTTTACCAATTGAAGTTCAACGCTTAAGTTTTGGACTCTAAGTTCTTCATTAAAACCCGGATTTAAGAATCTCATCCACAATCTTGCACAGAAAGTATGATAATAATAATGATTTATATATATTATATTATACATACATATATATTGGAGAACAAGAAGTCCACATTTTCCCAGATTAATATAGTATTACTGGGTTTCTTCTTCTTCTCCACTTTTTTTTAAGGGGGTTAGGGTTGTTTGATCTCGCTGTTGATATTGATGCTAAGCTTAGCTTTGTGTAACGAGAGAAAATTATGAGTGAAGTAGAGAGAAACAAGCAGTAAGACAGCCAATTAAATCTTCCCCTTTTGATTCTGTAAATGGCTTCTAGCTTCTTTATTATTAAGCCGTCCACATGATTGGAGTTTGACGGTGATTTTATTACTATAATTTTGTACATTTTTCTATTGTATTTGTAGTAGTAATAATATATTTATATGTAATCGTTATTCTTAGAATACTCTCTTACGCTTTAAAGCAAGTTTAGATCATGTTTAAACTTTTTTTTTTGACGGGAAGATCATGTTTAAACTTACAAAGCTTATAAATGGGCATAGTGAGTTCAATTTATTTTTTAATTTATCACTCCCTGGCCCTGCATTTCATATTAATTGCAACCCTTTGGATTTTCATTGTCAAAGTTTTGAACTTTGACTGCGTTTGCTCACCAACACATTTGATAAAACATAGTAATAGTTATACAACATCTCATTAAATTAGTCTCACCGTACAATTTTCAAAAGAGCAACTTTATATAATATTTGCTACTATGAAGTACATCATCTTTTGGTACACACGTAATGATCACAGTGGTACATTGAAGATCGTAAAATTCAATATGTTAAAACTGAGATGAAACAAAGTGTTGATTATATGGCATGGCATGAGTAATGTATCAAAGGTATAAGTTAGAGTACAAGACATTGTTAACAATAAATTTTGTTTACTTCATTAGATTGCACCAGCACCTGTTCGCATTAGTTGGGTTCCACCCATTGAGTGGATTAAAAGAATTCCCGGTTCTCCACAAACTCACCACATAATCATGATATAAATAGGAATACATTATCTATTCAGCAGGTAATAATTCTACGTAAAATAAGATATCAGTTTATTGCTTGAAACTCGATTATTTAAACAAGTAACAAGACAATGTTTTTCACATTAGCTGATAAAGAACATATAATATCTTCTGTATGGGGTATAATGCAAGTAATTAAAAAGATAAAAAAATCAACATTCTTCACTTAAGTTTCACAATCCAACCCAAATTATCTTCTGCAATACCCATTTGTAGTCTAGTAAGTGCAGTGTAAAGCTGTTGTGCCACACGCCCAACCTCCTCGTTTCCAAAAGAGGTCCTGCAAATGACATCATCATACTTGAGTGTAACTATCCATAGCATGATAAAATGCCACTGATTCAATAATTCAGTTTATAACTATCGAATTCTCGGAGTGTAACCTATATACAGCATTTGAGTCTACCGGGAAACCAAACATTGATCAGGGGAGGAGCTATAGCCTTAATTACAGGTTTCTGCAATTCGATCTGAAGCAAGTCCTTGCCAGAAAGCTAATCCATGGGAAATTCAATGGGGATAATGGACATGTTAGAATCGCTTCTGACTCACAGGCAAACTTATAATCTATGCCCTATGATGTTTGGACTTCCGATATTCCATGTACACATCATAAACTGAACACTCATAATCAAGTCCCAGTATTTTAAACCTAATTTCCATGTCAGACTTTTGGACCCATACCAAAGTCTTAAAACTTGTATTCGAGTACGAGCATAATAGCTTGTTATCCTCAATGAAGCAAATGGACCATTCGACTTTGCAGACTCTTAAGGATATAAGACTAAAGAGACCAGTGCTTCAGCTCATGATTTGGCTCAGCAGTCATGAGCATTTACATGGGATATTCATCTCATGTCAAATTTCACTAGAATCCATTATATTACCTAACTAAACACCCCACATGAAATGAGGCGTTAGGATTCTGAAACCATGCAAGGAGTGACTACTTCTCCAACTAACAGCACCAGCATTATATACTATGCTTGGCCATTGTACAAGTAAAAGAAATGTTGCTTATGCACATACCTAAGAATTCATCATCAAAGATTAAAATTAGAGTGTTTTCTACCTTGGTGCCTAAGGTAAAATTCTTACATATCCAGTCATGATCAAACACAACATTGAACTTAATTGGTAAAGTAAACAACCCACATTCATAAAGGATTTTGGAACACTATTGACTAGTAAACTGATGTTGGTGATATAGTTTCAATTTAGCTCAAAAGTTAAGAAGAGATACAATAGGTAGCATATGTCTCCTTACATAAAGTTGACTTGAAAAAACCAAATGGCTTTCTAAGGTAGGATCTTTAGCAAAAAGTACTTCATGAGTTGGGTTTTATGTGAATTTATGTCAAGGATATTATGGCATCTATCACTTATTTTGTTCTTACTAATGCTGTACCTACTAAGTACTGATTCTAGGGTGACCCTACGTCTCCTTTTCTTTTTTTTTCTCTTGGTATATAACAAACAGACAGAAAAAACGAGACATAAAAAAAAGGCATTCGATTTTCGAGAGGACTTCAGACTAGGGTGGGTGAGTATGGGTCTCTTTCCATGAAATTAATTAGTGGAAAGTGGAAACCTCTAAGTAAATGCTTGGAATAACTGAAGCTGCATCCTAATTTTAACTTTTATCCTAAATGTGGGAAGCTAGATGTGACTCATTTACTGTTTGATGATATAGTGTTGCTTCTGGATTTCACTCCAAAAGTATGACACATTTGTTGAAGCCTTGGTGACCACTACAACTTTTCTTTCTCCTTCAAAATCCTTCCTAGAAAGTAGAGGGAGATGGAAAAATGATGCAATTATAGCAGTGGGTCACTATAAATATTCTGAGACAATTTGAGTTTCGTGTCGGGCATTGGTATACGCGCCCTGCATAGTTTGCCTTTTGTTAATAAATAAAACTTGAATAATTACCCAAAATAGGGGTAAGTGTCGTATATTTCTATCTCAGTTTTCACACCTAGTCATGATCTTGTTCTACAATATCAATTACGCAATGCGAATTTTACCTTTCACCCATATGTGTAATGCTGCCAACAGGTGATACCACCACCGCTGTGCCTGTACAGAATACTTCATCAGCACTGAGAAGTTGGTCCACTGACACAAGCTGCTCCACAACCTTCATCCATTCATCAAGATTTAGACAAAAAATAATAAAGTTATGACGTGACAAGAGAAAGATGATAAAAAAAAAATCCTACTAAACTGCTTTATGAACCTTCAATAATGAATATCCTTAAACCAAAACACAAGATTCAACCATAAGTAGTCACCATCAATCACAATCCACAAATTAAAGAGAAAAACATATAACAACTTTTGGTGTTCTGCATTCCATCCTCTTCATGTCATACTATATGCGACTTCTGCTATAAATATTAACAAGCCAAAACATCGATCAAGTAAATAATTAGACATTCATATATACTTGGACAAATCAACATTTGATGCTACCATTCCACCGTCAAGTTAGCAACCATCTCCAGATGGTTCTATAATTTGTCAAATGAATTTCATTTAAAAGATTTAAAAACCAATCAAATATCAGTACCCACTAATTTGAGCAATCATTTTTGGTTTGAAACTGTTGTCAAGCAAGGAAGTGTTATTCTTCAACTTAGACAATAATTAGGTTGTATGGAAATACTCAATGCTCAACAGAAAGATAAACCATGTCCATTAAAACCTCAATTCCATCACTCCTAACTAATAGTCATTACACTCAATCAGCCCAATCATCAGTGATAGACTGAAACGTTAAGAAGATTCTCCACTAGGAACTCCTGGAAACTTATAACCAGACTGGATAAATTACCTCAAAACCTAGGCTACGAGCAATGTCAATTATACTTTTCCTTGTAATGCCAGGCAGTATCGTTCCCTTTATAGCAGGAGTAGATATCACATTATCCTGCAAAAAAAAAAAAAAAAAAAAAAAAACAGGGAATTTCAGACAGCTGCTTCACAAATATACAAGAATACCTCAGCATGAAGACAAGACAATCAGGTTGGCTGCATAATTAGTATACAGTATTAGAATGCTGATCAATTGATGCGTCATAAAATGCATAGCTGAAACAGCATATGGACAACCAAACATGCTCCACGAGACTTGGGTTAGGTCTTTGAAACATCCTTAAGTAGGACGGACAATAAAGTTGGCAGTCATATGTCATGTCATGTAGGTTTCAATTTCATATTTGTGTCGACAATAAATGTGTTCAGAGGAATTGTATCAATGCATTTACCATTTCCAATTATAACTTCAATCATAAAGTACTATCTGAAAACAAACAAAAAATCAAGACAGGTACAAAAAAACATATTTGAACAGGGTTTGTCATAAATCATGATTCTTCTGTAGCATCTTTTGCATTTTTTGCTATATTTCATACTTATGCATGTTGAAAATCGCGTGAACATAAACGAAAAATAGGTTAGAGCAAGTTATTTCCAGGTTAAATTAGATGCCTATCCTAAATTTCTAATTTATTTAATCCAACAGGACGATCATGTCAACCAAATTATCTATTAGAGTTGAAAATCTAAATCCCAACCCAATATACAAATATTCAATACAGACCGAGTTGTCATGCTGGATCATTTCAACCAAATTATCTAAATGAGTTGAAAATCTCAGCCCCAACCATATACAAATACACAGGTCGAGTTGTCATGCTGGATCAGCTTTTGCCAACTCTAGCTATAACCTATAAGGGAAGACTAAACCTTTCTAGTCTGAAATCTTTACAGCTAATATGAGATGGCTTCTAAGTAGAAAAAGTTCTTTTGACAGGAATACTGAAAAATGCAAGAATGTACAGTCAATTTACTACAAATGATTCATGCAACATACCTTCACGACAAAAACATTACAAGACGACACCTCCTCCAGGTATTTCTTGTGTACACAGTCCAGGTATAGTACATCAGAAAAACCTTGAGCTTTAGCAGCTGTATGAGCCTTCAAAACCTGATAATATAATCTCAAGAATGGTGAGTGATTTAATATGATGAATATCATGGCATCAGCAAAATCGAACTGAAGTTGCATTAATAAGAACACTAGCAAGCATCATACCCAAGCTCTATTCAGAATGATATTATCAAACCACAAGGATTTCCCTTGGCAGGTAGCCACGTAGGCTTTAGCAATCGTTTCTTTTTTATTTTCCATTAAGGGGGGGAATGTAGCCTGGAATAACTATAGCTCAAAGGATATCCCAAAAACTTTCTAATATACTGCAAATCACTAATATGCCTTTTGGTAGATGGTTATAAATGGTGGTAATGGTAATAAATTCATAAAAGTATCATGTCATTATCCGTGGTAAGGTTTGTCCATCCCCAAACTTGTGTTTTTCTTCCTAAAATTTTATTACCATCGATTACCAGAGTTAGTATTAAGTGGGAAATCATATAATTTCATTAACATCATATAATACTGCCTATCAAACAGGCTATAAATCCTATTACTGTGGAATCAAAAGTGTGTTGAATAATCTGATAGAGTAATACTACTACTTTCTAATTGCCCGAATATATGTTAAAACATCATGATTTATATTGACATCCGAAATAGAAATAGAAATAGAAATAGACATGTAACAATTCAAATCTAGTTCTAACATGTGTACGTTCACAACAAAAGCACACTCGTGAAAAGGATTTGTTAGTTTTGTTTGGATCAGAAGTAAGAAGTAAAGGAGGAGGCCAAGGCAAAAAAGAGCCAGGGTCACAAAAATACTTAGTCTGGAATTATCTGGGTAAAAGAAGTTTACAGGAGATTAAGTTAGAAGATGTAAAACCATAAATGGTATAAAACAAACCTTTGCTTCCCATTCTAAAGTAACTGAACACAAGAAAGACTATGCTATGCAATGCAACCACAAATACTCTTATTAATACAAAATGGGAGACAACAATGTCCTTCTGAAGCAAAAGGAATAATATTCCTTTTTTTCTCATCTCATTTTGTTAGAATTAGTGGCAACTGGCTTCAGCAAAGAAGAGGATTATACTCTAATCTTTACATAGGATGTCAATAAAAGAAATAAAGAAACAAGATATGGGAGAAAACCAAATCCAGTAAACCCAAATTATTACTCTAGTTGATATAATTGATAATTCATTCTAGTCCAGCAAATAATGCAAAGATATATATTTGAAAGGAGACACTTCAGTGAGAATGTAACGCTGCTAAAGGATCATTCACCAATCAATCACTTGAGAAATTTGAAAATTTTATTTTACATGCCATTAAATATTCAGAAACTCAAAGTGGAATTACAAAATTCAAAAAGAGGCCATTTTTCTGTCCACACGGCATTGGTGTTATTTTGGACAATTTGATGCATTAGGGGAAGAGGGAAAAAGGAAAAACAAAAACTTAAAACCAGCATTACCGCTGCGTAATTGCCGATAGTTTTAACTCCTCCAGTTCCACCAGGACTAGCACGATGAAAATCAGTCTCAATCACCAAATTGATGGGTGCAAGACCTTCCTGATATAAGAGGCTAACATGTGAGGAAAAAAATTGCTGCAAGAATTACAAGTAAAAGATAGGTAAAGGAGGTAGTATCATCAACAAACCTTGAAGTAGTTACCAACAGGTGATGCATAAATCATAAAGGTATACTCAGGAGCTGGTGCAATCCCCAAAACAGAACCACTACCCATGAGCAATGGCCTGATGTACAAAGAACCTTTACCAGCAGGGGGGATCTGAAATGAGATTTTAGCCGAGTGGTTATTGCTTATACAGCAGGAAATCTTGCTACAAAAAAAAAAAAAAAGGAAAAACAAATTTGTAGATAGATAGAACATTAGAACTATGACACTACAAGTACATGTACCATAACTTAAAAAAATATTGCAGATTACCCAACGTTCATTTGCTAAAACTGTTTCTTTCACAGCTTCCAAAAATTGTTCAACAGTTGGTGCCGCCATGCACATCCTCTCTGCACCACTTCTCATCCGCAGCGCATTCTCTTCCGGACGAAAAAGCACAATATTACCATCTTGTGTTCTGTATGCCTTTAAGCCTTCAAATAGTCCCTGAAGCCATGTAGTACTTAGAAGGACAATACAAAGCACCAGAAAGTTCAGTCATAAGCCAAAAAATCTAGTCAAAATCATCTTGCCTTTGTTCAAGAGTAAAGCTTAAATAGAGAAGCATCCATGCACACTTGACAATTTGACATTACCCCCACATTAACCTTATGGTATACAATAGTTAAAAAAAAGGTTATAATATTTAGAGGCTCACAAGCAAAACTGATTGAGAATAGTATCAAAGGTTCAATATAAAATCTCTGGCAAAATATAAGCAAAGCATGATTTGAGCATAATCTACAAAGAATAGTCAAAAGGTTAATGACAAGGCTGGAGAGGACCAAGCTATAGTTCAAAAGGCCATGAGCTGTACATCAGGTATGGCAGGATAAAACTTTCAGGCCAGCTGAAACTACATACACACTCCAAGGCCATATAACTGTCCACATCTCCACAAGGTGGTGTTCCAATGTGTAAACTAACCCAGTCCACAAAATCAAAGGTTCAAGAGTCGATCACACTATCATTTTAACTTCTGTCAAAAGTCAAAAACTTGTAACAGTTGAGTTGCATGGAACAGTTTCGTTTTAGATAATGAGAAAAATTTGTAAAAATCAAAACATATATATAGGCACAGGATCAAGACTCCCCCAACAAGAAACTTGTGGGAAAAAATAAGTCCCCAATCAGAAACATCAATAGAAGTCAACTCTAGAAAAACATGCGTTAATAGCACAAAAAGAACCTAAATAAACCACCCTAATCTATAAAGCTTGCTGTCATGCAGATCCATGCCTGAAAACTCTATCATTACCTTCCATCTATAGGATCCAACGGAATTGCTATGCAGATCTTTGCAAAAACCACCTTCCTTTTTTCCAATCACAAAAGGAAAAGGGAAAAAATGCTTCGAGGTGGATGACGACTAAACCATAATGCCAGCCTCACAACTCCCTATAGCACAACATACACACTTGAGCATCAAGTAGTGTTACAACACCAAAATATCAAAGCCATATCCAAAAGAATGGGTTCTGCTACCTGTGCCAATATGTCATTTCAATGATACAATCAAATAAATCCTTCTTCTTCATTCACTTCTACACCCCAATTCTTTCACGTCCTTTTTTTTACCTCTTCCATTCAAGTCCACTTTAGCCTACTCTCTACCTCCACTTTTAATATAGCTAATATTTGAACTCTCCATTCTCCACACAGGTGCCTCCCCATATTGGCATAGGGTGTATTTGGACCAATGAGGGCTCTTCCAAGTGAATTGCATCTCTTCTCGTATTACCACACATCCCCCTCCAACATATGTATCTCCACCACATTCATCTACTGAACATGTCTTCCTTTAAGTTACAACATTCCAACCTGTATAGCATAGCTAGCTGAGCAAGAGTCCATGAATACTTTCCCTTCACCCTTACTACCCGAAGGGTAGGCAAAAATAGATGGTGGTAATGTAATGAACTTAGAGGTAATTTTATGATAAGTCTCAAGTCCATGCCAATGGTGATGCTTAATCGTTCCCAAATATTATTCTTCATAAATTTTTATTACCACTTTATAGGTGGTATTGCGTGGTAAACTGCAAATGGTAATACAAATGAAGAAAACACATCAAGAGACGAAGTTCACATACCATGGGCATCAACATGAGACTTCCTTTACATGGTTACATATAAATTCATTAACATTACCTTCAATCATGACCACCTACCAAACTTACAGGCACATTGCAATCAGTCAATCACATAAAAATCTAAAAGGTTCTCTTACTGAGAGAGCTAGCTTAAATTTGTATAAAATCATCTAAATGATAGAGCTTCATTACTTAAAACACTCGCTAGCAAGTGATTCCTTCCATCTAGTTTCACAAAATCTTGATTCGAGTCCTCATACCAAATTCACACTTCATATACCTCATTTTACTTTGACAAGTCTTTCCAAATAAGTTGTCCACACAAATGAGGGAAGGATTTTAAAGTTAATCATAAAGGAATGCAAATAACTCAACCAAAACTATTGTCACTCATAGCCCCCGCTCATATATACACATTACATACAATCTGTATATATACATACTCTTAGGATACCTCTCAAAATGAAATACCCGCCAATCAAACAATGAGATAGGTAAGAGCCAAATAAAAGTAGTAGCAAATAAGGCAGATTAACAAAGAGAAGAACCCATGTCCCCACCCCCACTTCCACGAAAGGCTCACCTTGGTTGATCCTGCCTCAAATTACCTTCACATTAAGCACAATAGTGGGAACAATTTTCACCTTAAGTCAGCAAAAAGAGAAAGAAAAGAAATATTTGGAAACTGCAAATGAGAAACCAAAACATATTCTTCACTCTCTCTTTAATCCTTAAAAACAACCCTCTCCTCACTCCCCCCCCCAAAAAAAAAAAAAAAAAAAAAAAACCTCCCACCACATCTTTCAAAAGGGACGCAAAGGATCGACCTCTTAAACACAAAACAATTTTGTATGGTTTAGTGTTTTGTCTTTTTTGTATCACTTCATGTTTTGCTCCTTTATTTAGTACCTCCATTATGCATCAATTAATGTTTTTTTTTCTCTATCACTTTCCCTTTATCCTCAATTGACTCCTGAATCTTTATACAATTTTACAACAATTTTAATTATAATTATCTTTATTATACTACTGAGAGAGCTATGTATACAAGTAAACTCTTTTAATTTGTTAAAATTTCATTCTAGCTTCACTTTTGAAAAAATACCACATATTTTAAAATTATACTCCCTCTGTATTTTTTTATCTTTCCTACTTTGACTTTGCACGTTTGCCAATGCACTTATTCAACTTTAAATATCTTTCATTACATATTAGTAAAAATTATAATGATTGAATATTAATAAACTACTCATTGAGACGAATCAAACAAGACCCCACATGACTATATTTTTTCTTATATATTGAGAAGAATTTAAAAGATCCTCTCTAATTGTGAATAGTGTTAAGATTCCAAGTGAGAAAGATAAAAAAATACAGAGGGAGTAAGTTTTTAAACCCTCTTACAAAAGGTTACTTGAATAGAAAATACTACTCCCTCCGTCCCATATTATAGTGCTTGATTCTGTTTTTTCACGGATATTAAGGTAAATAGAATCTAAGAAAAATGTAAAGAGTGATTGTGTATTGAAAATAAATATTATGGGGAAAAAGCTGATTTTAGGAGGGAGAATGATAATAAGTGGTGAAAGAGCATTAAATACATGACTAATTCAACCCTTGGGTTGAATAAACAAAGCAAAATACTATTTTCAAGAAGCAAATAAATAATGATGGCACAATTTTTCTAGGAAAATCATGGAAAGGTGTGAAATAAAAATGAAAACAAGAATTATATTTTGGGACACTTTAAAAGGAAAGAAGCACTATAATATGGGACGGAGGGAGTAGTATCATTAGACTTAAGAAGCAGTACCATACGAGCATTTTTCGTACCACCAGCATTACCTATTAAACCACTTTCTGTAAAAATTTAACACTTCCTAAGTACCAAAAATATTTGTAATATTGGTACCAACAGAGATAAAAAATCAACAACAACAACAACTAAGCCTTATTCCCAAAGTGATTTGGGGTCGGCTAACATGAATCGTCAACTGAAACCGTCACCAAAGGAGATGGCATCGCCAAGAGTGATAAAAAGGTTTTTTTTTTTTTTTAAAGCAAGGTTTACACCAACAAGTTTTAAAAGAGATTTTCAACAAAAGGTTTTAATACCAACACAATTGAGAGAAACAAATAAATGCAGAAATCACACCCCTTCCTCCACATGGATACTGCCCCTCCACTCACTTCTATCCAACGTCATGCTCTCCTCAATCCCAAGTAACCTCATATCACTTTCAATTACCTTCATCCAAGTCATCTTAGGTCTTCCCCTACCCCTTACAACTTGGTTACTCCTCCACTCTTCAATTCTTCTCACCGGTGCATCACCTGATCTCCTTTTCACATGACCAAACCATCTTAACCGATTCTCCCTCATCTTTTCTTCAATGGATGCAACTCCAACTTTTTCCCGGATCACTTCATTTCTTAATCGGTCTTTCCTTGTGTGGCCACACATCCACCGCAACATACGCATCTCCGCCACGTTCATCTTATGGACGTGGCATTGTTTCACCGCCCAACATTCGGTGCCATAACAAAGCGAGGCCTAATTGCCGTACGGTAGAACTTTCCCTTCAAGCTTTGGGGAATGCCGGAATCACAAAGGAACCCGGTGGCGCTTTTCCACTTTAACCAACCCGCGTTAATTCTATGAGCCACGTCTCCATCCAGTTCTCCATCCTTTTGGAGAATGGATCCTAGGTAACGGAAGACGTTCGATCCTTGAACCACTTTGCTATCCAAAGTGACCGCCCTCGCCTCTCTGCTTGTAACCCCACTGAACTTGCACTCCATATACTCCGTCTTACTTCTGCTCAATCTAAAACCCGGGCTTCTAATGTATGTCTCCACAATTCCAACTTTCTCTCAATACCTTCCTTTGTTTCATCAATCAACACAATATCATCCGCAAACATCATACACCATGGTATATCATCTTGAATTGACCTCGTTAGTTCGTCCATGACTAGTGGCAAAGAGAAAGGGACTAAGTGCGGAACCTTGATGCACTCCGATCGTAATAGGAAACTCTTCGTCCTCCCCACCGTAGTCCGCACACTCGTAGTTGCCCCCTCATACATATCCTTGATGATATCTATATATTTTGTGGAACACCTTTCCTTGCCAACGCCCACCAAAGTATTTCTCTTGGTACTCTATCATATGCCTTCTCCAAATCAATGAAAACCATATGTAGATCCTTCTTCCTATCACGGTAATGTTCCATTGTTTGTCTTAAGAGGTGGATGGCCTCTATAGTCGATCTTCCAGGCATAAATCCAAATTGGTTCTCCGATATCTTCACATGTTTCCTAAGTCTTTGCTCAATCACCCTTTCCCGAGTTTCATCGTATGACTCATTAGTTTGATTCCTCGGTGAGTTGGTACAATCTTGTACATCGCCTTTGTTCTTATACAAAGGAATCAAAGTACTCTTCCTCCATTCTAATGGCATTTTGTTGTGTCTCCAAATCATGTTGAAGAATGTTGTCGGACCATTCGATTCCTCTCCCCCTAAACACCTCCAAACTTCGATAGGTATGCCATCCGGCCCCGTAGCTTTCTTCAATCCCATCTTTTTTAATGCCTTGCAACGACTTCTCCCTTTTGAATCCTCCTCATAAACTCTCGATTTAACATACTTGGCGGAATGTGTACATCCCCGATGTCTTGTGCTTTATCACCGTTGAACAAGGTATCAAAGTACGACCTCCACCTATCCTTTATCTCTTCATCCTCCACAAGCACTCTTTGGTCCACACCCTTGACACATTTTACCTTTCTTATGTCTCTTGTCTTCTTGTCCCTCATACGCGCAATTCTATAAATGTCTTTTTCACCTTCGTCGTATCGATCTTGCATAAAGCTCTTTGTTTACCCGTGCTTTAGCTTCCCGTCTTGCCTTCTTGGCTTCTTTTCTCGCCTCTTTGTACTTCTCATAGTTCACATCGCTGCTATCTTTTCCCAAAAGTTTATAACTTTCTCGTTTGTTTTTTATCGCTTGTCTCACCTCCTCGTTCCACCAAGATGTGTCCTTACTTGATGGTACAGTTCCTTTAGATTCTCCAAGGGCCTCTTTCGCCACTTCCTTTATACCAAGTTCTATCTTTGTCCAAATCGAATCTACATCCATTTCCGTGTTACAAGCCCAAATATCTTTATTAGCCATCTTAGCTAAGAAGTTCTCTTTGTGCTCCCCTTGGAGCTTCCACCACTTGATTCGCGGCTCCACATTGGGTTTTCGCTTTCTTAAAGACTCCCTACCCGGAAATCAAGCACGACTAGTCTATGTTGGGTGGTCGCGTCCTCACCCGTATCACCTTGCAGTTTGTATAACTCTTCCGCCAACCATTCCTTACTAAAAAGAGGTCAATTCGACTCGCGTTACTTCCACTCCTATACGTCACAAGGTGAGATTCTCTTTTCTCAAACCAAGTGTTCATAATTCTTTTGTACCACAAAATGAATGGAGGGGTAATCTGATTTGGCATAGGTCTGTAGGTAACAGAGATAAAAAATAGTACCAAATAATCTCTTTCTAGTACCAAACTACCTACCACAATCAAACTATTCACACCTTCATGTTAAGGATTGTAAACGGATCAAATTTTAGTCATAGGCATATTTTCTTATGATATTATTGTATCTTTTAAAATGGTTATAAGTGTTCCTTAAAGGGAATCATGTACTATCTATTGTTATTTGGTTGATTGTTTGATGTCACCCCGATTAGAAATTCTAGTTCCGCCACTGTTCATGATAGTCCAACACTACAACTTGCACTCGTGACACCAAAATCTGCTACCTACGGACCTATGCCAAATCAGATTACCCCTCCATTCATTTTTGTGGTACAAAAGAATCGGAGATGCCTAGAAGCTTAAAGTTGCAATATGCTCAAAACCAATGCCAACGTACCCCAATGTGTACAATCATAATCGTAATTCTACACCCACCAAACTTCCTTTTATACTAATTTCCAAACAAACAAATCAAAAATCTCCAACAACCCCGGTGTGAAGAGCACAAATCCCACTCCCATATACCCCTCCATTCTTTAATACTTCTACCATATTCCTTGTTGGGGTTGTTAAGAAAAACTTCCACCATTTCTCTTTTTTGGTAACTTAGTCCCCATTCATGCACCATCTATCTCATTTATCGATACTTCTACCACTTGTGTCTTACTTTTATCAATGATTCTACCATTTCTATCTTACTATTAATATCACATGAGTTCAAGATAATTATATATTTTTTTGTTAATAACTCCTAAACTCCGTGCTGTTTAAAAAAAGATAGAAGTATGTAGTATAGAAGAACATGGGGGAGTATTAAATAAAAAGGGAAAAAGAAAACATTGAGCGGGCTAAGAGGGCCTACAAAGAAACAAACAGGAGTGAAACACCCATTCCTAGAACAATAAAGAGGATGAACATTGGATAAAGAGCAGTAAGCTTCCACCTTGACAGCAGCCTTACATCCCACTTTGCAACCATAAAACTAGGAGCCCCACGGTAGTAATGAAGGCAGATTAAATCTTAAACAGACTAAAAAAGCCATGGAAGAGAATACAAGTTAAAATAACTAAGCTCCAATAATAAATGAAGCATGAGCCTTCATTAACCTACTACTGGGCCAAACCCAAAACTGCTAATTGAAACTACTAATCGGAAGAAACTTAAGGTTTCGGAAAGGGCAGGGCAATGAATCATATACTTAAATCACCGCTAAGAAGGGTTCACTCCATAAATTATTAAGGCAGTCAAAGAAGAAAGATAATCTCAAATTACCAACTAAGATCTTTCCAATGTAATCAACTAAGCAACAAAGAGCAAAAGCCACATCTCCAAAACCCCCCCCTCTTCATTGTTAGAGCCCCAAACATATACAAGTTCCGAATAAGTTTCCTACTAATCCTTATGTTACTTAAAACACAAAGTTTACTTGTTTATTGTATCTATACAGCCAGATATGAAGACTAATGATAACCTTGCTGCAAAAAGAAATACAGCTCGCAATTTCTATATATAGTATGGAAGGTAAATCCCTAAATCAAATTTTCACTATCATTATATTAAGAGTAGTTCCAGACAATATGAATCTATTTTCCAATTTCTGGGACAGATATTGGAGGAAAACTGCCATCATTCTTGATGCAGAACTCTTGGGAAGGAAAATAAAACAGAACTTTAATAAGTTGACAGATGATATAACGCATAAAACCTTACCCCTAACCCACCTGCCCATAATTTAAGATCCCAGCAGCAGGGCTCATTTCAATGTTCCCAAATCTCCTCAGTTCACCTTCGGAGAAGCTATCACCCCGAGCACATTTCATAACATACATGTAATCAGTCGGTAGGAATCCAAATCCAAGGCTGTCCCAATCAATGTCGGCTAATGTGGATGTTTCACTGCACAGGTGATGAAGATTAGGATAAAGCAACTCATGTGTGAAAATCAACATTAAGGGTAAGTAACTACTTAATAGTTAAAAAAGGATCGCTAATATAAGTTCCAGCTTTTAGATTTGTACCTATATATATATATATATATATACACACACACACACATATATATAGGGGCAGGATCACATGAGAATGCCTCCTTACATGAGAAATGAGAATGAATCTCAACCACACGATTGGATTAGAGTTACAACACTTGTTCATTAGAGTTATATCATCGAAAAAACTTTGAGCCCAAAAAATAAAAATAAAAAATTTTGAAATTTTTTTTTGAGTTACATCACTTGTTCATTAGAGTTATAGCGCGTAAAATTCATTCTCATTTCTCATGTAAGTATGCAATCTCATATGAACTCACTTATATATATATATATATATATATATATATATATATATATATATATATATATATATATATATATATATATATTATTCGATAACTAATATAGAATTAAATTGAAAAGACACCACGGAGGGTGTCAACCATTTACAAGAGGGGGGACCTTAACAAAAGGCTCAAGCCCTCATGCTATCGTGGAGCAAGTTATCTACAAAGTCAAGGAACATTCCAGCTATTCTAAAACTGTATCTACATTCATAACCTTCATTGTCACTTATCTCAAAAGGGAAAAGCTTTAATATAGAAGTATAGCATACCATCCAATACAAGAAACTATGACACCTCCAAATAGTTGATCCGGGATAAACTATGTAATCTCTCTCTAGTCTCTACCACTAAAATGGGCAAAAAGAAAAACATCTTCTCAATTTGGACGATGTGTAGAACCATTCATTAGTCCAAGTGATCACTCTCCAAACTTCGCAATCCTTTGGTAATGAAAATAAACGCAAAACAGAGCAAACAATCTAGTGTCTTTGGGCACATAGCAACAACGTATCCCTCCTTACAAATAGCTTGTCCCTTCTAATAAACCATGTCACTACGACTTACCAGAGTCCGGCTCCACTATTTTACGATAAATTGCATCTTTCGGTTCAAAATGAAGTGTCAAGTCTCCATTCGCTAGTGCATGCTTTTGGCCCAAAATGAAGTGTCAGGTGTGCATTTGCATGTTGGAATATCGATTATCCAGGACGAGTACTTGAGATTTGAGATGAAATGAACTAGTCTAAACGACATAAAGATACTGTGTGTGACTTAATTCTCCATACCAACCATATCTTTTCTCCTCAGTGATAAATGCATAGCAAATTTGTAGTATTAAAATGAGTACTAAGCATATGGCTTGCAAGATGATAATCGAAAATCAGAGATGCCGAATTTCCGATCACAATACTAGAGATTCCTCCTTGCGAAGCAAAAAAAAAAAAAAAAAAACTAGAAAGTCGTTCAAAAAAAAAAAGGAGACAAAACCTGAAAGTATCGGACAATGTAGCGCTGCATTTCGCCGAAGATGTAAACCGAACATTGTTATGAGCGATTGGTAATTGCTTCTGAAGCTGAAATCATGAACATAACCATTCAACACATTAAACAACAAAAATTGATGATAACAACATCAATCAATTCTGAAGTAAATTACTCCAAAACAAAACTCAAAAAAATAGCAGTATTTCATCAAATTAACTGAAAAGAAAAACAAGTAGTAGCATGATATAACAACAAACAAAGAGAACCTTGAGAGAGAAATTAGCAGAGTGATTTTTGTTGGAGAGGGAAAGAGGAGAGAGAATTTGGAGACGAGAAAAGTGATTAGGAGGAGGAAGAGGAGAGAGAAAAGTGGTTTGAGTAAGGACGCTGCTCTCCATGTTTGTGTTTCTCTGACTTTCGGAGTCGTGAAGGCGGGTAAGGTAATGGAAATGCTCTTTCCTCGCCTGTGGCTCCGCGACTCCGGTATGGCGCCCCCTTTTTGACCTAACCTACTGTAAACTGTAAACCCTTAAAGTACCATAGATTAGATTTTTAACTACTTCTATTATATGTTAAACCACACGTTCTACTCTTCTACTTGCACAACTTGGGGGGCTTCACACTTGCAATCCTTTATTCAGGTCATGCTCTTTAGGTGTTGTTTTTGTCCGTCTATTCAAATTGTTCCTCGTTAGTGTCGATTGCCAACCTACCATTTTCTTCTACTCGTTATATTTACTCTCACCCAATTATTTTCGGCATAGTTGCTCTCTCTCTATTACCTTTATTCTCTTATACCGTTCCTAGGGGTGGGGACTATTAATGTATTAATGGAATCCGGATGGCGCGTCTCACTACTTGGTTTGTGTTTATGGACACATGTTAAGATGTATGTACAACTTATATTCGGCTTCGCGGCAAAGATCAAAGAGAAATCGAAAAAGAAATGTATCTAATAAAAGGCATGTTTATTCCTAAAGGAAAAGTTGTTACTATTAACATAAGTTAAAGTATAGAAGAGATTCGTGTTATATTAATTTGGCAGTAAGTACAAACAAGCAAACCAAGGACCCTTGGGTCCAATGGTATGGCTTCCTATCTCCCACATGGTAAACCAAGGTTCAAATCTTGGTGGAAGCAAAAATTTCAATATTGTTTGGGGGAGGTTTGGGGCTTGTTGGACCTCTAGGTGAGTGACCCTGTGCGAGGGCAGCCCAGAGGAAATTCATCTTACCACGGGGTTCCCGAAAGGGGGCCCCAAAAAAAGTACAAACAAGCAAAGATAAACACGAACCCTACTATTCGTGACCAAAGGCCATTTCATGGGTTACAATACTAGAAACACAACAATTATTACAAAGCAAAACATTATTAGAATCACCAATACTAGCCTTAGTACTACAAATATGACTACCACTACTTAAATGACACTTTTTCCTTGGACAAAAGTAAAGCTTGGTAGAGGGATAAAATCCTTTCTTTTCCTGCCAGAGGATAACCTGCATCCAGAACAACAATTAGATGATGAACAAATAGTAGTTTTCAAAATATTACAAATGTGGAATCAGTTATTGCTTTTGTGTTTCCATAGCGCCTTTTTAATTCTTCTTTTTTACAATTTCAATCATTGCATTTTGGTGTCTAAAAATTATGGTTTATTTTTTATACTTTTCCTATTAATTTTTTTTTGATTCATTCCTTTTAAAAAAAGTCATTGTTTCTTTTATTTTCATGTCAAACTCGAACTATTAATTTAAAATGACATATATTAGAACATTATAATATTATTACATACTTCATCTGTTCTTTTTTAATTGCAAAGTTATCCATATTTGAAAGTTTAACATTAACTGCAACATTTTTCTATTTGATAATATTTTCTCTCAATCTCTCTCTTATCACATGGAGTCCCACTTTCTATTTAAATCTCTATTTTTCTCCTCTTCACATGACTTTCTAAAAAAATGTGTCAAGGGGTAATGTTGCAAGTTGCAACAATAATCAAATGGAGGATGTATAAATCATTCTAGCAATATATACTCTGGATTTGTCATTATGGAAACTCATTTCCCAATTCAATCAATGAGATACTGTATAATACTCATTGCGTACTTAGCTAGTTTGTGCGTTGGTGTATTACATTAGTCAGGGCCCTTCAAAGTTTAAAATTCTAGATCATCCTGTCCATTCACATAATCACATTTGTGGAAAGCTTGCATATTTATGTTCCTAAACACCAAACTCATTTAATTTCAGGTCAAAATATTGTCTAAAACTCATTTACGGTCTAATTTCAACTATTTGTGCTAAATCAGAGTGAAACTAGTACATGGATTGTAACTCTAGTAACGAGAGCCAAGAGGGAGTCAAGCAATATGTGGTAACATGGAACGATAAGAAGTTGCCCATAAGTGAGTGTTTCAAAGTATGGTGTGCTGATTTTACAGATGTTCGGTGATATTGACCAAGAAGAAAATAAATGATATATTGAGATACATACGTGAGAACACCAAAAGATGGAAATCAATTTTGAATATTCACAAGATGGTTGAAGTTGCAAATGTTGAGGATATTACAATAAAATGACTAATTACGTAGGTCTATAAGATGCCAACTAGATGACACTCGACTAAGAATATTGCACAAGTCTTGAAAAGGCCCAAGACGAATTGAACAGATGGCATTAATCATAACATGAAAAAATATAAGGTTTACGAGAGAAATATAACACTTGATAGACAAAAATGAAGGTATATATGGACATCAACAAGAAATAAAATCTCGGCTTATGCAATTTACTCTATCCTATTAAGATTAAGGCTTTGGCATAGTTAATTCTAAATTTCTAATTGCTTAATAACTTTTCTATAAAAAAAATTACTCAACTAGTTTATCAATAGCTCCGTTTTCCATTCTGATGTCCCAATTGAATTGTTCCACTATTTGTTCTAACATGTCCCAATTTTATTGTCCCCATCCATATATCAAGCTAGTAGAATACCATACGTCCACACCTATCCACCCAAATTTTCCCTCTGTTCTCTTTCCTTTAAGAAGTACAACGTACAAATACAGTGGTGCAATAAAAGAGAGGGAGTTGTAATAACCGAGCCAAACTCTAAATGATCAAATTTGAACAAACTTTTGAGCTCTACTGGAATCTCAAGATCACGTAAAAAGAGTAAAGAAAATTTAGGATTTGAAGTTAGCCATATTTTCAGAAATAAATAATAAAAATTATTTGATTCAAGTCGTTCAGACAAAATCCAGAAGTAATCATAAACATCTCAGAATTCATAAACATTCTCATAAGCTAGCATAGCCGCAGGACAGCAAAAAAAATAGTGCCCTGTAATACCAACCATCACGAACACTGCCAATCTTTCGGTAACAAAAGTCCAACAGATGCACAACACACATTATATGAAGCATCAAATGAAGAACCTACTAAATACACCCTGAATCACACTATTATCTAAGTCATTTACAAGTATACGTCATAAGGGAGATAGCTGGAGACCTAGGTCAAAAGAACTCACCAACCCTTGAGATTGAGCAAGCTTAGAAATAAACCTGTCAAAGAAAATAGACGATACAATTCAATGAATCTGTAAACCAGGAGAAATCAAATACATGTGCAGATTGAAAAGGGTACATTTTTTTAACCAGAAAACAAAGGGGAAAAAAAGGGGGATACATACTGTGCATTGGATGCCAACATCCAGATAATAGAATGCATGGGCATAACCATTGGAGCAGTTGATAGAGCAAACCGTTTATGATTTCTGCTTGGCCTTTGATCGAGTTTTAATTTTCTCCTGAACAATTTCTGGCTTATCTGAGGCACTTGAAGGATCCTCATTTCCCGGCAATTTCAACTCAGTAGCACCTTCCTCCTGAGGGCAACAGAAGGACCAAACACATCAGACCACCAGTCTACAATGGATAAGCTATGGACTTATAGATAAAGCACAACTAGAAGATGTAAATAAAAGCTTGAGTGTACTATAAAGTAACTAGTTCTCTAGAAAAAAGAATAACGACAACTGAAAGCAAAGAGTTGGTTATTAATATTCAAAGGAAGGCTAGCAGTTCTGATAATTTTAGCCATAAGATGTACTTCAGCAACAACCTTTTTCTCTATCAGCTTTGTATAAACAAGTACCAACAAAGAATAGTGGCAATAAGCCAAGTGAAAATACCCTAATTCTTGAATCAATTATCCCAACTACAGAATATAGAGGACATGTCGAGCAATATAAATGTACAAGAAAGCTTTGTTCTTTGATCCGACATCACAAATTATCATCTCGCAGACAATGCTTATATTCTGTTTCATCAAAATATTGCATGGCTCTTTCAACTTCTATGTAAGTGAGGATCCAAGATATTGGAAATTTGTTGTCAAAAAGAACAATATGTCCGAAAAAGAGCAACTGTAAATTACCTCCTAGAGGTAGAAAACAACCCCCCAGAATCAAAAGAGTCTTAAATCAAGAAATCTTGTTGAGCTATAGACAAGATATTTTAGTATGGAGAGAGCGCGATAAATAAGTAGACAAAGAAAGATAAACAAAATTAGCACAAAGGTAAAGTATTAACTATTATCTTCAGATGGTCAAACATCCCCACGGGCAATCAGAAAAGAGCAATAGAAATTTGAACTTCATAACAGTTCTACTGCCAACAAAGAGTACTATACCTTATCATGGAGCAAGATGCATGACATTGCACCAATGGATGTATACTGAAGTAAAGCAAAATATAATGGTATCCTTTTATTCAGCAAATATACAAGTGACCTTTTAGATATTCCAACTAGTTGTTGGCTCGGGCGATGCCCCTAATCATTTATCAATGTGAATTTGAAGTCTTAAATCAAACACTTGAGAAAAGTGGAAAAAAAGAGTTATACGCATTGGATTGTGCTTAGGAAATTAAACGATCTTCGAGTTCTTTTTAAATTTTCTACATAGTAAATTATAATACGAATTATTCATCAATATAACATCGGTTTCAAGAGAGTACATATATATAAATATATAATTACTTATAAAAAATATAATACAATTTTTTTTTTAACGTAAGTTGATGTGTAAGAATACAACCGATGCAATGAAATGCTGTAGTAGTGTTAATTACGGAGATTATAAAAATTTGAAGAGCTTTTTATTTATTATAAGATTACTGAAAGAGTAGGGCATGCTATTATTAACATTAGCTTAATGAGTATTAATATATACATTTGTATTTAATTGTCTTAAAAATAGAATATATCTCACCTTTGAATATATTTTTTTCCCATAAAGACTAACAGGAGATTGTAGAGTAGTTGGTTAGTGCACTTATATCTCAAATGAGAGGTCATGAGTTCGAGGCATATAACACACATTTTTATTGTTTAATATGTCATTTGATTGCATGGGGGAGGAGGGAGTACATGTGGCAGCATGACATGTTTTTACCTTGGGTTTTAGATATATATATATAGATATACTCTTACGTGAAGCAAATTTCCAGCCTACTCAGAATTAATACAGCTTTCAACTCATAATTAATTAGTATAAAAGATGGATAATCTGCGTGCTATGTTCCAAATTCCATTCACCCCCTATCTTTTATACTTACCAGTTGCCAACTTGCCATCCAATATATGACATCTACAAAAGACATAGCATCTATAAAAGCCCAAATGTTCAATTTGCATGTTACTACCTTTGTCAAAGACAGAGATAAAGGTGTATTAGTTGGCTACATAACAAAATAAAGACTCACTTGTCTCATTTTAAACAAGAAACAAAGAAGAATATAATAGAATGACAGATTTGTCCTTTATTAACATCACAATACAGTATATCATTTTTTTGGCAATAGAAAATATCATTTATCCCAGTTTAAATCTAGAAATTCCCAACCCTCTGTTCTCTCTCAGCTTTCTAAAAAGAAATGCATCTCCATTCACTCTAATAACAAAAATAGATTACAAGTGATGAGAGATGAAGATAAAATGGTGATAACCACAAATCAAATAAGTTACCTCCAGATGCCTCTTTGCTTCTCCAGCATCTTGCACTATCAGAACTTCTTGTATCACTGTCTGCTTCTGAATGACACACCTCAGTACAGATTTGTCAGGTTCGCTTTGCTCAACCTGATGTGCAGGTTTGCCAGTTTCAGCCATCTCCGGAGGGATTTCAGAACTTCTCTTGGCTTGATCGGGAATATCATTTTTGTTGTCTTTACTTAAGCTCTGCGTTGATAAACTGATGATGCATTGATCATCAACAATACTTGTCTGCTTGGATTCCACACTACACCGGGGGGGATGATTGACATAATCAGCATTACAGAAAAAGGAAAGCAACAAAAAAATCACATAAACTGCACAAAAAGATTCATCTTCCCATGGCAGCAAAGTAGCTTATAAGGCAGAGAGCAAATACCAATGGGGAGTGACATTAAGAGATCCATCAGAAGTATCACCATCATGCTGCCGCCTCTTCTTCTTACTTACTTCATCGTCCAGAACCACAGCATCACTCCCAGGAACATGTGAGTCGTCAACTCTTCTTTTCCGGCTAGTGCTAACTAAAGCAGGGGTATAGCTTTCATGCACATCTTTTGTTGCTACCAGATCTGCCCAGTCTTCATCCACAGAAGGAACTTCATGAATCACTTTCGGCTCTTCTAAAGCAGTTCCAGCAAGCTGGCCTGCACTTCCCACAGATTTTATGAACTCAAACTCCTTGGACATCCCCTGTTCTGACTGGTCATTTATGCTCGTTGACTCTTTCTCGAAAAATCTCGAGTTTCCGACTTCACACTCGGAATATGAAGATGGTTCCATGTGCTTTAAGGGTTTGTCTGGTGAATGTTTAAACATCAATGAAGCACATTTTTTCAGCCAGGAAACAGTAGTGCTTGGTGGTGAATCACTTCCCATATTTTGCCCATCTTCTGCAGCAACAATTTCCTGTGTTGGCCCCAAAGAAGGAACATGTACAGAGACTCCAGGGGTTGACTCTGCACAGGTTGGCTTTGTGACAGGAACTAAAATTCTATCAGAATTGACTTTCAAATCCTCTAATTTCATAAGTTGTTCAATCTGAGAAAGTATCTCTTCCCCTATCTGCATGCAGCAATTCCCTCTGTTCCTTCAGTTTAAGTCTTTGCGTCTGAAGCTCTTCGATAAGATTCTGTAACTCTGCCCATGCCTTTTCCCTCTCCTCGCGATCCAATTTGATTTCCAACTTCTCAGTGTCGAGCTTTTTTAGTGCCAGAGCAATATGCTCTTGTTCTGTCATCAGATCTTCCTTCAGAGAACTAATATAGCGAAGTTCTCTCTTTTTCTCTTCTTCAAATGCTTTCTCCTTCTCTTTTAAGTAGCTTTCCAATATCTTCACGCCTTTTGTTGATGCAATCCTCCAACTCTCTTTTTCGACACTCAATCTCTAGCAAGAAATCTGCACGTTCTTGCTGAAATTTGGTGAACCACTCAGAACGCTCACGCTGACTCTCACTTCGGAAGGCTTCCCGATCAAGAGAAAGTGATTCTAGATCCTGCTTGTATTGCTCACGCAGAGCCTCTTTCTCCACATTTAGGCTGTCACGTTCATCTTTGAGAAACTTGGAAATTACGAGTTTCTCCGCAGCTATACGTTCTTCTTCCCTACGCAGTTCCTCCCTTTTCTCATCAATTACTTCCCACTCTGTCTCAAACTTTGCCTTCTCAATCTTCAGTTTTTCAGCCTCAGCCTCAAGTTGCAGATTTTGTGCTCTGATTGTATCGATTTCCTCTTTCAATTTTCTTTCTAACATGAGAAGCTCACTTGATTCACATTTCATAAGCTCCAACTTGTTTTCTGCTTCAGCAATTTGATTCTTCTCCTCTTCCAAATAAAGCAAAGACTTCTCTAGGTCAATTTTTGCCTTATCAATCTTCTCCCTCTCTTTTTGCAACGTGTTTTTCATTAGCTCAACCTCATTCTCAGACTTCTGAAGATGACACTCCTTCTCTGCCAAAACTTTTAATTTCTCAGCTAAATCTTTACCCTTGTCTGCTATCACCCTAGCTTGCACCTCCAAATCTTGCTCCTTCTCTAAGATAACATCCTCACGCTGTTTGAGATCCAATTCACTTAACTCCCAGGCCCTCCTCTTTGTCTCAATATCTTCTTCTGCCAACTTCTTTTTTACCGCCAGCTCTGCTTCAAATTCGTCGTTTCTACGTCTCAAGGCATTTTCCTGTTCAGCTATGAGTTTTTGCACTTCATTCTGCATCACCCCAGAAAAAAACATTAGCAGAAATGACATCACATAATTGACAGTTTCATTCTAATCTCATTGTCAGTAAAATAAATAGGAGGACAGCAAGTTACATGTTCCTTGCTTGCCAGTTTTTCTTGTGAAATAAGGAAGTCCTGCTCTTTCTTGATCAAAAGACCCTCCTTTTCAATAACAGCCTGCAAGCACAGAAGATGAAGGCCTCATAAGTGTGCGAGTCAATGTGTCTCAATAAAATTTGCACAGGCAAGAATGTAGAATCAATCATATACTTCCAAGTAACAATGGAAAGGGACAAAAAGATGCAAAGACCTTCTCTCGTTCAGAAAGGGAGACTGCAGCTAGCTCCAAATTGGACTTCTCCTCCAATAAGGTCTTCCATTCAGCAGCAATATTCTCTTTCTGATCCTCCAGCTCCTTCTCAGTCCTTCTCAGTGCTTGAGATTTACTAAGAATATCGGCTTCCCTCTGATTTAGTAAAGCTTGACCATCATGTAATTTGTTCTGTGCTTCATTTATAACTTTCTGCCTCTCGACCAATGATTGCCTTTCAAGCATAATTTCTTTCTCCTTGACATCACAGCTAGCATATAAAGATCACAAAAGTCAATGATTCTCCGCAAACGATGGTTAAAAATAATGAGCAGCTCCCCTTAATGAATGCAATAAGAGTATATGAGCTAACTCGTACATATTTAGCAAGCCAACTTTAAGCATAATATACTATTCAATTTCAACCAAGCTGAACTTCAAAATTCAAACCGAGGATTGACCTTCAAAGTTCAAAATCCCACTGGCGAAGCATAGGAAATGATTATGCCGAGCCTATACCAGCTCCAATCCAAAATAAAGACAAAACAGAAATGCTCATAACGATCTGTTTAAAATGTATGGGCCTCCATTTAAGACAGCTATAAACCAGCAAAAGAAAAACCACAAAATTTTAGAAATGGTCTGATGCTCGAGGCCTACTAAGCAGAGCAAAAACTAATGACATACTAGCTCTGTCTTGGAGTAACAGCCACAGATACAGTTCCTAAAAGCCTCAGAAAATTAGCCAATACCCTATGATAGTACTCTCTCCATATTTACATTTGTCACCAGCCACAATATATTAGAGTGCAATTGTGCATTATTGTACAAAATGATAGATTAGTCGTTCACAATGATAATGAAGCAATAGGGTAGTCAAACTGAGACAGACTAAATAAGAATTAAGTGTCACGGTCCGAGTGTTTTAACATCGGATCATGCGGCGTGCTCTTGCCTATTAGGCGGCACGACGCAAGCCTTATGCGGAAAGGGCCTGCGAAGCTCGTAAAAATACGAGCAATGTTGTATCTCAAAGGGGCACTCTTGCCTATTCGCGACGAGAGAGCATGGGACGATGAATCGGGGCTTAGATGGGGAGGAGGCGCTTCAGCGTAAATTGCAAGACCAAACGTAAGTAAGGCAATCCAAGACAACTCAGTTAAAACTTGGTAAGAAACTTAATTTCATTTATTAAATGGCGCTCCTTAAAGAGGGTTAATTGTGAGATAGTTAATCTACCAAATGAACACACTACTTGCAGTAACAAAATAATAGAAGATAAAACATAACCAAAGAGCTTAAAAAAAGTACTAGAAAGTATTAAATAAGCAAAATACAAGTAAAGGAAGGTTGAATTCTAACACTAAGGCAAGCAAGATAAAAGGACGAAAGTAGTAGATAATTAACAGAATTTTCAGAGTAATCCCTCCTTACATTGAGAGGTTGAGCAAAAGACTGAGATAGCAAACTAGGATTTTCATTGACGAAATCAGGCTAAAAGCCTTAAACAATTACTGTCAGAGGTAGGACGGTATGACGAATGTTCATAATAATAACCACGTTGTTGAGACAAATTTTCATACCCACAACTGGGTATTTTTCAGACAATTACTCCGAATTAAAGAATTTCATTTCTAGTCTTCAACTGCAAGACTTATAATTCAGGAACCAAAACAATTCTAAACGTGGCAAGTTAGTGTAAGAATATTGCCAACATTGAAGAAAAATATAAGAAAAACTCACTCAGATTTGAAAGATGCCATTCGACGGCGAAGATCATCTTCACGTGATTCAACCTCCTGAAGCTTTCTTCCTGCAGCTCGTTCACATCGCCTTGCTTCATCTCGCAAAGATTCAGCGGTGTGCAGCTTTGCCTCGGCCTCAACATACTTTCTCTGAGCATCTTCAACCATACTGCGTGTTTCAGCCATTTTACTCTCTGCTGCAACCTTCACCTCAGCACACTCAGTACGCATTTCATGCAAAGCTTTTTCAATCTGCCACAAACAATCTGTAATCATTAGTATAAATGGTGATAATGAAGACAATAGAGATGTTAATAGGATATGAACACATGTACAAGAAACACACTCTTATGAAGCACACTTACATTTGCCACACATTCCTTCTCTACTCCTAAGGCCTTCTTGAGGTTATCTTCTCGTTTCCTCGCTTCAGCTAAGGCTGATGACAATGCAGCTCGATCACGCATATGATTTACTTCTGTGGTTTCAGAAGATAATCTACCTTCTTCATACTTGGTAGCATAATCCTTTCTTTCCAAAATAAGAAGCCCCATGTTATGTTGAAGCTCATAGATCTACAAGGAGTAGCTCATATCAGGTCATCTTAAAAAATAGCAACACAAAAAGAGGCATATAACAAAATGTCACCAGCCAACTATATCTCTTCAAAAAGGTTAATATCCTTCTCCTATGCCCTATTTTCCTCTGGTCAGCTTCTCAGTTGTTCGAGTTACCTTACTAATTTACAGCTTCAATTTCATCAATTTCACATTCAATCCTTTCCTGCGGAAATTGCTTAGGTCTTCAACAAGTACGATGTATTTTCGTCATTTACCTTTTATACCTCTTGGCTCTCTAAGTTGAAATCATGCTATCAAATCTAACCTTTTCCTCATTTGGTAGAACAAGAGGAATACAAATATCTCAATTAAGTGGTTGGTGCATTGACAATTTGACATTTGGGAGTCTTAAATACCGAATCATAACATCAATAAAAACTGGAGCCGACAGTCCATAATGTTGCCTACCCCTTATGGTATGCCTTAAGCTACTCCCTCCCTCTCCATCTCGCCAAAAGGCTTTCCAATATCACAAATGTAGTTACTCGCAACACTCCAGGAAAATTAATCAATAATTCTCAATACACTGGCAATCAAATCTAGACAGCATGAAACATAAAACTTACATAGATATTTAATCACTGAGGGAGTCAATTAGGCAATGTAGCTCTAAGAAACATAAAAACACAAAATATCCAAATTAATTAACTTAGCACGCAACCTAAAACACTCTCATAACATAACTTAAACAATAGATATTCTGTTTATAACATCCAATTGCAACATATAAATAAAACAAACAAAAGTATAACCTAGATCCAAAAGAAAAATAAAATACATTCAAATTATAGCACCAGAAAATGACCTTCATTAACTTTGTACAACCTCCAATTCCCTCAAAACAAGCATTTCATTAGTAAGTCCAAAATAATAAAAATAAAATTTCACTATTTCTACTAAACATAAACTGAAAAAAGAAAAAAAAAAGTAGTAGAAAGAAAAGTGAGAAACCTCAGCTTCAAGCTTGGCAATATAAGCAATAAGAGCGGCTTTATCTCTGCGACGAATAGAGTCTTCATCGAAGCCGGAATCACGAAGACGCTTCCAGATCCCTTCATCGGAGAAAAGAGAGCGACCGTTGGTCGCCGGAGTAGAAACGTCTAGAATTCTCGATCCTGGAGTTATCGTAATCGGTCGCAATGTCGTCGGAGATGGAGTCGCCGGAATCCGGGGACTCGCCATTGATTTTCTCTCTCCTCGAGAAGACAATGGTGGAGAAAAAAACGAAACCCTAAAACCAAAAAAAAAGATTCTTTTTGTTACTTTTTTGTGTGTGTGTTTCTTTCTTGAAGGTGATGATTTGAACAGAGCGAAAGAGAGGAATTGGTTTGCTTTTTTGTTCCGCTCTTTGCTTTTTTTGTGTGTATTTTACTGTGAGGGTGAGTAAAGAGGTGGAGACGGCGTCGTATTGAGGAGGGTTTTTAATTTGAACCCCGCCTTTTAGGACATGTTTAGTGGTGGGTTTTTATTTTTGAAATTTAAAATAAAGGAGGAGATGCTTTTACTGGTAATTTAAAGTGTTGACTTCAAATTATTTGTCCAGGTCTTTTGAATTTAATTAAGCTCACTATGGAAGCTTTTATGCTCACCTATGGAAGGTGATCTGGAAATGCATTGCCTTTTCCCTTTTTCCATCCTCCCTATTGCATTCATTTTCCATTTTTCATTTTCCATTTTTCATTTTCCATTTTCATAATGTTAATTTGAACCCCGCCTTTTAGAGCAAATCCAATGGTTAATTCAAAATTTTGGATCATCAATTATTTTAATACTTACTCTCTCTTTCACCTTACTCATGATATACTATTAGTTATTTAGTTTTAAACTTTTTATGATTTTTTTAGTCCAGTTGATGATCTACAATGTTGGATCTTCACATTTTCTCCCCTACTTTTTACCATACCCCACCATATATTTTCTCTCTACAATTTCTTCTTCATTCCATGTTTTTAATTATTATGGATTATTTTAAAACTGATTATGATTATTGATTGTTAATAGTTTATGTGTTTGTAAATAAATAATATTGGCGAAAATTAATTTCGTTAATATCGTACTTAATTAACTAATATGGCAATATAATAATTTGTGGGGTTCGATAAATATTGAAAAGAAACAGATTTAGCTATAAGAAGAATAACTCAAAAATGAGATGTGTCATGTGTGGAAGTAACTCGATATTGGTCTCTGTTTATATAGAGAAAAAAATATAGCCATTGGTGTATCGTTTTAAAAAAAATAAATTAACACATCAATATTACAGTTGCAAAAATTGCAACGTTACAAAACTCCCCCAGCTTTTCATCCATTGGATTGTTCTTCCTGTGGCCATTAGATGGCTGCCAACTCACCATGCATGGGGCTCGCCATTCATTCTCTTTCGTTCCTTTGCTTCCGCATGTCCTGCTTCCCTTTTTGCTGCATGGCCTTTGACTTTGATCCAATAATATGATCTGATCATCCTTCCCTCTCTCCTCTTTTTTTCTCTCTCTTAGTTCTTTATTATATTTTTCTCTCTCTTCCGCATGTCCTGCTTCCCTTTTTGCTGCATGGCCTTTGACTTTGATCCAATAATATGATCTGATCATCCTTCCCTCTCTCCTCTTTTTTTCTCTCTCTTAGTTCTTTATTATATTTTTCTCTCTCTCTCCTAATGATCTAGCTTGTAAATCATCCAATGGCCTCACTCTTAGGACATATTTAGTAGGGAAATATTATAATATTAATGTACCTCGATTGGTTCTAAGTAGAGGTGATCATTGGTCGGACTATATCGGACTTTTTAAAAAAAGTGGTCCGTCTCGGGCCGCAGCGAAACCCACAAATTCAGGCCGGGCCAAGTGGGCTTTTCGGTACATTTTTGGACCAGGTCAGAATTTAGCCTAATTTTCCATATTTAAGTTGCCCGTTGCCCAATTTTTTGCCCAAAAATCGATCGGACCCGAACCACGTGCTGAAAAATCGTGCACAAACCCGCCCATTTTTCAGCCCGGGCCCATGTTGACCACCTCTAGTTTTAAGAGATAATAATAATAATAGTATGAACAACTATTGATCAAAGTAACGACTAACGAGACATTGTTTTTTTTTTTTGGTAATTAAGAATAAGATAAAACCAAAACAACCATAACACTTAAAGTGAGCTCAATCAAAACTCACCACAACTAACCTGGACATTCCCAAGGATTACAACCTCTCAAGCCAACATTGATCACTATCTTTAACTTTCACACTAATGATTTGTATAATCCTATGCTTTACAGTATACTTAATCTCATCTATAGTGTGCTCTATAGTATGCACTTTACCTTCCCAAAAAGCTAGATTTCTGTTTCTCCAAATCATGTACAAAGTAGCCATCACAGCAGCAATACCCACTTTCCTCCTAAACCCAGAGCCCTTGTATCTGTTGTTCAGCCATCTGCAAATCTGCATTAGGCTCCTACCCTACCATCTAATACCAACCCAGCTCATAATTGCTTGAATGCACCTGCTGCTAAATATACAGTAAAAAAATAAGTGCCTGATGTCTTCATCATGCTGCATACAGAGATAACAACTTACATCAGCACACACACCAATCTGCATCATCCTCTTTTTAGTCTTCAAGCGGTCTTGGAGAGCCAACCACATAATAAAGCGATGTTTGGGAATAGAAAGCCTATTCCAAACATACCCGCTCCATTGAACTTGAACATTACTCACACAAATGCTCTTATACAACTTCTTAATACTAAAATTCACTTCTTGCAGCCACTGAGTACCTTGCACTTTCAGATTCATATCATTTTTAGCTCTGTAAACATATATCCATGTCCAACTGGCAATATTAGGAGCTTCATAGGAGCCCCAGTTTGCCCCAGTGGCAGATCTTGAAACTTTTGCTATCGGGGGACAAAAAAATTTCACTAAAATATATGAAAGCATAAAAATTCTAAAAATATACGAATATTATTTCCAAGTCCAAAGTAAACAACTAAATGTATACTATATAAAAATATCAAAGTAAACTAAGTTATAAATTAATTTTTCTACCTGATAAGTAATAAGTGTTGGCACAAAGATTTATTCTTTTATTTGAGTAATCTACTAATTGTCTATAGTTGTCAATTTTTGGTATGAGTTATCAAATTGATATTATTTATTTTTTTGTCCTAAAGTTGGACACAAGTTCGGGGATACGGCTTATTTATAAATTTATGATATTTATTTTATTTTTAAATAAATTTTGACTATGTAAAAAGAGAAAATGAAAAATTCAAATGTTCAAAGCTTTACATAGCCCAAAGTAAAACATATAAGAAAAAATGGATAAAGACAAAAAAGAACAATAATATGAAGAAAGATAAAAAGACCTTCAAAAAAAAAGAAAAAAAAAAAGAAAAAATATCCAGCACGTGGATCATAATACACAAAGCAACAAAATAAGTGACATCACATAACTTTAGCCAATGTGGTCCCCCTTTCCCATCTCTTTTTTCCCCTTGTAATCTTGTATCAATGACTCCGCGGTACATGTGCAGACATGCATGGAACATATCTTGGTTTGGGCTAATTTTTATGGGCTATAACAACAAGCTATGGGTATTTTTTTTTCTCCCAAAATCTTTTAGGAGCCAGGGCCAGGGCCAGGCCTGCCCCTTAAAGGATCTGCCACTAACTTTGCCCCCTTAATATAAACACTGTTGACCCATTTCACCCAAATATTTTCTTTTCCCTGCGCAACATGCCAAGCAAGTTTACAAACAGCAGCAAGGTTCCATAACTCAATGTCCTTGAAGCCCAATCCTCTTGTATCTTTTGTTCAGCAAATACTAGCCCAGGCAACAGACCCTGGCTTGGTATCATTATGAGTACCAGACCAAAGATAACACCTGCAAATTGTATTAACCTCCTTCAAAACAGCCTTGGGGATAATGAAAATTTTCCCCCAATAAACATGAATGCTCAATAACACACTATTAACCAGCTGTGTTCGAGCAGTGAAAGAGAGATTTCTTGAGCTCCAAGTTCTAATTCTACACACCATCTTTGCAATCAGCCCCTGGTAATCCCTCGCTTTCAGCTTAGAAGTAGAAATGGGTAATCCTAGATACTTAAAAGGCAAGGAACCACAAGTAAAACCACTCACATCAGTTACCCTCTTGATTTCCACATCAGACATTCCAGCATAATAAACTTCAGATTTGTGCCTATTCACCTCCAAGCCAGGTGTATTGGAAAACATTTGAAAGCCTTGCAACATTGTATAAATTGACCTGAAGTCCCAATTACAGAAGAGTAGCAAGTCATCAGCAAAGCACAAGTGCACTAATTTCAGATCTTTACATCTAGCATGATACTGGAATCCTTCTAAATCACCAATATAGTCCAAAACTGTGTCCAAATAATCCATTCCAAGAGCAAACAATAAGGGGGACATAGGGTCTCCCTGTCGCAAGCCTCTATGAGCACTAAAAAACCCATTGGGAACTCCATTCAACATGAGAGAGAACTTGGGAGTTCTAACACAAGTCATTATTAAGTCCACAAAATGACTAGGGAAGCCAACACCTTCAAGCATTTGTTGTATAAAGTCCCAGTTCACAGTATCATAGGCCTTCTTGAGGTCTAATTTCATCATACAACTAGACCTAGTGCTCTTCCTGTTATACAATCTCACGAGATCTTGACAAATCAACACATTATTTAGGATGCTCCTGCCAGCTACAAAGCTCCTTAACTGGGAGATATAATATCAGGTAAAATCTTATTCAGTTTCTCACTGATGATCTTGGTAGTGCATTTGTAAATCACTGTGCAACAGGCTATGGGGCAATCCACTTTAGGCACCAGAGTTAAGGTAGTGACATTCACAACCTTCAACAATTCCAGTTTTAGAAAAATCAATCACTGCATCTGAGACCTCATCACCAATCACACCCCAACTATGCTTAAAGAACTTACTGTTGTATTCATCTGCACCAGGGGCCTTATCATCAGGGATACTAAAAATCATTCTCTTCACATCATCCTTGGTAACCTCAGCATTGATTATATTCAAATGATCAGGAGATAGCTTCTTCCCTCGATCAATAAGGGAAATCAACACTGCTTGCTTCTGGGGTTTATATGAAAATAGCTCCTGGTAATAATCAAGAAAAGCCATCTCAACTTAACTTTTCTCATTCACCATTCCCCAGCAGCATTGTGGGTAAAATGTATCTTGTTTTTATATCTTCTTGCCTTTATAGCTTGGTAAAAGACCTTCGTGTTGTCATCACCATCCTTTAACCAAGCTAATTTTGATTTTTGTTGCAAGAATATAGCCTGATTCTTCTTTGCAGCTTGAAACTGAGCCAAGGCTTGTTTCTCTCTACTCGCAAGACTACCATCACCATGGCTATTATGCAAAGCATTTTGAGCTTGATCAAGTTCCACCTTGGCCTGGATTACTGCAGCCTCCACATCACCAAAACCTGTTCTGTTAAGCTCCTTTAGAGCCACTTTAATGCATTTCATTTTCTGATGAACCTTGTACATTGCACATCCAGTGACTTGAGTGGTCCAGGCCTGACTCACACCAAGTAACATGAAAAACGAGACATTATTTTCCAACATCAATTACTTAGGCTATGTTTAGTTTACCTTATTTTTACTGATCTGATCTGAACTTATTTTTTCTGATCTGATCTAGACTGATATGATCTGAACTTATTTTTTATAAAACATATTATTACTAATATTATTATTACTTTGTATTTCATTACTTGTAAAAACTATTACTACTATCATTTTATTACTATCACAACTTTTAATAATAATTTATTAATAATAATAATAATAATAATAATAATAATAATAGCATAGTTAGTTTTTTTAAGGAACACGTAGTATATTAACATACAATTAAAAATAAAAAGAACACATATTATAGGTAAAAATAACATATTGTGCAAAAAGAACACATATTATAGAACACAAATCAGAATCTATATAAGAAAATTTGTGCAAAATCAACGAAAATGGAGGTCAAATATTGCCTGATTATAATAATGATCGTTTGAAATTAAGAAAAAATACAATTAGAAAACAAAAAAAAAAGATCGAATTGACCCTTTCTTCTTCTTGTTAATCTCTTCGATGATCAATTATCGTCTAGTAAAGTTGGATATTCTTTGTTCGGGGTGGCGGGGAGGGGGTTGTCGGGGGTGGCGGGGGAGGGGGGTGGCACCGTGGCGAAGGTGAGGGTGGCGGCGCAACCGGGTCGAGGTGAGAAAATATTGAAAATGGAGAGTTGCGAGTGAGTGGTGAGTAAGGAGGGAGGAGGGGGTGGCAGGGACGAAGGAGGGAGCCTGCTGGGAGAAGGTAGTAAGGAGAAATAAAGGGGAGGGAGAAGGTAGTAAACCAAGTAAAATAAAAGTAAAAACAAAGATTAATCGGTAAAATGGGTCACCAGTCAACTGAGACCATTTTTGTAAAACATATCCCAAAGTTGGGACTACTCAGAAATAATCTTTAGTTGGGACTGAAAATGGCGGAACCCCCATAGTTGGGACTGTTCCTGTCAATTTTTCTTATTATATATAATCATATGACCTTGAACAAAATTGTTATATTTCCTTTTTATATCGTTGTCATATTTTTATGGTAAGTTGAAATCCCTTGAAGGGGAAATTTGAAGGTGATGTCAACACCATTAGGTTATCCCATGCTACTCATGTTTTACATAAACTAATATCACACCAAGTAGAGCAGGTTGTGATATGTTCAACGACTTGCACAAGAAAGAAATGGATATATAAGGTACAACTTAAAATAGCTAAGGAGATTTGGAATTCAATAGGAAGAGGTGTATCAGATCTAAATTTAATATGAAAAAATAACCTGTATCTCGCACTTAGCTTATTTTAAATTGGACTAGGAACTTAGTGGTTTCATTGTTATGAGTATGAGCTATCATATTTTTATATACTTCTTAGCTTGAAATAGTGATAACAATGACATTTATAGTAATAACAACGACATTAATAATAATTACCGGTATTAATAATTAATAAGTACAACAACAACAACAATAATAATAATCCTTTTGAACAAATGTACTCGTAATTAGTAGTATTAATAGAAATAGTAATCGTATAAAGTAATACTAATAAGAGTAGTGTAGTAGTAGTAGTAATAATAATAATAATAATAATAATAATAATAATAATAATAATAATAATAATAATAATAATAATAATAATAATAATAATAATAATAATAATAATAATCATAATCATAATCATAATCATAATCATAATAATAATAATAATAATAATAATAATAATAATAATACTACTAATAATAATAATAATAATAATAATAATAATACTAATAATAATAATACTAATAATAATAATAATAATAATAATAATAATACTAATAATAATAATAATAATAATAATAATGATGATAATAATAACATTAACAATAATTATAATAATCATAATAGCATTATTAATACTAATAATCATAATAATAATCATACGAATAACAATAATAACAACAATAATAACTAATAAAAACAATAATAATAGGTTTTTAAATATAAGCATGATCTGGTCCGATCTGATATGGTACGATCTGGTTTGATCTGATCTGAAATAAGTAAAAATAAGGTGAGCTAAACATAACTTTCTTAAGCAACCATTACATATCCATTTCCCAAGATGAAGTAAATCTGAAGATAGATGAATAATTAGTAATTCAGTGATCTTTACAAGAGCATAATTTGCTAACACTATTTCCCTTTCCGAGCGTGTTAGAAGAACCAAGCGAAAAGGTTTATGATATACGCATATAGACATATAGTGGTGTAATGTAAGGCGTCACCCAGGAATCAGGATATGAAATCTACAATGTTTACATACTGAAGGCAGAGCCCCTGCCTTGATTGTGGTTCTGCTTGTAATCATCTATCCAACCTTGAATCAACCGAATCTCAGATGCTCTCTGTTGGACCAGCCAATCAGGATCATTGGGAGTTGACGCTCGCAAATCTAGGTGATGGGCTCCTGCATACAATTTTAATATAATTAGCAAGACTACTGGGCGACAACCACAGCCCACAGGTACTTACTGTAGTCTGTACGACACACACAAACACCTTCATACTACCATTTTAAAGAGGATAATGAAACAAAGGGAAGCAACTGGGCCAAGGCACACATAATGATTAATGAGTGACCAAATGGGGTAAAAATGACGAAGGTAAGCAAGCATTAGAAAGTCCTATATATAATTACTAACAATCATGTTGCTACGTTGCCATGATTCGGGTACCCATGTTGGTTACAGGTTCGTGTCCATATGTCCAAATTAGCTAAATAATGACATTTCATGATTCAGGCCTAAGATTAAGTGTTGGAGAATGGAGAGACCATACGTCCATACTCCATACCCATGTTGGAGCATTGAGGATCGAGTACTCCAGGTAAAATGAACAGTCCAAGTAACATAATTATCGTAGACTGAGGATTGAGATTGCTAAAACTCAGAATTCTATTAGGTTAAAATATACATCTATAAGTTTCTAGCTAATCTACAATGTATGTCTCAAGTAAGTGTAAAGTGTAAACTGAAAAGAATGAATTAGAGGACACAGGAAAGATGTTACCTTCTTCTGTAACAAGAGCAACTAGAGTTTTCGAGACATTCTGCAGAACACTGCAAGAGAGTTGAGGGAGACAAAAATCAGACTCGATAATAGTAGTTAGAAAATTATGTTAGCAATAGAAGTTCATAATATCGCTGCTATATAATGAAATTACCTCCCACCACTCCAGGGATCCAGTAACCCACTTGCAAAGATTATGTTACTCCCACTTTCTTTCCAGGTAGTCTTAAAATCCTTCAGAGTGCAAATAACAGGCATTACTCAGAATTAGGGATGATTTGGATGTAGTATCAGACTCAGGTACAAACTATCATACCAGCAACATGAAGCTATCATGAGATATAAATAATTATACGAGCATATACTTCTTATATACTAGTACAAGTGCTGAAGGCAACAATAAACATTAATCTAAATAAAGTCAAGTGAAGAGTCATTTCCATTTCACTAAGGCCTTGAAGCATTGTTTAAAGCAGTGCCACAGGCAAAAATCTGTTATTCATAATTTACTTTTTCATTTATCCACTTTTCCTCTCTATTATTCTTTTTTGATGCCGAATTTACTAAAAGATGATGTTGGTAGATAGCACAAAGGGAAAACGACAAAAGGCCATGACATATGGTAGCGGTGGTACAAAGCTCAAACTAATCGACTAGACATATAGCTAAGGCGACTAGTGGTGTTCGCAGCTAAAGTTACAACTAGTAGTAGCACCATGAACAAAGCACTGGAAACAGTCTACTCAGCTCCGTTAGCAACTTATTAACTTGCATTTTTGCATATCAAAGAAGGAACATAGAAACATACAGCTTAACATGCCAAAATTGTAAAAAAAAAGAGGCTAATGACATTAAGTGTGTTAGCTAAATTGCCAGCCTAAACCCTGAAAGAGTGAAACTCCTTCAAAATGTAGTCAAGCCTTCAATACCTGGGTTTGAAAAGGTCTTTACAAAAACTTATAGTATCTCTGACGAAGTGGAAAATAAACATTTCCTTAGAGAGGATGCAAGGAATTACAACAAACCACAAATGAGATGAGATATATACATAGAAGAGAATTATATAGCAAGCAAAGTCAGAAGAGATCAATAAGCATCTTACATGTCCACCAAATTCAGTGGTTATCCATCTGCCTCGTGGCTTTACTCCATACGATTTCATGCAACGCTCTTGCTCATAGGTGTAGTTAAAAGTAAATGTTGGAAACATGCTTGTGTTGGGGTCACTAGACATTGGCATTACCATCTCTGTACACGCCTACATAGCAAAAAGCACATCGTACATTTAAGATACTGAACACACATTGATCTGAATTCTTAGTACATTAACTTCATCTTTCCACAGTTTGCAAGTTATGATATACTAACGTATAAGAGAACTCAGCACCTGCCATTGCCAACCACTCATTCCATGAGGATCATCATCCAATTTGAAGCAGTCGACAGTCCCACTGTAGTTATAATAAACACTGACTCCATTGAAAATGCGGTCTAGAACACTGGTACCATCAGCTGCACTGTCTATCCTTCTGCAAACCTAAGATGTACAAACTTACTTTTAATCACAGCAGCAACTAACAGAAGCAAGAGAGGACTGGTCTGAAGAGAGTGAATTTCCTAATCAGAGAACCAAAGACAGAGAGAATTCTATATTTCTATATCAACATCTTGATCTAGTCTAAAAGAGAAAATACACTTAAGAGTCTAAAGCAATGAGCAGATTTGCTGCTCACATTTTGCAAAAGGTAGTGATAGGTTGTGTTTGCTCTGTTGTTCCTAATTCTAACGTCCCTTTGTACATAGAAGGTTTTCATGGAAAATTGTATTAGTAGCAAATACTGCTGAGCACAGTTGATTGTAAAACTAGGCGGTAAATCAGGACATGACAGACAGATAACATTAGACCTGACCTTAAGCATGACAGACAGATCCCCACATCAATATATAGTTTAATTGAGAACATGTTAAGGTATGAGAAAATTCTAAGCATTCAGAGATAAGATAGAAAGATAATTACAAGTACATTACTCAGATCAAAATGGTGTATAATACTAGATTGAAATTGAGGAACAGAATGCAGCAGGAGAGAGAAAAAATGCAGCTAGCTAACCTCTCTGATCGGATGTCCAGGCAAAGACATCAAGAAGTCTGAAGGGTATGGGTAGTTTACCATGGCTAAATAACTGTAAGCTGATGATAACCAGTTAGAAAGATCTTGAGTTCTCTTCAATTCCCTATCTCAGATTTAGACATTGAATATTGATCAGCTAAAGAACTGAAAATCTCTGGGGAAGTGCATTAAGACATTCATAAAGAATTATACCCGCAAAGATGGAATGTTTTGGTAAGCTGAATTAAGCCATCTGCATTCTCAGCCACAGATTGTAATGCAGCCCAAGACTCCTTTATTGTGTTGAAACAGCTGGTGCTTTCGCGCTGTAGAGAGAGTACATTGCATCAATACAGTAGCTCCATGTCTTATCATAATCTGTAACTACGAATCAGGAAAGAAAAAAGCTACATACTCTAAAATCGTTGGAGACTATGTCATAAAATGTCTCGGGTGGCACAATATCTTCAAATTGAAGTATTGGTGCTGAAGAAGCCAGGGCACCAATTGTTAGATGTGGATACTTGAGCCTCATCCATGCAGCTAACACTGTTTGAATCATTCATACATAAATGCAAGAAATTCAGGAATGGCTGACACTGGAAGTAAATTATTGAAATTTCAACTGAAATGCGTATAGCTAATCCAAATTATATAGAAAGAAAAGGATGAGCAGCATACTTCCACCATATGATCCACCAAACAATACAACAGGACAATCCTGAGCATACAAATTTCTCTTTAATTCCCTGAGCAACACGGCATAATCAGCAATCGCTTGCTCTGCAGTAAGATATGATAAGGTAGTGCTATTTTTATATGCTTCATCTTTGCTCCCATAAGGCATCGATTCCCCATAATAACGATGCTGTAATAAAGAATTTCAAGCAATGGTTATTGGTTAGCTTTGATCATACCAAGGCAATAACCAATAGAAAACATCTGTACATGTTTGATGTTCTTGGCCTTCATTATCAAAAAGATCACCAGGCCAGTTAATAACAGCCTTAGAAGATTGTATACAATTCTTAGAACATTCTAGCATAAAAAAAAGTGATTACCTACCTCGGGGAAGAGAAGCAAGGCGCCGAAACGAGGCGCAATATCCCAAAGAAAGCCAGAATTAGAAGCAAACCATTCAATATCGCCCTCATTACCGCAATACATAAAGATGGGTCCCCTGCGCTGCGCTCCAACCCAGTCATCAGTGTTGATGAGATAACGTTGCGAGAAATTCCCGTAATCATGGAAACTAAAGTGATCAAGTTTCTGAGTGAAGTACTGAGTTTCATACTTGTATGATAATTTGTTGGGTTTTTTAGCATACTTGCCCAACAACAGAGGGGTAGCTGATTCAGTGATGTAGGAAAGACAGAGTATAAGGGAAAATATGAGAGGAGAACTGAAAGTTGCCATTATTATTGTTGTCAACTGTGAAGTGGTGGCTGTTGCGGAGTTTTACTGGGTGATTTATAACTGAGTAGTAGGTAAAAAAGCGGGGGTCAATGTCCAACTAAGATGGAAACGTTAAGCAACTTCCTTCTTCCTTGTTTCTTGGGTGGCCTTCGTAGAGTATAATTAGAATCTCTTTTTTTGTGTTTTTGTTTTTTCTTTTTGGATGGGAAGAATTAGAATCTCTTTGGTTCTTTGAGATGAATTCCGCCGTGTTCGGCAATAGCTCTTGAGGTAGCTTTTAGTGTTTGGACTAAGCTAAAATCCTAACACAAATTCTTGGGGGTAACTGTTATACTATTATAATAAATTTATGGTGACATAAAATAAATGACATAATGACAACCAAACTCTAACAATTAATATATGACAGCTATAGCTAGTACAACAACTGGTAGCTACTTCTACAGCTAACAGCTACCGCAACAACTACTTTTGCCAATTATAGGATGTTGATAGGAGCTATGTTTTTAAGTCACATGGTTGTAGCTTGCGAGTAGCCTGTACTCGATACGGTCAAAGTATGATTAATTCATGTTGACTAAACTTAAGAATTTACAGAGTTGAATTGAACAAGTCCCAATTCGGCATAATTAACTCTTAAGCAACTCATTAAACAGAAAAAATATAAATTTCATTGTTTTTTATGTGGATGGTGTAAAGTCAATCCCACAAAGCAACTTGCAAATATAAAGAAAAGTTACGTTCTATATCTCTCCCAAAAAACCTTAATGATACTAATAAACATTAAAGGATCTCTGTTTTTGAAAAATTCTCTCCCGCGAAGTCTCCAGTTCTCTGGGCGCCATGGGCAGACCTCGAGGGTCAAAGAATGTCAAGACAGGAAGTAAGGGCAATAAGGGGAAGACGAAAACTGCTGATCCGCCATTGACGAAGGTGAATTCAGCTCAGGAAGTGGATGAGGGAAATGAAAGATCGGCAGAAAAGGGAGGAAATGATTCAAGCGAAGAAGAAGGTGAGATTCTTTCCCCTAAATCTTCTTTGATTGATTTGAAGAAACGATCTGCGGAGAAACAATTATTTTCAGAGTGGTTAAATGTGATTAATAGTGGCTCTAAAAATGGGTCAAAATCGCCAATTGGTGGAAATAGGGTTCCATGGAATGTGGAAATTGAAACTAATAAGAATGATAATGTTGATAATGTTGAATCTGGGATACTGAATAATCGAATTGATGAATTGAGTAATAATCAGACTCAAGAAAATAATATTCCTGAAATTGTATGGGAGGATATTCAAGAGCAGATCGATTTTTGGGAAAACTCCATTGTTGGATATGTTCTAGGTGCAAAACCCCTTTTTCATGTAATGGATGGCTTCTTTAGAAGGCATTGGAGTAAATTGGGTATAGATAAAATAGCACCATTTCAGAATGGAATGACCATCATAAGATTTACAACAAGGGCTCAGAGAGATGCAATTCTTGATGCTGGGTTCTTATTTTTTTATGGTAAGCCAGTCATATTGAAACCTTGGAAATCTGATGAAGATTGGAGCAATTAGTGTGTGGAGAAAGTTCCAATATGGGTTGAATTACATGGGTTAGAATTGAAATATTGGGGAGAAAGAAGTTTAAGCAAGATCATAAGCAGCTTAGGTAATTTTTTACAAGTTGATCAGGCCACTCTCAAGAGAGACATGTTGTTGTTTGCAAAGGTGTTAGTGGAAGTAAGAGTTAATCAGGAATTCCCAGATTATATCATGTTTAAGAGTGAAACTGGAGAGATAAAAAAACAGCAGTTGTATTATGCTTGGAAACCAGTCATTTGCAGAAACTGTAAGGGTTATGGGCACTCTCATGAGGTGTGTGTTCCAAAGAAGAAGCTGCAAAAGGTGTGGAGAGTGAAGGAGACAAAACAGGGGGCAAAGGTGGTTGATAAAACAACACAACCTAAAGGTGTGGAACATGTGATTACAAATATCACGGAACCCACATGCATGGAAAGGGAATCACATGTTGTCACTCCCGAGTTAGAAATCGGTTTGATATTCGAATTACACAACTACAACTGCTTTGTTCTATGAGGTTGATATACCACCTGATGAGATGCAGGGGTTAAAGGCCCCTGAGGAGGGGCATGGATAACATAATGGTGTGGAATGTTAGGGGGCTGAATAGGAGAAATAAGCAGAGTGAGGTGAAGAGATTTATGTCAACTCACAACATTAAACTTTTTAGCCTCCTAGAAACAAAGGTGAAGATGGCTAGCATGGGTCAGCTTTACCAACATCTCTGTCCAGGTTGGTGTTTTACCACAAATAGTTGTACTATTGATAGAGGAAGGATCATTGTTGCCTGGCAACCTGGGGCTTTTACTGTTACAGTTCTGAACATGACACAACAACTAGTGCACTGCTTGATTGAGCCTATGGGGCAGTGCCCTCCTTTTGCTTGCACCTTTGTATATGGGTTCAATGAAAGAACAGAAAGAGAGGAGTTATGGGGCAGATTGAAGCAGCTGAAACAGGTGGATAAACCATGGATAATAATGGGAGATTTTAATGTTGTGTTAAATATGGATGAGAGAATTGGTTCTGTGGTTAGAGCAAGTGAAATTAGGGAGTTTAGAGAGTGTGTTGAGAACTGTGAAGTTGTTGATATCAAAAGCACAGGTAGATTTTACACTTGGTCTAATAAGAAAGAGGGCTCTCAGAGGGTTTTTTCAAGAATTGATAGGGCTCTGGTTAATGGGCCTTGGTTAGATGTGTTTGAAAATACAGAGATGATGTATTTTCCAGAAGGGGATTTTGATCACTGCCCAGGGGTCCTGAGTATGTATAAGGATAATCAGGGGAAGAAACCTTTCAGGTTTTTTAATATGTGGACTGAGTCCACTATGTTTCTTGAAACTGTGAAGAAAAGCTGGGATCAGCCTGTGGTGGGGTGTAGAATGTATAAAGTCTTCCAGAAATTGAAAAGATTGAAGGGGGAGTTGAAGCTTCTCAATCAATAGGGATATTCTGATGTGCAAGCTAGAGCAACTGCAGCTTGGAACAATCTCATTGCTATACAGGAGATGGCTCACAGTCATCCAAGTGAGCATGACCATTCAAGAGCAGAAAAGGAGGCAACTAAGGAGTATAGGCAAGCTCAGGATACTTATTTGTCTTTCCTAAGGCAAAAAGTAAAAGAGCAATGGATCATTGCTGGTGATGATAACACCAAGATGTTCCATCAAGCTATCAAGGCCAGAAGAAGCTCCAATAAGATTCATGCTATTCACAACAATCAAGGGATCTTAGTGAATGAAGATCAACAGGTTAGGGATGCCTTTGTCAGCTTCTATCAAGAATTGTTGGGTGAGACCTTAGAAGACAGATGTCCTGTGAAAAATGACATTATTGAGAATGGCAAGGTGTTGAATGATATGCAGAGGGAGAATCTGAGATGCAATTTCACTAGGGAGGATGTAAAAAGAGTTCTCTTCTCCATTCCAAAGGATCAAGCCCCTGGGCTTGATGGTTACAACAGTTATTTTTTTAAATACTGTTGGGATACTATTGGTGAGGAAATTACAGATGCTGTCCTTGATTTTTTCCACACAGGGAAATTATTGAAGGCTATTAATGTCACCTCTATAACGCTGATTCCCAAGGTGAAAAATCCCACTCATGTAAGTGACTTTCGACCAATTTCTTGTTGTTCAGTCATTTATAAGTGTATAACTAAATTGCTTTGTGAGAAATTAAAGCTGGTGTTACCTGAGTTAGTCTCTCAAACTCAGGGAGCTTTTATTTCAAATAGAAGCATTTTACATAATATCTTGCTTTGTCAAGATATTGTAAAGATGTACAGAAGGAAACAAAAACAGAAGTGTTGCTTGTTGAAAGTGGATATCCAAAAAGCTTATGACACTGTGTGTTGGGCTTTCCTTGAAGAGTTGATGCAAGCTTTAGGGTTCCCTGAACAGTTTATTAAACTTGTCATGGTGTGTGTGACAAATGTGACCTTCACTATCATGTTAGTTCCCCAGCTGAGTTTTTTCATTCCAAAAGAGGATTAAGACAAGGGGACCCTATGTCTCCCCTTCTCTTTGTCCTCTGTATGGAATACTTTACTCGCATCATGTCTCATGTGAGCAAGCAAGATAATTTCAAATTCCATCCTCGATGCAAGTCTATGGGATTGAACCACCTATGCTTCGCAGATGACTTGATCCTTTTTTGCAAAGGTGATGCAAGTTCTGTATGTATGATTCTGCAAGGGTTGAAGCTGTTTCATGCTACTACTGGGTTAAAAGCTAATCCTTCTAAGTCAGCTATGTATAGCTGTGGTCTTGATGTGCAGGAGATCCAAGATTTGGTTAACAGCTTTGGCTTTAAGTATGAACAGGTTGCCATTTAGGTACTTAGGAGTACCAATTAGCACAAAAAAGCTGCTGGCAGAGAGTGTGAAAAACTCATAGAAAAAATGGTAGGCAAAATAGGAGTGTGGAGTTCAAGGCATATATCTTTTGCAAAGGAGAAGGCAATTGGTGAATTCGGTGCTCCTTAGCATTTGTGTATATTGGTCACAAATCTTTTTACTTCCTAAGGTCGTGATTAAACATATAAATGCTATCTCGTAGAGCCTTCTTATGGACTCGGCCAATGCTTTAGCAAATGCACCGAGGTTATGTAAGTTGGGATGATGTGTATAAACCCAAAAGCTATGGGGGATTGGGTTTTAAGTCCCTTGCTATTTGGAATAATGCAATTGTAGGAAAACAAGCTTGGAGTATTGCCATGAAAGAGGATAACCTTTGGGTTAAATATATGGATTCATGCTAGATACATTAAACACAGTAATTGGGCAACTTTTCAAGCCCCTCAATCAGCTAGCTGGGCAGTGAAATTCATTTGTCAGGCTAGGGATCACATTACTACAATATGTGGGCAGGCATGGCTAGCAAAGCAACAATACAACACTACTGCCATGTATAAGGAACTGCAAGATAGAGGTGCCAGCCACCATGAATGCAAACAAATATGGGATACCTACAATGTCCCAAAACACAGTTTTATAGGATGGCTAGCTTGGAAGAGAAGACTACAGACAAGAGCTAGACTTAATGGCATTGGCATATGCAACAGCTCACAATGTGCCTTGTGTGAAAATGCTACTGAAACCCATGAGCATATATTCTTTGAATGCCCATATAGTATGCAGTGTTTGAATTATATTAAACAATGGCTGGGACTTCACATGACAAACAGACATTTGTATCTCAGTCTCAGATGGATTGGCAGAAGATTTAGTGGGAGCAAATTCAAAAGAAGGGTGGTAATGGCTGCTATCCTGGCCACGGTGTATTTTGTATGGAGAGAGAGGAATAATGCTATTTGGAATTCCCAAATTCGAACTGTTGAACAGGTGATGAAAGAGATTAGATATACTATAAAAATGAGGATAGGTGCACAGTTACCAAACAGAATTAGGACTGCAGATATACAATGGTTTAGAAGCTTATAGGTTTGAATATTATGGTTGTTTTTTGAGTGCGTTGAAAGGGTTGTATAGTTTGTTTGCCTCCTAGTGGTTTGAAGGGGCCAACCTAGTTGGGCTGTTCAACACTTTGGAGCGTTTAGGATGTATATCCTGTTTTCTTTGGTGCAATATATTCTTTCTTTCTTAGCAAAAAAAAAAAAGCCTTAATGACTGCAAATCATAAAAGAAGTATCTCTTTTTGACATTTTCAACCAAAATACGTCCTCGTTTCTTAATAGATGGATCATATTGACCTTTTCAACTATTTAGAAACTAATTTTGCCTATATTTATTTACTTATATATATAAATAAATGTTATTATTTTAATTGTCATTGTGTTAATATCGATATATATTTTCAAAATACTCCTTCTATAATTTTTTTATATTCAATAATGAAATAAGTATTAATTGTGCAGTAGCGAGTGACTGTTAAATGTATGTAGACAATGATACATATATTAAGAGACAGAAGAAGTAATAGTAGCAATAATGGGAACAAATAATAGAGACAACAAACCAACACCCCCCGATGTAGCAAAGATGGGCCCAGTAGGCTATTGGGCTCCATATCCTCCCCCTTGGTCTAATTACTTTGACCACCTTTCCCTTTAGTTATTCTTGGGCTGTTACTAACAATGGGCCCAAATGGATGACCATTCACAGATCTCACACCCAAACAGAGCTGATAATATCTTGAGAGGCTAGATAACAAGCCCAAGGGATATACTCCTGTTTAATTTCAGGAACCACGTCGATAAACATAAACACATCAGCTTTGGTAGCTCCATTGTAAAATGTAAAAGACAAGGTTTTGCAGTAAAGAAGAAGCTTCATCCAATCTCTTGCTTGGAATATCTTCCATTTATCGTTCTGCATCATTTATCACAGACAAATAATTATTGTAATTTGTATATGCCACAATTCATGTGGCAGGATTAATGGGATCCAAACACCTGTCTAGTGTCTACTAATTAGGTCTTTGTTTAGTGACTGTAAAACAAGATAAGCAATATGAATACTGTGATAGCCACGTATAACCTCTATGGAAGGAAAAGTGTGATTATGACAAATCAAAGGCATATAAATTATATTTACTACTAGTTACAACTATACTTTTTTTTTTAACAAAAGTTTAATAAAAATATGGTTTGGGTCATAATACAAAAAAGAAAGAAAAAGAAAACCGATCTAATAGAATAAACTATCAAAACAAATCTAAATATGTTATGTTGTTATATGAGTGATCCTAATGATAAACGGGACTTTAATTTTTTTTGTTACTCATTCATGTACTATTACATATGTAGAGAAATCCTCTTTGCAATCAGTAGTAATAAAAAAAACAAGACATTTTCTAAAGGGTCTTAAGTATGATGCAAATTAAAATTCATGAATATGAGAACAAATCAGGATAGTTATTAAGAATTTCTCAACTTGTCAAATCGAACTTGAGATTAATTTTTTTTTAATATAAAATAAAGAGAGTTTATTATCCAACTTCTACTTGTTTTCTTTGAGTTGAACTAAAACGAGTTGAATTGAAGCTAAAAAAATGAGTAAACGAACTCAACCGAACCGAAATGAATCGAACTTAATCGAACCGAAACGCCTCAGTTAAAAGAGGCGGCAACCCCATATATATATATATATATATATATATATATATATATATAAAATACTCCAAATAATATATATATATATATAAAATACTCCAAATAAATAAATAAATTATACGACAATGGCACCATCCGATCCACCAGTAAAGCATGTGATGGGACTTGTGTGATCCAACTAAGTAAGCATGATTGCCATAACAGTATGCCACCCATGGGAGGGGCCAAAAAATAAGAACCCCCCGTATTGGAACCATACACAAATAAAATCATATAGTACTATATATGAAGATAAATATGATGAATTCAGTGCACCCAATTTCCAGAACCAACAGTCACACTTCACTTCAGAAGATGCTATCATTTATTGTTGCACCTGGTAACAAATTGTGGTCCGCCTGTTCGTTTGTACGTCATATGAACATGTCTCTCCTAAACTCTTCTTTATCTAATCATTGTTTCCCATTTTCATGTGGGAGTGCCACACCGACCTCGTAGGCCAGCCCCTTCTCTCTCTCTGTGGGTGCCGGGTGGTGGGCACTTGGGCATCTAGTCGCCATACACTATTATGAGGTTCTGACTTATAATAATATGCAAGGATTAAGGTGTTGATAATTGATGAATGACTTTCAATATGCTCGACAACTACTTGATCTTTAAGATATACGCATAATTGCTTGTTACTCCCCTCCTCTCAACAAATATTTACCCACTTGTAATTTTCAAGTTTGTCGATTTAAAAACTTCAAGCATTAATATGATAATATCTCTTATTATGTATTTGTAAAAAATATAAAAAATTAATGTTTTGAATCAACATATTGAGAGGAATCAAAGAAGATCACATATAAATATATTTTTCCTTACCTGTAAAACACAAATGATGGTCAAAGTGTTGGAGATAAATAGCGTCAAAATACAAAGTGTATCCGTTTTTGCAAAACGGAAGGAGTATACAACAAATCCGATTTTATATATAAGTAGATATCTCCTTCTTTTTCTTGGGTCAAACTAACCCATTTTGAATATCTCTTTGTATTTTTTGTGGTATACAAATATAATGTGTTACTATATGAGATTATGCTTGGTTTGTCTCAATATACGTTTAAAAAAATATTATTTTCTTTATTTTTTTTTACTAAAACACAATAAAAGATATTAACCAACAAAGTTATATAGGTGGGTATGAAAAGCAAATGTTTAGTTCAATAGGTATTACTTAGTCTTGGAAAAGAAAATTAGGTCAAAGTTTCTAAAAGAAATCGCAATTAAGGGTTTATTTTACTCCACTTATTTTCCTTTATTATTGATTTTTTCTTCTAAATTTTATGTATTTTTCTGAAAATCAGTAAAGTTAAAGTTGAACAAGACCTAATTAAATTAATCATCCCTTTGTATCACTACTAGAAAGACTATAGAGGTGTGACTTTGCTACATTTAGTCCCTCAGTAGTTTTTTTTTTGAAAGAGAAATTTCATTAATTGAAGGCCAAACGACATCTACAATAGGTATTACAGAAAAACAAGATACAATTAAACAAGGCTAAATCAAATTCGTCTTCGAAGAAACTACAATGAACCAGATCGAGCAATACAACGCAACCCCCTTGTATTTGTTTAATCAAGCAGCTATTGATGAGGAAGTCTATAATTCTGACATAGTTTGGGAAGAACATTCTTGATCGAGTCATGTTGACCGCATCCGAGATTCCAATACCTTCATGTTGAGTCTCGAACTTCAACCAATGAGAATAATTTCTCATACCTAAAAACAAAAAAACCATACTCACAACTCCCATAGGGGAGAAGGAGATCTCCAAAACAAAGACTAAAAACCCCATAACAAGGTTTGAAAAAATCTCATAAAGAGAGACTAATTTATTAAACAAAACAAGAAAATGAATTAAAAACTGAAAATACTTTGAAACTCATCTCCTCTTTTGATTAAAAAATGAAAAGAAAAAAACTACTAAAAAGACTACGGTTTTTTCACCATATACCCCTGACTAATTTTTTTTTTGCACCGTATACCCGCAAGTTTCCAAATTCACCATATACCCCTCACGTTTCAAAAAATACATCGACATGCCCTTATGACTAACGGTGTTAGACTTCCGTTAGTCATTAGGCCCTAATCCTACCCTAACCCTAATTAACTAATCTAAATCAAAACCTAATCCTAACCTTAACCCTAATCTAATACACTAAACCTAACCCTAACCCTAACCACCCTCTCTCCCACCCCCCTTACCCACATCACCCCCTCACCACCCCCGCTCACCACCACCACCCCTCCCCTTCCCCGTGACCCCCCTCCCCTTCCCCACCGACCCTCCCTCTCCCCTCCCCAACTGCCGACGTGAACCCCACTCCCCTCCTCCCTCCCCTCCCCCGTGAACCCCACTCCCCTCCCCAGTGCCAGTCGCTAACCCCCCGTCCCCTTCCCGTCGAACCCCCGTCCCATTCCCCTCGAACCCTAAACAAAATTCAAAAATCCGGGTTTTGTTTCTTTGTGAAGAATCGGTGGTGGGGAGGGGGTGTTTCAAAACTGGGTTTAATTTCGAAATTCAAAGTGGAGCGGCTGGTGGTGCGCCGGTGTGATGCGGGCAGGGGAGGGGGTTGCGCGGCCGGGGAAGGGGGGGGGGGGTGGGGTGGTGGTGGTGTAGTGGGAGGCTCGCGAAGAATCGGTGGTGGGGAGGGGGTTACGGGTTCGGGGGGAAGGGGGAGGGGAGGAGGGGGTGGTGGTGCGCCGGTGCGATGCGGGCAGGGGAGGGGAGAGGGGGCTGGTGGTGATGTAGTGGGGTGGGGTGGGGTGGGGGGCAAGGGGTGGTGGGGGTGGGGTGGGGGTGTTAGGTGTTAGGGTTAGGGTATTAGGGTTAGGGTTAGGGTTAGGATTAGGGGGTAGATTTAGGTTAGTTAATGAGGTTAGATGGGGGATTAAGGGTTAATGACTAACGGAGTTTAACGCCGTTAGTCATTAAGGGTAAGTGGATGTATTTTTTCAAACGTGAGGGGTATATGATGAATTTGGAAAGTTGAAAGGGTATACGGTGCAAAAAAAAATTTGTTAGGGGTATATGGTGAAAAAACCGAAAAGACTATCCTATCCAAATCCTACTCATTATTAGCACATGACAAGTCAGCAAATATGGTAAACACTAAATAATACTTTTCTCAAAGTATCTGGACGACTACTTACGTTATTGCTACATTATTATAATATTCCAAATGATGAACTTAATCTAGTACAAACTAAAAATCATTATCTGTTTAAAGTGGATGATTTTTGGTTATAAAAGATTGCATTCACACATTAAAGTTTCGACTAATAATTCCTCAACGCGCTTTCATGGCAAGAAAAACATAATCCAATAAGCCAATGGAATTATATTGGTAATTAAGATTAGGCAGCACTCCTACAGTATGGAATGTAGGAGCCAATAGTAGTGAGTTTAAGTATAAGATGATGATTGATGACGATATTATAATCACATAAATACAAATTAAGCAATATGGTCGGCTGGCCGTAAAGGCAGGGGCCAGGGGTAGGGTAAAGCTTAAAGGGGACAAAAGCAATCTAGCTACTAATTAGGAGAGGAAACTGGAAAGGGTGGTGAGTGAGTTGGGGAAACCTTATCTAGAATTCTTTACCCTTTAGTAATATTTTTGCTTTTTCTCATGATATGTTCCTCTATCATTGCCAACATCTACGCTCCATAATCATCTGCCAACCATCTTACCTCATTACTATAAAATGCCATCACACCAATTATTGGTGGGACTCTCTGTTCAAAATAAGAAATTTCAGCGAGTACATTCATTGAAGCAAGAATTTCGGGGGAAAAAAAATAACAAAACAAAATAAATATATCAAAGTTTCTAGCTAGAGAAGGGGGAGAAAAAAAAATTAAGGGTAAGGTCATATTAATGATCCAAACTACTTTTTTAGTGACACACAGAGAAAGTGTCAGAGTATCAAGGAGCATAGAGAGAAAAAATCGGAGACTACTTTTTTAACTAATAGGGGTGAAAATTAAATAAAGGTGAAGATGTAATAAACAACAAGTTTTGTTTTACCACTTTGAGTTATGTGTCACTTATTGTGACGTTTAACTTCTTCCTTGTTTAGATCCTCCCTTGAGAGATAGGGTTTTGCCTCTTGAGAGAGAGACTGCGACTGCACCTTCGTGGCGCCTGATCTCCGGTAATATGGCCGATGATCTGCTAGAAAAATACTCTAATTTATCTATTCTCGAGGACGAAAACACTATTGTGGACATAGGCGAATGTGACGATAAAGAAGTCGAGGAGAAAGTTTCTCTTATGCTTGTAGGGAAACTGTTCACCGACAGAAGTTTCAATATAGAGGCTTTTAAGCGTTCTATAACGTAATCCTGGGCACCCACGAAGCCGATTGTGATTAAGGCAATTGAAAACAATCTTTTTGCCTTCCAATTCTTCCATTGGAGGGATAAGGAGAAGGTATTGGCTGGACAGCCATGGTGCTTTGATCAAAACCTCTTGCTTTTGAATGAGATCTCAGGAGAGGAGCAACCTAATCAGGTAAAATTGACTCATTCATCTTTTTGGGTTCGAATCTATAATTTACCGTTTATTTGTCGTAATGATGATGCTGTGAAAACTATAGCATCCTCGTTAGGGACCATAATTGAGATGGAGAATGATGACCTAGGGCTAGAAAAGTACAGGAGAATTAAAATCATGCTGGACGTTTCTAAACCGCTGCGAAGATTCCAAAAAGTGCGAACAAAATCGGGTAATCTGGTTGGGATTGAATTTAAGTACGAAAGATTACCTTTCTTTTGTTTCATGTGTGGCCGAATGGGTCAGAGTGAAAAAGACTGCCCTCATGCTAGTGGAGAAGAGGTGGAAAACACGATGGGATGGGGTCTATGGTTAAAAGCTTCACCTCGAAAGGGTAGGCAAAAGTACTTGGAGGAGGCGTCTGCTGTAAGGGTTGGGCGAAAGCTCGAATTTGTGGGAAAGCCAAAGGAGGAGAAGCAGCAAAAATCGAGGTTGGGGTTAGGCTTTGTACCTATCGACACGCCTGATCCTAACAGTGGGCCTATGAGCGAAGAGGGGGCCCTGGAAACCAACACCAACTATGCAAGTGTGGCAGCTATCAATGAAGAGAGGGACTCGAGTGTAGAGAATAACGAAGTCATTGAAGGGGACGAAGGAGGAGTGTAGGGGTCACAAGAGCAAGTGAGGGAGTATAGGGAGAGGGAGCCACAAAAGGGAGAGAGGGGGATAGTGGGAGAGCAGAAGGTTATTGAGATGCCACTGACCTTTGCAATTGGTCAACATAGTCCCTTGGTCCGAAAATCCTTGAAGGCTCCTCGCAAAGGAGCCCATGTTAGAACAGCCTTAAATCCTAAAAAAGGTGAAGATGCGAGGCAAGGGAAAAGGAAATTCGTAGTAGAAGTTGCAGATGGAATGGATGCGGTGATGGACGACATTGTTACGGTGAAACGTGGAAAACCTGAATTTCATGGGGAGAGTGAGTTTCAACCCAAAGTAGCGGAAGTTGGTGTTGACCAACCTCGCGAAGAACAATGAAAATCTTATGTGGGAACTGCCGGGGGATGGGCAACCCCTGGTCAGTTTGTCAACTCCGTCGTTGGAGTAGTTCTATTGCCCCTGATGTGTTATTTTTATCCGAAACAATGATCACAAAAATGCAGTTGAGGCTCTTAAGGGGAGATTGGGTTTTTCCGAAGCTTTGGGTGTGGCAAGCAGAGGCAATTCGGGAGGTTTGTGTTTATATTGGAGGGAGGAGAGAGTGAGTTTCCAACTTGCATCGTTTTCACAAAATCACATTTGTGGGGACTTGGTGCATTGGAATGGCGAGAAGTTCAGATTCATAGGGTTGTATGGTTGGCCGGATGCGACTAATAAACATTGTACTTGAGACCTCATGAAATCTCTTTGTCATGATGTTTCATCTCCGATTCTTTTTGGTGGGGATTTCAATGAAATCCTCAGTTATGAAGAGAAGGAGGGTGGGTCTGATCAAAGTAGGCGTGAGATTGTAAACTTTCGTGCTGTCCTTGAGGAGCTCGAGTTGCGTGATTTGTCGTATGTAGGACAGTGGTACACGTGGGAACGTGGCCAAAGCCCAGAAACGAGAATAAGAGAACGTCTGGATCGTTATTTGGCATCGAGCTCATGGGCGGATAGATTTCCTTCAGCGTTCATAGAGCACCTTGTGCGCTACAAGTCCGATCATGCAGCGATTGTCCTTCACACAGACGTACAACACAAGGAGAGGAGGGTGAAAGACCGAAAGTTCAAGTTTGAGACATGTTGGTTGCTGGATGGAGGCTGCGAAGAGGTTGTGAAGGAGTGTTGGGAGTCGGCTGCGGGGAGCGGAGTTTTGGGTCAGCTCTCGGCAACGGCGGGGGGATTGAGTAGCTGGAGTAGGAAAAGTTTCCATGACCTGGACAAGCAGATCAAAGAAACCGAGAAGAAACTTCATGAAGCGCAGCTTAAAGAGTCGTCGACTGTGCACATTCAAGAGTGTTCGGTCCTTGAACAAAAATTAGATGAGCTTAATGCAAAGCATGAAGCTTATTGGTATCTCATATCCCGAGTTTCAGAGGTTAAAGACGGGGACCGCAACACCAAGTATTTCCATCACAAGGCGTCTCAAAGGAAAGCGAGGAATTGGATTCGAGGTTTATATGATAAAGAAGGAGTGTGGAGGGAAGATATGCAGGAGGTAGAGGATGTAACAGTTGACTTTTATAAGCATCTTTTTGAATCTTGTAATCCTTCCTTCGCCAACATAAGCAAGGTGCTAGACCACGTTCCGCATTGCATTAATGATGAAGATAATGCTGCGCTAGTTGCCCCAGTCTCAAAGGAGGAAATTTTTTCGGCTCTTCAACAAATGCACCCTTGCAAGACCTGATGGTATGCACGCTATTTTTTACCTTCGATTTTGGCATATCATAGGTGATGATGTTAAGATTTTTGTGAGTAATATTTTGCATGGCATCTCTTCTCCTGAACTTGTGAATTGTACAAATATTGCCCTCATTCCTAAAGTTAAAACTCCTACAGTCATGTCGGAATTTAGACCCATTAGCCTTTGCAATGTTCTTTACAAATTGGTCTCTAAAGCTATTGTTGGTAGATTGAAAAATATTTTGCTAAGAATAGTTTATGAGAACCAGAGTGCTTTTGTGCCGGGGCGGCTGATCACTGATAACGCTTTGATTGCCTTGGAAATTTTTCATTCGATGAAAAACAGAAACAAAAGTAAGAAAGGAGTAGTTGCAATGAAACTGGACATGAGCAAGGCTTACGATAGAGTGGAGTGGGGTTTTCTGCGTAAACTTTTGCTCACTATGGGCTTTGATGGCAGATGGGTGAATATTGTGATGCAATGTGTTTCCACAGTTCGTTACTCTTTTATTATTAATGGGAAGGTGTGTGGTGATGTCTCTCCTTCTAGGGGGACTCAGGCAAGGGAACCCTCTATCCCCCTACCTGTTTATCCTGGTGGCAGATGCGTTCTCACATATGCTCAATAGTGGGGTGAGAAATAATTTGATTCATGGTGCAAAAGCTAGCAGAAATGGGCCGTCCATCTCCCATCTTCTTTTTGCGGATGACAGCTTACTCTTTACTAGAGCCACCCGACAGGAATGCTTATTTATTGTTGGTACTCTCAACCAGTATGAAGAAGCATCAGGGCAAAAAATTAATTATGAAAAGTCGGGGGTTTTTTTTCAGTAAAGGTGTGGATTCTGTGCGCAAACAAGAGTTGATAGATGTTCTGAACATGAGGCTAGTGGATAAGCACGACAAATATCTTGGTATACCATCACTTGCAGGGAGATCTAAAAGAGTTATGTTTCGGGAATTACTTGATCGAGTTTGGAAAAAGCTACAAGGGTGGAAAGAAAAACTTTTATCACGAGCGGGAAAGGAAATTCTTTTGAAAGCTGTAATTCAAGCCTTTCCAACTTACCTTATGGGAGTCTACAAGATTCCTAGCTCGGTTATCCATGAGATCCATGCTGCTATGGCCCGATTTTGGTGGGGACAAAAAGGTGGAGGAAGGCCGATGTATTGGGTTAGTTGGGCTAAACTTTGCACTCCAAAGTGTGTTGGTGGAATGGGATTTAAAGACTTGTCGGTTTTCAATGATGCTCTTCTAGGTATGCAATTTTGGAGAATTATGAATGCGGGTGACTCTTTATGTGGAAAAGTTCTTAAAGCTAAATACTTTCCCAATGATGATGTGTTGAATGCAAGACTTGGCTTTGCAAGTAGCTTCTCATGGAGTAGGATATGGAGTTCAAAATCCCTTGTGAAGGAGGGGGTACTATGGCGTGTTGGCAATGGAAATAGGATAAGCATATGGGACGACCCATGACTTGCGCATGAAGATGGTCGTACAGATCAAAGCCCTCGAGTGGATGATCTATCGAAGGTAAGTGATCTTATTGACTTCACAAGGATGGAGTGGAGAATGGACATAATTGATCGGTATTTTAATGAGAGGGATTCTCGGTGCATTCTTGCGATACCACTTAGCATCCGAGCTCCTCAAGACTCTTTGTCTTGGGCGTTCACCAAGGATGGAACCTACTCGGCCAAAACCGCGTATATGGTGGGCAAGGGGTGTAACTTAGAAGATTTTCACCAAGCTTGGGTCGCTCTGTGGGGTTTTGATGTGTCCCCAAAGGTGCGCCACTTCTTATGGCGACTATGCACCACCGCCTTACCGACGAGGAGCCTGTTGAAATATCGTCACATTATGGAGGATGACAAGTGCCCTCACTGCTCAAGAGAGGCTGAGTCGAGCTCTCACGCTATCTTTTTATGCCCGAAAATTTCCCACTTGTGGGAAGGTATGGGCTGTAGAAACATGATACAAGACTTGGGTGGCAAGCCTATGGTCGAGATTATTGAAGCTTGGAGCAAGTTGGACCCAGTTATGCTGCAAAAAGGTTGCTTTCTCGCCTGGTGCATTTGGAGAGATCGTAACAAAAATGTTTTTGAAGAGGCAGGAGTCCCTGATGAGATCTTGGTGCAAAGAGTGCTGCGTTTTGTGAAGGAATTTGGTGAATATGCTGGGCGAATTTATGGGGTGCAATGCAGAGTGGCTTGTCCCAGTTCATATGTGTGGAAGGCACCACCGCAAGGAGTGGCAAAATTGAACGCTGATGTTGCAGTCAATGATGATGGGTGGATAGGGCTGGGCGTGGTTGCTCGGGATGAGGCGGGCGAGGTTATCTTCTCAGCTACGAGGCGTATCCAAGCTCGCTGGCCGATTGAAATAGCGGAATGCAAGGCAATAGCTATGGCAGCAAGATTGGGGAAAAGGCATGGTTTCCCGCATGTTATCATTGAGTCTGATTGTCAAACTGTGATCTCCCGGTTAACCAAGTCGGTTTGCTACTTTGTGGATCTAGATAGTATTTTAGAGGATGTTTTATTTATTTGTTCATCTTTTAGTGCTGTTACTTTCTCTCATGTGAAACGAGATGGTAACTCTGTGGCACAAGATGTTAAACAAGATGAATGGTGGTCTTATGTACCTAATTCTAATACCAGCTGGTATTGGAAGAAGATTTGTGATGTGAAAGAAAGCTTAAAAAGGGTGTTCACACAAGCTGAGATCAACAATATGAGCAGATATTCTATCCAAGAAGTGTATCACAAACTGAAGGGTGCACAGACTGAGTTTCCTTGGGATAAGGTGGTATGGAATAGACTGGGAGTTCCTAAGCACAAATTTATCATCTGACTGGCAATTCAAGGTAAGCTGAAGACTAAAGAGAAGTTGGCTTTGTATGGAATAAGCAGAGATGATCAATGCTTATTATGCAATAACAGTATTGAGAATCATCAGCACCTATTTTTTTCTTGTCCATTCAGTGGTGGATGTTTGAGGCTCATCAAGAGCTGGCTTCAAATCAGATGCACAACAACAGACTCGCAAAGAACTTATCGAGAAGATACAGATACAGCCAGAAGATCAAAGTTTCACAAAAATGTCATTTTAGCTTGCTTGAATGCACTAGTGTATCTTATTTGGCAAGGTCGTAATTCTGTCTATTGGAATCAATGTGCTCCTAACATTGATGCTAGTTTTAAACAGATTACGAACATCATTAGAGCTAGAGTTTTAGCTATTATGCCACAGAAAGTGACAAGAAAAGATAAGCAATGGTTTGATAGATTGTAATTGGATGTATGTTAGTATTGGAACTGTTGGTTCCTACTGTCCTAAAGGGTAAGGGAGTCCAACCTAGTTGGTTTGCCTCCTTTAGGATAGTTTAGGTTGTAAAATGATTAAGTTTTTAATCAATCTACTTACTTAATTAGCAAAAAAGAAACTCTGTGGCACATAATTTAGCTAAGTTTATTCCGTTTGGGGTTGAACAATGTTGGGTAAACCACTATCCTAGGGAAGTGGTGCCTTATGTACTTATGGATATTTTGTACATTCCTTAATGAAGCCTTCTTATGTTTCCCATAAAAAAAAAAACTTATTGTGACGTTTACCTTAAAGAAAAGGTGGTTACTGAAAAAGAAATGGAGGAAATAAAAGGTAGAAGTCAACAAGCCAGCATTGAAATGACAATCAAACTCCCATAAGTTTTGACAGTAAATTATAGAGGAAAAATTGACACTATTAGTCTCAACTATATATGGTTGGTCCACTTTAATAGGTCTCAACTTTTGATTATCTCACAGCAGTACCAACTTTGGGGGTTCTCTTCTCCGAATGGTCCTTCAACTTATTCAACTTGCTAAATCGGTTCATTATGACGCATTAAACTCTTTATTGGCTTTAATTAATCTGAATAAAAAGCCACATGGATGAGTGTCATATGTTTTAATTAATTAACTTATTTGACAAATTAATTACATTGAAGGACCGTTATGAGAAGAGAACCCCCAAAGTTACGGCTTCTATGAGATAATTAAAAGTTGGGACCTTTTAAAACAAAAATTTTAATAGAAATTGGTCATAATTGAGACTGATGGTGTCAATTTTTCCAATTATAAAAGGTAAGGTAGTTATATCTAAAAGTCGAAAAGGCAATCTCTAGGGATATAAAAGGAAGTTATCAGCAAATCTAACATAGCACTAAAATTGAAAGTTGAGAACATAAACTTGTACGTACCTGGCTCAGAAACTGACTTCCAAGGACGAAAGTACAAATTATTTTGATTTTTTTATTTTGGGGACCCCACTTTGTGAGGTGCAAGAATCGAACCTCTCTTACAAGGATGGAGGAGAGCCTTTAACCAACTAGGCCAACCTTGATTCTTAGTACAAAATTTTGATTGGTTGATCATGAAAAGTAAATTAATGTACAGTGCCACTTACCTAGGGTAATCTCTAGGTCAATATTTTTCAAATTTCTGGTAAGAAGTAGAATTTCAAAGTTAGAAAATCCAATTTTCTATGCTTTTGTCAATAAAACAACTCCATAGTATATATTTTACTTTATGAAATCTTTTATTTTCCATTTTTTTACGTCCATTGAAGAAACACCAAATACTAATGTCATTTATACTTATATATTAAAAGGCGAACCTAAATAAGGAACCGTGCCACGTGACGCTATCCTTTATAGTGTTTACTTCATGTATTCCACATACAATAAGATATTAGAAAATGCATGGTATAAGATTTGATCCCATTACTTCGAGTCAGTATATTAAAGTCTTAACCAATAAACCAAATAATGTTTTGTTGTTATAATTCTAAAGTAAAACATTACTAATTATAATTACCCGGGGAATAAACCGAGCCTTAAAACTCCTTATTAATTATAAGGATTACCGGCCATAAGGAATGCATGCACCATATACGAGAAGGCGGCATGTAAACCTTTTTTAATTTTGGTTATGTACTTAAAGGAGCAGATTAATATAGTTAGAGTGGGTATTGACATACCGAAAATCTTGGGCATTGTTCTCAGACATCGCGTTTTTAATTTTTTGGTTTTCTGTATTTATAAGTCATATGATATATGTCTTATAATGGATAAAAAATTGGTCAAACTTATTGGAAACATGATGATTTTGAAAACTGACAACTAAAAAGTGAAAACCACTTTTTTCTGGTTTCCTGTTTTTTGTTTTCAAAAAAACTAAAAACTGAAAACAAAAAACGATAACGAACATGCCCTTAGTGTCCTTGCTTCTTTTTTTTTTAAGGTAAGATGAAGGGGACTCACTTGAGGGGGAATAAGGGGAAATTCTCAAATGAGCCCCATGAGATTTGATCCGTAGACCTCAGGGATATAAGGTGCGAAGTGATGCCACTACTCCACCACATCAATCTCAAGTGTGTCCTTGCTTCTACTTAGGGCTACGCGGATAGTAGTATTTGGTAAGTATTCATTTCATTCAAATACTATATAAATTATCATCTGATTTCCAATTACTACATAATTTTGGTAGAAGTAGATTAATAAGCACCTAATATACCTGGACCAGTGGCTAGCTAGTAATTATTACAAATCATCATTTCAAAGACATATCCTTTGACCAAATCTTAGTGTCAAAGTCAATTCCAATTTACATACTTCTTGCATTTGGTACGGTCTCAAACTCTCAACTACTACTAATATACTATAATCATTTCAAAGGAACTAATGTAAACCTAAAACAATATAGTCATACATTAAAAAGAAAAATAATTTTATTATTATTTATTTTGAACTTTGTTTTATTTGACGGCATTAGAATTCGTTGGAACCTCTTTTTTCATATTCTTTTTAAAATTATAATGGTTGGAGAAACCGTCAAAGATGGTTCCATTAATTAGTCTATTCTCATGTGCTAGTTGACAGATTGCATAATTTCCAAGCAACACGAGTTTCCATCATATATGGATGGATGGATAATGCATGGCTTGGAAGATAGCAGTCATTCGTCACTGGTGATACACCTTACCATTGATTAGGTAAATTAACTGATATAATTATTTAAGTGGCTATACTTTAATTTCTAGAAAGAGTACGGATTTGAATTCCAACCATCCAACCACTAGTCTACTACCAATGTTATTCTAAATTTCTAATCTTGATAAGATGTTGATTAGTATTTGATATTTCTTTGTCTCTCCTAATGAGAAAATAAGAAGTTTCTCCTAACTAGGAACATGCAAATGATTTGTGGATGCATGTTGCCTGATTGAATTGGTAAAGTCAATTTAGCTAATTAATTTTGAGATCAAATTTTATGCTCCCTTAGTTTTTTGTACTACCTCTATCAAATAATACAATGTTCACATTTTTTGGGTGTCCTAAAAAAATTATTTTTATTTTAGATATTTTTACTTTTAATGATTTAGGCGGGAATCCGTGAAATTTATAACTGTAATTCTTTTGGTTGTTAAAAATAAATATTTGATGTAATCCTGTTGATTAATTTTAGTTTGTCTGAATTCATGCAAACTTTTGTTTCTCTCTATGTCTAATGTTAGTAAAGATTCAAGGCTGCTTGTTAGTTTTGATGTAGTTTTCGTTATTTTTAGCCATAATTTTTTTTATAATTAAAAAGACAATTGAAATAGCATTCGATACAAGTACATCATTAAATAATACAAATGATAACATTTTTCACTCCCATTAATTCCTGTGAGCATATATTATTTGTATATTTTGATCTTCATGACAACGACACTCCAATTTTACGTTAACCGTGTGGAAGTGTGAGATACTAATGGTAACTAATTGTTGATTTTACATTTCAAATTATCTTGTATAGTAAAAGCAAAATTTATTTGTATGATCATTTTGTTTTAAAATGATTTAATTATATGATTACATTCATATATAATCATAATATCCATGATAAAACAAATTCTCCTATCCTGCCACATAATTTGGTCAATTTATGATATTTCTTAACAGTCAAAGTAAAGGTCTTTTCCAATTTCATCAACCTACAAAGGTCTTTAGCAAGAAGCTGGATTGCCTTACTGCCTACCCGGATGGACTTTGAAAATTTGGTATTATATAAACTAGTAAACATAAATCTAAGTAGGTGTTGAAGATATAGAATATATAATCATAGTCCTTTTCTGATCTCCTAATCATGAGAAATTGATAATTATACAATCAACAGTAATATTTGAATAATTAATTAACATAACCTAACCTAACCTAACACTATTCACATAATCATTCTGCTGACTGTTTCGGTGTGTTATCGGGGCTGTGTCAAAGGGTAGGATTCGACAGCATAATAGTCAATAATTGTTTCATGGCCTCGTAAAGTTGGAACAAAACCTACCCCAACATAAGACTTAATAAATTGTTATTCGATCATCTTCCTCCGCATGCACGCCATATCACCACAATGACAATTAGTATTGCATTTTATTTATTGATTTATACGTGGAATTTATTCGTTCTTTAGGACACCTTCCCTTTAGTCAAGGAGCTTGAAGCAATTCATCATTATTATTATAGTTATTTCTTATTACTATTATAATACTCCATGGTCATGTAAAGATTGTGTAATTATCTTATGCCTAATCAATGATTCCTAAATTTCCTTGGAGTTGACAAATTATGGAGTCATCCCTTTCATGATTTGTCGACATTTTTGATATCACATATAAGTACAGATTATTACTATTAGAAAAATGAATCTATCCATTGAATTATAATATTTTTATCCCCGTTTAGTTCTGTAATTTGAGCTTGGCTCTCTTCTGCGTCAAAAGAAATTATAACATTTTTATATAATTTTTTTGAGACTTTCTTACATTAACCATAAATATATTTTTAAATAGGAATTTATAACATAATTGTCCATTAGAAGTTATGTACTCCCTCCATCCCATAATAGTCTGAACATTTTCCTTTTATATTTGAACACTATCATTTTTGACATGGTTCCACCATTATCATATTAGTTTTGTATCATCCTTTTTGGCAACTAATTATCTCCTATCACATCTACTTTTGATGTGAAAAAAATACCACACCAAATTCTTTCAAATCTACTTTTCAATGAAAAAATATTCGGTGATTATGTGTCCGAATAAGTGTTTAGATCTTTATAAAATCGAGGGAGTATTGTTTAGTATTTCTACTTTAGCTTCTTATCCATAACTCTTAAGACTGCGAATTAATAATTTGCTACTACTCCCTCCGTCCCATAATATAATTCCTGATCCTATTTTTACACAGGAATTAAGGTAAGTGAAATCTTGTTTTATTTGGATAAATAGATTCATTTTTATTGGGAAACACTTACATTGTTTTTTTCATTTTAATTAACAAAAAATAAAAAATTGAACATTTAATGTTGCGCGGTTTAATGTGTAGAGAAGTTCAATGGGGTAAAAGATCCCATTTTGTTATTAATAATGGTGCATTGGGAGCTGAAATTATGAGGACATTTTGGGAATTAAATTATTTTCATGAGGGTATTTTGGGCATAATTATTGATTGAAAATGAAACAGGACTTATATTTTGGGACACCTTATAAGGAAACAAGACTTATATTATGGGACGGAAGGAACATTATTTTCATAAGTTTAGTTAAGGGTTGCAAATCACAAATTATTAGAAAAGGAGGTCTAAATTTAATATAGATTTAGACAAATCCAAGTCTACATTTTCCTAACAAGTCCATTCTACTCACTTTAACCCACCACTATCCCTAGACATCCCACACCAACCTAATCGTTCCTTCTCTTCTCCTTCCTTTATTTTCCTTTGAATCTCGAACAACAACAAACAATTTTAAAAAATAACCCGACAGTCTTACCGAATGGATTAAACTAGTCACTAGGAATTAAAGAATGTGAAAACTGAATGGATTAAACATGTCACTAAATAGATTAAACTGATCACTAAATATATTAAAACTAATCATTATATTAAGAAAAGCGGTTCGTTCTCTTCTCAATATTGAATTTGGATCGTTGCCTAATTTTAAATTAAAAGTAGCCGGTCTATTACAAGACTAATTGTTTGCAAATTACCCCCTTAAACCCAAGTACATCAATATGCTATCAATACTTTTTTCTCCTTAAGGGATTAAAACTTCCATAATGAAATTAATTGTCGGTCATCATTATTAAATTTATGTGTTTAATCCATAGATTTAAGAGTTATGCTCACCAATTTTTTTATATTAATAATACGTTTCAAGAGTAATCAATAATCAATCTCATAGAGCATAAAGTAGAGAGAATATTTCAACAAATATATATGATACCTAAAAATTTCCAGAACAACTATAGTTCAATTCAATCTTCAATGATTGAAATGATGAAGAGAACAAAATCGCAACAAGATTTGTATCTAGTATAGCTCTTTGTCCCATATCTCATTGTTTCTTTTTTTTGTGATAGAGAGTCACAAAATTATATAGAAATTTCAATCACACATCATAGTCAGTATGCTCCCAAACTGCACTGATTAAACTACCTGACGTTCATATCTTCTCTCATACTCTCGATATAGCATGATGTTTGGCATCGAATGAGCAATAATTTGGTCCAAGGGCCATACTCACTCTTTTTCAATTTTAGATTGCCAATTAATCTGATAATGTAATAGAGCTAGAAGCAAATAATTAGTAGAGACTAGAGACACATTATCTAAAGTAAGAAAAAAAGGTTAGCATATTCTTTTGGAAACCAAGGAATAATATACATGTAAGTTGTGGAAAGTGCATATGCATATTCATAGATGACTCGTTGATCACTTTAGCATCTGATTGGATCTCAAAGATTAGTCACACATATAAATATATATTTGAAGATTAGTCACACATATAAATATATATTTGAAGATTAGTCAGAAATTGGAAGATCACAATCAAATTACTCATGATCTTGTTGATTTATGATAATTAAAGAAAGAGCACATAATTTAGGTTTATCATGTAGTGTTGGTGACCTAACTTCTCATCATTATCATCATCAGGCACACAGCCGACACTGCATTATTTATTTTGTTGTTGAATTCATAGATAACAAATTAAAGCAAAAAGGCCCCACACACTACACCCTCTATGGCTCTATCAAACTTTCTAGTTAAGCAAAGATCCATATGAATCCTATTCTAGGCATCCATCCATACATATGCATAATAATAGTAATATTATTATTATTTTTATTGCAAACCCTTTTTGGAAGTTGAATCTCACCGTCGTGTCTTTTACCTACAATTCTTATTGATAATTTTTCTTACTTTTCAAGGGATATCAAAAATAATAAATACTCCACTTTTTGCTTTTATTTCTGAGTATAGTAAAAGAAAACACAGAAACCCATTGGTTTTCATCTCGGTAGTGTATGTGACTAGTGATGTAGATCCTTTTTCTCATAACATGGGCGGCTCAATGCTTAAAAAACAAGATGAAAAAGCATTACTTAACACTATCTTACATTTTGTTTAATTTTTTTACGGGTTTAAGGTCCCGTTCTTTTAGACGGGAAGAAACTGAACTGATGAATTGAACTACGAGAAAGCTGAACATGAGAAAGTGTCTGAACTGAACTGAACTGCGAAAAACTGAACTGAACTGAAAATAAGTCCACAAGAACAGGATCTTGACTACATAGTACTCCTATATGTTACTCCCTTTATTTCCTATAGGATCGTTAATCTGTAAAGATTCTTTTCAATAGTATGTATTTCTAAAATATTTACTTAATTAAGTACTCTTTTTATGAATATGTATGTAGATAGGGATCTTAATGCTTGAAAATGTACCTTTGAGAACAAAAGAAAAACAAATGCACCCTTACAAAAAAAAAAAACAAATGCACAATCATTCAACGTAGACAGGGAATAAATAATTAGAAGGCAAAATCCAATTTCAAAAGCACCTCCATTAATTATAGTAGCGATATGACCTCTATGTAACCAAAAAGAAATGTTATATATGCATATAGTAGGAGTTGAAGCATTGAATAAAAGTTAGGCAAGGCATAATAGTATAATTGAAGCAAAAATGGGATTGGATTGAAATTTGAACCCACTTAGGTATTGTATGTTCTTAAGAACAAAGCAAGGAGTGGGAGACAGTTCATGTGGTTTGTCATACATAAAGTGGACAACAAACTTGTGGGCATTGTCCGATCCCACTACCTTATAAGTTATAATGTTATGGGCCCATAATTTGATCAAAACCTTGAATTCTTGTAATATAATAATGATAACATTAATTATTTAATTTATATGCATATTGTACTATGTAGTAACAGAATAGAGGCAAAAATTTGATTTCTTGAACAGTGTGCTATTTGATTTCTTCAAGCTTCTAATACTAAGTACATACTACATAGTAGTACTACTTTTTTTTTTTTTTTTTTTTTTTTGGGAAAAAGTAAGCTAATATTAAGAAAAGGACAAAGAGTCCATAAGTACATAGGGCGCCACTTCCAAAGGAACGTGATTTTCCCATATTTGTTCAGTACCAAAAGGAACAAGCTTAGCTAAATGATGAGCAACAAAGTTTCCGTCACGTAAAACGTGAGACCAAGTAATGGAAGAGAAAAAAGTACAAGAAGCTAGAATGTCATGAAGGATAGCATCAAGATCCGAAAGAAATATAGTACTTTTTGAGAGGCGGCCAATAATTACTTGACAATCAGATTCAAGTATCACATCTTTAAAGCCAAACCTTTTTCCAAGCCGAACACCCATGAGGAGGACTTTTGCCTCAGCAACCTCCGGAGTCCAGTACCCTTTGGTGCGTCGGGTAGCAGCGAAAAGAACCTTACCTTGTGAATCTCGACATACAACACTGGTACCAACCCAACCCTCCACTGCTAGTGATGCATCAACATTGATTTTCACAAACCCCCCTGGTGGTGCATGCCACATTTTGGGGCTGGTTTGTGCCACCTTCTTCGAGTGGTAGATGCGAGCATTGAACGAGCCATTTCTTCCACTAAGCGCTGCACACGAGTGGTGAGAACCGTGTTGGGGGTCCATTTTCCTTGGAAGACCCATAGATTCCTTTCACCCCAAATGCACCAAGCTAAGAAACATCCCTTCATCACCATCTTTTTGTCTAACTTTTTCCAGGCTACCACTCGGTCACACACCGAGTCATCAGGAGATCCGAGGCACAATGCCTCGCAGTTACAATCCCTCCACAAACCAGCAACACGGGGGCACTCAAATAGTGTATGGATGTCTGTTTCACGGTCACCACAGCCCCATGGACAAGCAGCATTGTCAATGAGGTGGCGGTGATGAAGAAGAGCTCTAGTACTGGGGAGGGATTTTGTGCACAAACGCCAAAGGACTTTTGGGCTAGCTTCTACACTCCAAATATCCACCCAAGCTTGGTGGAAATCATCAAGATTACATCCTTTCCCTAACAAATATGCAGTTTTAACCGAATAAAGACCATTCTTTGTGAGACCCCAAGTTAATTCATCACTTCCATTTCCACTACTAAGGGGGATCGAAAGAATGCATCTTTTGACACGATCATTAAAATGTTCATCAATGAGAGGAAAATTCCAATCTCCATTTTGGGGGTCAATCAAATCACTAACCTGATGGATGGAAGCACAAGGTGAGCTGGTGATGAATCTCCCACTCTCATCTGCAATCCACAAGTCATCCCAAATTCTAACATTTTCCCCTGAGCCAATGCGCCATAAACATCCTTCTTTGACCAGAGCTTTTGAACTCCATATGCTCTTCCAGGAGTAACTACAAGAGTAACCAAGGGGAGCATTTAGGAAGTTCGAGCAAGGGTAGTACTTGGCTTTCATGACTCGACCAAGGAGGGAGTGAGGCTCTCGAACAAGTCCCCATGCCTGACGCCCAAGGAGAGCGTCATTGAACACATTGAGATCTTTGAAACCCATGCCGCCAAGGCATTTTAAAGTGCACATTGACTCCCAATTTTTCCAATGAGTTTTTCTTTGCGTATCCGAGCTCCCCCACCAAAATCAAGCCATGGCAGACTGGATCTTTTGAGTAACTGACACTGGGAATTTATAAACTCCCATCAGGTAGGTTGGAATAGCTTGGATGACTGACTTGAGTAGTATCTCCTTTCCGGCTCTTGAGAGTAATTTTTCCTTCCATCCTTGGAGTTTCTTCCAAATTCTGTCGATGATAGAATCAAACATAGCTTTCTTTGATCGACCATTAACAGAAGGGATACCAAGGTATTTCTCGTGCTTCTCAACTTGTCTCATGTTCAGAATCCCCATCAAATCTTCTCTTTGTTCAATGCTAACACCTCTCGCTAAAGGATACTTGGACTTTTGATAATTAATTTTCGCCCTGAAGTCGATTCATATTGGTTGAGAATATCAACTATAACATCGCATTCTTGTCGGCGGCTCTTATGAAGAGGGAGACTATCATCGGCAAAAAGAAGATGAGATATTTCGGGGTCACTTCTACTTGCTCTTGCACCATGAATAGCCTGCTCCTGAACCTTACTCTGAATCATTCTAGAAAAAGCATCAGCTATCAAGATGAAAAGATAAGGGGAGAGGGGGTCACCTTGGCGCAATCCACGACCCGGGGTCACATCACCGTACACTCCTCCATTGATGATGAAAGAGTACGTGACAGAAGAGACACAGTTCATAATTAGATTGACCCATCGACCATCAAAACTCATGGTAAGCAGCAGCTTCCTGAGAAAGCCCCATTCCACCCTGTCATAAGCCTTGCTCGTGTCTAGCTTCATAGCAACAATTCCTTTCCGACTCTTGTTTCGATGATTCATTGTATGGAACAACTCCATAGCAATAAGAGCATTATCAGTGATAAAGCGCCCAGGGACAAAGGCACTCTGATTCTCAGAAACAATATTAGGCAGAAATTTTTTGAGTCTCATTAGTCATTACTATAACTTTCGAAACAAGCTTGTAAAGTACATTACATAGAGCAATAGGGCGAAATTCAACAGCAGCAGAAGGATTTTTAACTTTTGGAATCAAAGCAATATTAGTGTGATTAATACAGTTGGGAGAAGTAGAACCACTCAGAATACTACTTACAAAGTTAGAGATATCATCCCCTACAATATGCCAAAAACGTTGGTAAAAAACTGCATGCATACCATCTGGCCCCGGGGCTTTGCACGGGTGCATCTGTTGTAAGGCTTCGTAAATTTCGTCCTTGGAGGAGGGGGCGAGCAAATTTTGGTTACAAATGTCAGACACAATGGGATGGATGTGGCGAAGTACCCCCTGCATACTCGAATCAGGGGAATTATTCGAAGTAAACAAATCACAGAAATAATCACCAAAAATTCCTTCGATATCATCAATATCATCACGCCAAACACCCAACTTGTCATATAAGCCTGCAACATAGTAGTACTACTTAGATGGTGAGTAGTGAGTACATAACCTATTGTAAAGTCATGAGAGGGTTTACATGGGATCCTAGATGCCACGTGTTCTACCTTTTAAAAAAAAATACTTCCTCCGTTCTGTTTTAAATGAAACATTGGGTGAAATGACACTATTCATTGATCAATTTTGACTCCAATTTATCGCCATTATATAAGGAAAAACATAGTCAAGTGGGATCTTGTTAGATTTGTCTCGATGCATACTATCAAATTATAAATTTTTATATTTTTTACGTGTGCACAACTAAAGATATTAATGAATAAAGAAGCGCGTTGGGTTGCGTGAAAAAGCAAACGTTTTATTTAAAACAGAACGGAGGAAGTAAGATTTTTTGTCCCAAACTACTTTTAACTTTTAAGTTTTTGCGAGAAATTATTTTATAAAAAATTTGTTGTTCCAAACTACCTTACTTTTACCATTTTATTGTTGACAGCTACCTTATGTCGATTTTCGACGTTGACTTTTTTTTTCGGTTCAAAATTGTGGGAGAAAATAAAATTACTCTTGTGGAAATTGCTTGAGATTCGAGTAGACCGAGAGGGTGATTGTTTCAATTTTAGTTTGAGTATTAGAAGAGGAATTTAATGGTGGATTGGTGGTACAAAGTGTCGACATAGATATGAGAGAGTGAGAGCGCACAGGGAAATGGGAAAAATAGCGTGGAGAAAATGAAAAAAAAAGAGTTTAAACAGGTCAAGTACTGATATTACGTGACATTAAAATAAACTGAAAAAAAGTCAACGCCAGAAACCGGCATAAGGTAGCTGTCAACAACAAAATGGTAAAAGTAAGGTAGTTTGGGACAACAAATTTTTTATAAGGTAGTTTCTCGCAAAAACATGAAAGTTAAAGGTAGTTTGGGACAAAAAATCCAAAAAAAATATTAAATACTTATGGTAGGAAAAGAAACAAAAAAAAATATACAAGGTGCATATGTGTAACAGTCAGCTATTTAATTTCTCCTTTTTGACCCTTAGCTAGATTAGAGAAAAGGAAAAGAAACGCAATTTCTTATATTAAAACCCAAAAAGTATTGTCTATTAGTAAAAAAATCTACAAAATATTGTTTTGAGTCTGACTAGAGAGATAAGAAAAAATAATTTTAAATTGAACATTTCTATAATAAAAGTTGTTAATACACCCGATTATTAATGATAATTGTAATCTAACTAAACTTGTCAATTCGAAAATCATGAGTTTCCTTAAAATCCTTTTGGAGCAACAAATCAGTGATTTAGCAAAAAATGATTTGAAATTACAAATAATTTTAAATAGAACTTAGATAATTTTTCAAGGGTTACTTTATGATTGTTGGATTTTGTAAAATTTTGGTATGCTATTGAGTTGGTTGATTTCAGTGCCCGCCGTATAAAAATTTTGACTTGTGAGTGTGGCCCAAACATGATCATAAATGTGACCCTTGAAATTATTCTTTATTCGGTTATTCCTTTACTCGGTTTAACGCCTAAATAATGTACGGATTGGATATTTATATTATGTTTGTAATATAGTTTTAATAAAATTGAAATTTACCTTACAAACTCAAATACTCAATTGTTCTACTTAATTAATAATTACGACAAAATCTTATCCTTGTTTTTCAATTTTTCTCATCTTTGTACTCCCTTAATTATTCTATCTTTGCCAAACTCTTGTACCTATCTTTCTATTTCTCTCAAATTCTTATCAAAAATTATAAAAGTTTGATATTAAGAAAATATTCCTTGAGAACAATCCGTATAAGTGAAGTGTGTTAATAGTGTAAAAGTCAAAGCATTGCACTTAACAAAGAAACGGGGAAAGTATTCAATTTACATAGTATAATACTTTTATGTTGTTTATACATAATTAAACTCTAATTTTTCATTATTCAAAACTCTATATATATGTAGATGTATTTTTATTTCTATAAAACTCTACATTTTAAAATTTATTTAGAAAAATTATGACGTGGCAATCTCAAGTGACACTTTCTGAAGTCCCGAAAAATTTCTCTGTTATTTATTGTTTTTTTTTAAATAGATTAGTACTAAAAGAGAATAATAATATGAGAAAATTATAAAACTCTACATTTTAAAAATTTTATTTAGAAAAATTACGACGTGGCAATCTCAAGTGACACTTTCTGAAGTCCCGAAAAATTTCTCTGTTATTTATTTAAAAAAAAAAAGATTAGTACTAAAAGAGAATAATAATATGAGAAAATAAGTATATTCTTTATCAAGTACTATATTTTTCTGTCTTTTAAAGGCCTTAAATATTATACTCCTATGAGATTAGTGGCAAATATATATATATATATATATATATATATATATATATATATATATATATATATATATATATTCTAGAGAGTTAAGAAATGGAAGCCATCCCTTGATGTACAAGCTCGAATTTCAAACTTTAGCAAACTAGTAATATTTGTGATGGATCGGATTTGCAAACATAAGTATATATTGATTAATAAATCTTTGCATTGAGACTTAGGGGCTTTTGGTTGAGGGTTTTCTGGAAAGGGTAAGAGAATCAAGATTTCCTTACTTGTTGTTTGTTTACTCCATTTAATAATATCCTTTACCCTTTCCTTATCCCCAAAGTCCTTTACTTTCATACTCCCACCCCCTAGGGTTTCACTTACCCTTTCTTTGACTCACATTAACCATCTCCTTGACCACTCAACCACCACCTGACCATCCAACCACCGCATAACGCCTCCACCCCAACGCCAGAACTACCTCTACATCCACCACCTAGACCATTGTTCACCCACAAACCCTAGAAAAAAATGAGAGAATGGTGGGTGAAAGGGAGGAGGGGCGACGACGGTAGGAAGGGGAAGGGAGGAGGCGACATAGGGAAGGGGGAGGGGGATGAGGCGACGAGGGGAAGGGGATGGGGAGGGGGTGACGGTGCGGCCGCGAAGGGGAAGGGGAAAAGTGCAACGTTGCGGGAAGGAGAGGGGAAAAGACGACGGCGGGATGAGAAGGGGATGGGGAGAGGCGACAGCGTGGTGGGAAGGGGAGTGGGAGGGGCGACGACGCTACTGAGGTGGGGAGGGGGTGGCGGGGGAACAACAAGGGAGGGAGGAAATGGTGGTGCTATGGTGAAAGAATGGTAAAGAGGAGATAGAAAGAGCAATAACATTGTACCAACCAAACAACACTTAAAATCTAAGGGTTTTGCTTTCCTTTCCCTCTCTACCCCTTTCTTGATTCCATTCCCTTTACTCCATGACAACAAAAAAACCCGCTTAAAGGGCAACATTTTAAAGGTTAATGATATATGTAACCCTCAGAGCTGCATATAAGAAGCTAAAAATGAATATATTATACTCCCTCCGTTTCATAATATAGTGCTTATATTTCATTTTTGGTGTCCCAAATATTGTACCTACTTCATTTTATATTAATTTGTTTTGATTAAATTATCCTTAATTTTTACACAAACTTCCCAAAAATATTCCTAGCTTTCTTTCAAAATGGTGCAAAGTAATACTCCCTCCGTCCCATAATATAGTGCTTATTTCTTTCTTTTCACGGGAATTAAGGAGATTGGAGGGAGTAGTAGGATTCTCAAAAAAAAAAATTTAATGAAGTACTTTTGTCTTGGAACTACTCCCTTTAGTTTCTTTTTCCTTAAAAAAAATCAAAAGGCAATAAATTTTCCTTGGAATGTTGTAAATTAATAAATAGGAGCACACATTTTGAAAGAAAGGTGTGAAGATTTTGGGAAGTTTGTGTAAAAATTGAGGATAACTTAGTCAAAACAAATTAATATAAAATGAAGTAGGCACAATATTTTGGGATACCCAAAATGGAATGTAATCACTATATTATGGGACGGAGGGAGTATTACTTTGCACCATTCCAAGGAAAATTTATTACTTTTTGATTTTTTTTGAAGGAAAAAGAAAATAAAAGGAGTAGTTGCAAGACAAAGGTACTTTATTAAATACTTTATTTTTGAGAATCCTACCACTCCCTCCAATCTCCTTAATTCTCGTGAAAAGAAAGAAGTAAGCACTATATTATGGGACATAGGGAGTAAAATAAATAAGCATTGATTATATTGATTGACTCATAATTATGTCCTAAATTTCTTAATTAGTGTTCTACAAAATATATTTAATGTTTATTTGCAACTCTAAAAGCTGCATATACCAAAACCTTTTTTAAATACTTAAAAAATCTTAAAACCGAGCATTGTTCAGTTTTACCTAGTTGGTAACAAGTGGTAAAACAGAGCGCGAACCGTCAAAAAGAATTAAAAAGCTTTCAACAGTATGGCTTGAGGTACTTGTAACATTTATCAGTTATCACTCCTTTAAAAGTATGAAGTAGTACCTACAAGCTATAACAATTACTAAAAGAAACCCCACAAAGGAGCAATTTCGTCAAAGGAATTATTAAGATAGCATAAGAAACATGGGCTCTCAATTAATGCCCCTGTTTATGGCAAAAGCAAAGATCACATAAAATCCTTGGGAGGGACAAAGTCTTGGCAAAAGCCAAACATGAAAAGGCGAAGATTTCGCGGATATAATTGATAACCTTGTAGAAGTAAGCCAAGTACTAATCTTTATCTTTACCTTAATAGTTGTTCAAACATTAAACATACATAACTTGGTGCAATAGTGAAAAGGCGGTGGGGGTAATTTTTTGGATTTGGGAAATCTCTTTTCCCTGTTCTATTTATCGACAAATTATAAGTTAAGGTTTTCCTACCTACGAGTAATATTGCCTCTTACGTTTAAGAAACTTATTATGGCGTGGTCCAGCACAAATTAATCACACTCATCATCGTGTAATAGGAGATCTACTATGATCTACTAAGCACTTAAGCTTTAGCAAGTTGTGTACTTTAATTTTTTTAGAAATTCCAGTAATGCTATATTACAATAAATTAATACTAACCCTTTTAATTCCTCTTCCGTTTTAAAATGCATTACTCATATTGTCATATGTTTTTAAGACAGAAATATAAGAAGGGAGCACTAAGTGGCTCATTTGGAAAAGATGACATACATAGTTTGAATTGAAGGTAACATACCGAGGGAGGAATTAAATCCTCATAGGCCAACATATTCTATAAATTAAGTCTTAATATATGGTGCCCTTTATCTTTTTTTGCATTATGTTCTACTATCAACTAAAATCATCATTTTCTTTCTTTTGTCTTTAGTTCCACTTAATACAATACCTCAATCCAAGCATGTCCTATAAAATGCTTATTTAATATATTAAGTAAAAAGTACCTCTATCCCTTAAAACCTTGTTGATTTAGGAAATGCGCTTGTCGTGGGTCGTTGTTCCTACAAGTGTAAATAAAAAATTAAGATAATGGGTTATTATTATTCTTTTTTAAACTGAAAAGAGTTAGATATACTTTACAATATTATAATTGGTAAACCTGGTCCAAAAAAGAAATTGTGAAACATAATTACGACAAACCAAAATGAAAAAAATGGAGTAGGCTTTAAAAAACGGAGAGAGTGAGACATCTATTTTGTTATTTATCTGACTCTGATATCAATATAAAAAGATATGTAAAATCTTCAACCTAAAGACTTTTAGCACTTTGCATCTTTTATCAACACAATTTCACTTGTGAGTCTAAATCAATATCTCGAACAATTTGCATATATTTGTGTATAAACAAAAAAGCATTCATGAAAACCACTAAAAAAAGGTGGACATACACATGAAAGGCTTATGAGTAGTAATTTCCAATGTTAAGAAGGTAGACAAAAGCAAAGACTCATCAGCTGACGAATCAACCTCTTGCTCATGATGTGTTTCCCACTCCCATGTGAAATGTGATCCATCGAATCCACGTATGACCCCCCCCATGTAATCTCATGTTCATGTATTTATGTATTTTCTGATTTTCTCCCTTTTTTTCCTCTCTTTTTTCTTTTTTCTTTTTCTTGGGTATTCATGGTTTTGTTTGGTATATTAATAATGATGGTAAAAGGTAAGGTGGGCCTCATGTTTCAAATGGTCAACCTATGTAAGAGAGATAAAGAACCAGATTCGTCTACTCCTTAAAAATTCCAAAAAAAATAAAAAAAAAATCCTCTCCTTCGGAGTATTATTAATCTCAGCCACCCACCCACCCCAATCCACCTCTCACACACACAAAGTCTTCTTATTAGCATTCTCACCCTCTCTCTTTCTTCACTCATTTCCTCCCCCAAAAAAAAAATTCATCCAACTTTCTCTCTCTAAAAAATAAACATGGTTTCTCCTTCGTCAGTTGATCAATCTCTTACTCTAGGATTAGGATTTTCATCGACGACAAATAATCAGGTGGGTAGGAATCCTGTGAAACAAGCGCAGATGATGGGGATAGATCATGAGCCATCCTTGACGCTGAGTTTATCAGGTGAAACGTATCAGACGGTTGATAGGAAAGTATTTGTTGATCAAGAGGGTCCATGCAGTGTTAGCGTGGCTTCTTCTCTCTCTAATGTTGTGTCAGTGAAGAGAGAGAGGGAAACTGCTAGTTCTGATGATTTGGAACTTGAAAGAGGCTCTTCTAGAATTAGTGATGAAGAAGAAGATGGTTGTGGACCCACTAATACTCCTAGGAAAAAACTTCGTCTTACTAAAGATCAATCTGCTCTTCTTGAAGAAAGCTTTAAGCAACAGAGCACTCTCAACCCGGTAATTTCTTTTTTTCATTAATTAATTATTACTTCCTCCGTCCTAAAGTATAGTTCGCATATCATTTTCATTGTAAAAAAATCATTGACTAAATATTCTCATTGATATACAAAAAATATATTTATGTGGGATCAACTTTATATAATTTTTATTAATATGTAACTAAAGATATTCATGATCAAAGACACGTATTGGAGACCGTACAAAAAGAGATGGAAATTATATTTTGGGACTGGGGAGTATTAACTAATCTGAAGCTGGTCTTGATTTAGACGCTCTGACCAAACTATTTTTTATTTAGACCATCTAATTTGTAAAAAACCTTTTTTTATATGCTTAAATTTCAAACTTATTTTCTCAAACTTTTGAGTTTTTTTTAAAAAAAAAGAACTTTCTAAATTCTTGTATTTTTGTATATAGACATATTTATTAATCACTGTAACTTTTATTCACTTTTTGTCTGCTTGAGGATTTAAACGTCAAACCATTTTTTTTTAAGGATTTGCCTAACTTCTCCTTACTTTAATAACTAAAGTTTGTACTGATTTTTAAAATTAATTTGATTACAGAAGCAAAAACAGGCGTTAGCTGACCGATTAAACCTACGACCACGCCAAGTCGAGGTCTGGTTCCAGAATCGGAGAGCGAGGTATGTTCTTATTCTTTCCCCCTTATAAATCATCATTATTCTTCATATTTACTTATTGTAAGTGATAGAGTGGCCTTGCTAACAGGACCCAATAATAATAATAATAATCATGTACTATTTCGGAAACGTGCAGGACGAAACTGAAGCAGACAGAAGTAGACTGTGAGTATCTGAAAAAATGTTGTGAAACACTGACGGATGAAAACAGGAGGCTTCAGAAGGAACTACAAGAACTGAAAGCGTTAAAAATGGGACAGCCCTTTTACATGCACTTACCAGCTGCAACTCTGACGATGTGCCCTTCGTGTGAAAGAATTGGCGCCGGTGTTCCTATTCCTGGGGCGTCTACTAATTCTACACCTGCTTCCAAAACTCCTTTTACTTTGGGTCCTAGTAAATCCCATTTTTACCCTCCACAACAAATCCGTCCCCTGCTCGTTGATTAGTAGTAAAACCGTCTTAAAACCAAAAAAAATAAATATTATATATATATATAAATATTGAGATTTAGTTTATAGTAGAAGTATATCTTAACTTTTATGTTACAGGAAATTACCAAATAGAAGTATTAATTAGTAGAACACAGAAGCCTGCCTTGGACCGATCTTTTTCTCGGTTCTGGTTTATAATTTTGTTTGTTTATTTTATTTCTTTGGAGTAAATTTTTTTATTTTGGAGATAGGCCGAAAAAGAAAAAGAAAAAGAAAAAAAAAAGAGAAAAAGGTTCAGTGTAAATATTTTTGTTTTTTTAGATATAGAAATTACAGATCCAGGTGTCGGTCTTTTCGTATTTTTATCTTTGTAAATACTCTTTGATGAAGGTAATATATCCATGTCTGGAAATTACTATTACTATTATTATTATTATTATTATTCATTTTTTATTGATATTGTTTGTTGTTATGATTATCGTTGTTTAAAGTATTCTTTTTTCGTTTCCTAAACAAAAAGTACACTTTTTTTTGTTAAAGTATGCTCTTTTTAAAAAAAAATTTATCTTTGGTTTTGAGGTTAAGTTTGTTTTGTTGACATGTCAATTATTCTGATTTCTAATGATTTTATTTATGATTTCGTCGACATACCGTTTGTGTTCCGATAGTTATAGGATAGCTAATTTAGATCCTCGACTCCCACAGCTCATAACTATAATTGTTAATTTCTTTCCATTGTTGTATAGTTTAATTTGGACCAACCTTTTGCATATCTGAAGGTTAAAGCATAAATTTATTTTTCTCTCTTTTTTTCTTTTCTCCCTCAAAACCCTAAATTTCTTTATCGGTTTAGGGGCTATCACCAACCTTTTAGTTGATGGTAAGTCTCAATTCTCTAATTTTATTTTATCTAGTTTTAGTTTCATGTTAACAATAAATCTTTGTTCTCTCTATTGGAGAGTTGTAGTACTCAATTATTGGGTTTATACCCATCTATTGGGCTTTATCTCTCTGTTTGTCAGGGTTTGAGGTTAGGTTCCACTACAAAAAAAATGCTCGTATAGCGACGGAGTTTTAGAAACGGATTTGTATCCGTTTCTAATTTAGAGACGGAAAATTAATAATCCGTTTCTAAAAAAATATAGGGACGGATTTTAAAATCCGTCCCTAAGTTAGAGACGGATTTTAAAATCCGTCCCTAAGTTAGAGACGGAATTATAAAATCCGTTTCTGGTGTGTTTTACCAATTTTTCCAGACTTTGTCAAAAATTTAGATCTAATTTAGAGACGGATTTTGAAATTCCGTCTCTAAATTAGAGACGGATTTTTGAATTCCGTCTCTAAATTAGAGACGGATTTTTGAATTCCGTCTCTAAATTAGAGACGGATTTTTGAATTCCGTCTCTAAATTAGAGACGGATTTTTGAATTCCGTCTCTAATTTAGAGACGGATCTTTAAAATTCCGTCTCTAAATTAGAGACGGATTTTCAAATTCCGTCTCTAATTTAGGGACGGATTTACAAAATCCGTCTCTAATTTAGGGACGGATTTTCAAATTCCGTCTCTAATTTAGGGACGGATTTTCACATTCCGTCCCTAAGTTAGTCAAGTAGATATGTTTTAAAATGCACTTTCAAATCCGTCTCTAAATTAGAGACGAAAATTCAAATTCGTCTCTAAATTAGAGACGGAAATTCAAATCCGTCTCTAAATTAGAGATGGATTTTCATTTCCGTCTCTAAATTAGAGACGGATTTGAAAATCCGTCTCTAATTTAGATAAGTAGATATTTTTTATAATGCACTTTAGAGACGGAAATTCAAATCCGTCTCTAATTTAGAGACGGAAATTCAAATTTGTCTCTAAATTAGAGACGGATTTTTAAGATCTGTTTCTAATATTTCTTTCAATTATTATCAATTCCACACGTAAAAGTAAACAAGTAGTACTTGGTGTAGTTGGTATGAGTTTCTCCTTGTGACTTAGAGGTTACGGGTTCGATTCCTACCAACTGCGGTTCTTGAGAATGGGGATTCCCTTACCCATTTCCACTTGCTTCCAAGAGCCTTGCCTACAAAGCCGGACCAGGGTTGACCGGAGCGAGGTTCGAACCAGAGTGAGATTGTGAAGCCGGTAATGGGATCGGGTTGAACCGAACAACTAACAATAGGTGATTTTAAAAAACCATTCCTAAACTTAGAGACGGATTTCAAAAATCGTCTCTAAAATTAGAGACGGATTTTTGAATTCCGTCTCTAAAGTTAGAGACGGATTTTTGAATTCCGTCTCTAAAGTTAGAGACGGATTTTTGAAATCCGTCCCTAAACTTAGAGACGGATTTTGAAATCCGTCCCTAAACTCAGAGACGGATTTTGAAATCCGTCCCTAAACTCAGAGACGGATTTTGAAATCCGTCTCTAATTTTTTGCTACGGAATTAGAAACGGATATTATTCCGTCGCTAAATTAGAGACGGATATTTGGGATTCCGTCTCTAAGTTCGTTTAGCGACGAGGACTTTAGTAACGGACATAATCCGTCTCTAAATCCGTCTCTAAGTACATATAGCGACGGATTTTGACGATTTAGAGACGGATTATGTCCGTCGCTATAGAGTGATTTTTTTGTAGTGTTCTTTTTATAGGAATTTCAATTCGTTGTTGAAGATTTGTGCGATGTTGCGGCCAATGTCAATTTCATATCTACAATCAATTAGATCAAATTTGTTAAGATTATAGTTATTTTATTGTTAGTTTCTTCTATGTACAGCTGGCATTAGTTAGTTAGAGTTGTTACAAGTTTGTTGTTCTTTCTCTTGTATAAATAGGAACCTTCCTTATCTTTGTAATTGAGTTTTGAAGTTAATACAATTGGGATTTCTTTTCTCCTAAATTATCTCTTTCTCTCTCTAAGATCTTCATCAGTTCATGATGAAAATCATCATGGTATCAGAGCTCATGGAATTTTGAGCTGAATTTCCGCAAATTTTTCTTCTTCCTCATTTCTTAACTGATTTCTTCTGAATTCTTCCTGATTCCTCCTGAATTCTTCTGAATTTTACTCTTTTTCTCCTTAAATCATGACAAATTCATCTGAAACTCTTTCTAATTCAGAGAATGTTGCTTCTAATTACAACGATCCTTATTTTCTGTCAAATGGAGATAATACGAATCATTCGATTACAAATTACATTTTCAATGGAAATAACTTCATCAATTGGAATCGTGCTGTGAGAGTTGCGTTGATTGCAAGAAATAAACTAGGTTTTCTTGATGGAACTCTCAAGAAACCAGCTCCTGATTCTGCTGATTACCAGAAATGGATTCGTAATGATCATATGGTGATGTCATGGCTATCAAATTCAATTGAAAAATCGATTGCTGAAAATTTCTTGTTTGCTGATTCTACATCTCAATTCTGGACTGAGGTTGTTGAAAGGTATGGTCATACAAACATACCTCAATTATACAATTTACATAAAACTTTGATGAAAACTGAACAAGGAAATCAATCAATTGCTGAATATTATAGTAAATTGAAGAGAGTTTGGGATGAAATTCATATTTTAGATGGATTTCCTGATTGTTCATGTGGAGCAATTGCAAAATGTAGTTGCAATTTGTTGAAACGAATTTTAGAAGCTGATCAAGTGATGAAGCTCATTCAATTTGTGTCTGGATTGAATGATGATTATGATTTGTCTAAGCAAAACTTGCTAAGTAGTGATCATTTACCTACTGTGAATCGAGCTTTTCATATTCTACAACAAATTGAAAGATAGAATATGAATACTGCTAAGGTTGATAGATCAGGAGAAATGAGTGCATTATTGGCAACTAAAAATTCTTCTGGTTATTCTTCTGGTCAGAAATCTTTTTCTTCTGGTTCTGGTCAGAAAAGAGATTATAGAGATGTTAAAAGGATGAAATCTGATAGAACATGTGATCATTGTAAGATGAGAGGTCACACTATGGATAGTTGTTTCAAGTTAGTTGGATATCCGGAGTGGTATACAACTTTGAAAGGGAAAAATCAGCCTAAATTGGCAGCTCATGTCCAAGATGCTGGAGTTTTAGGTCATTCACCTCTGGATTTTGATAGCAATGTTGATGAAACTGCTGCTAGTTCATCTCATTCTGCTGCTATGAATCCTACTATGATGAATATGTTCAAGGAATTTGTGAAAATGATCCAACAACAATCTGGAGAATCATCCTCCTGTCAGAATTATATTGCAGTTAATTTTACAGGTATATCTTCTGTTTCTAATGCATCTTTAACTCATGATTTTGATGCTCATTCTTGGATAATAGACACTGGTGCAACAGACCATATGGCATCTAATAAGCAACTTTTTGCATCTATTCATGTACTAAAGCATCCAATTAAAGTAGGTTTGCCTGATGGTTCTCATAAGATTGTTAAATATGCTGGTACAGTTCAACTTACTCCACAAATTACTTTGTTCAATGTTCTGTACATTCCTGATTTCACTTACAATTTACTCTCTGTTGGTAAACTTCTTGATCAAAACAAGTTAGTTGCTCAGTTTACTCAAGACAAATGTGTTTTTCAGGACCTTCTTACTAAACACAGTCAAGGATATGGCAAGAGATGTTCTGGCCTTTACAAGTTTCAAAATAATACAAAACTAGCTTCAAATTGTAATGTTTCTGTTTTAGATGTTCCTGATCCTACTCATAGTTGTAATAATGATTTCTCTCTTGTAAATACTACTATGAGTACTCTTACTCTTCATGTTGTTCATAGTAGGTTAGGTCATCCATCTGTACACACTTTGAAGCATTTAAATCTTCCATATGATGGTAATAAATTGGATGTTTTTGGTTGTGAATCTTGCATATTTGCTAAACATCATAAGTTGCCTTTCTCATTATCTTCAAATATGGTTGAATTTGCTTTTGATCTTTTGCATATTGATCTATGGGGGCCCTACAAAACCCCTTGTTTATCTGGAGCCACCTATTTTCTTACTATCCTTGATGACCATACAAGGGTTACTTGGACACATCTACTTCATCCCAAGACTCAAGTACCAGGCATAGTTACTGGATTCCTAGCTTACATACACAATCAATTTTGGTTGTTCTGTTAAGCATGTCAGAAGTGATAATGGCAGTGAAATTGTACAAGCATCTTGTAGATCCTTATTTCTTGACAAAGGAATAATTCATCAGAAGAGTATTCCTGGCAATCCTCAGCAAAATGGCAGAGTAGAGCGCAAGCATAGACATCTTTTAGAAACTGCCAGAGCAATACAGTTTCATGCTCACCTTCCCACACAATTCTGGGGTGATTGTTTACTTGCTGCTACCTATCTTATCAACCTTCTTCCTAGTTCTGTTCTACAGTGGAAAACTCCTTATGAAGTTTTAATGAAAAAACCACCTACCTATACTCATTTGAGAACTATAGGTTGTCTATGTTATCCAGCCATAAAAACTTCTGACAAGTTTGCTCCTAGGGCCAAAAAGTGTATCTTACTTGGCTATCCATATGCTCAAAAGGGATATAAATTGTTTGATTTACACTCTCACAAAATAATTCTTAGCAGAGATGTTATTTTCATGGAAGATCAATTTCCTTTCAAACATTCTGCTATTCCATCTCACAATATTCATTCTTCTTTTCCTTCTCCTGTCACTATTATGGATGTCCCTTTTGACATTTCTGCTACTCAATTTAATTCATCTACACCTTCTTCTCCTTCTACACATGATACTTCTACTTCTCCACATGATACTTCTTCTAATTCAACACATGATGTTTCTGTTTCTAACATTCCTCCATTCCCTTCTCCTCCTCCTGAAAATTTAAATCTTCCTTCTCCTTCTACTACTTCTTCTTCTCATTCTTTTGACACTAATACATCTTCTACTACTATACCTCATACTTCTGTCACTCATTCTCCTGCTTCTGACAATGTGTTTGCTTCAAATAATCCTATAATTCCTACTAGGCATTCTACTAGGAACACAAAATTACCTACAAGATTTTGTGGTCACATTACCTGTTCCTCTTACTACACCTAATGATATTTCTTCTGATTCTCTATCTTTCAATGTCTCTTCTGAACCTACTCTAGCACATTTGGATTCTTCTTCTCTTCACAGTCTTTCAAACATGCTTTCCACCACAGAACCATCTTGTTATAATCAGGCCAAGGATGATCCTCAATGGATTGAGGCCATGGAAAAGGAAATTCTAGCTCTTGAACAGAATAAAACTTGGGATCTTACTACTCTTCCTACTGACAAGACTGCAATAGGGTGTAAATGGGTTTATAAAGTCAAGTTCAAGCCTGATGGTTCAGTGGAAAGATGCAAGGCTCGTTTGGTTGCTAGAGGTGATAAACAAGTTCATGGTAAGGACTTTAAACATACTTTTAGTCCAGTTGCTAGATTCACTACAGTTAGAGTTATCATAGCTTTAGCTGCTGTCATGAAGTGGAATTTACAACAATTGGACATCAACAATGCTTTTTTACATGGGTATATTGATGAAGAATTGTATATGCTACCTCCACCTGGTTACTCTAAAGCTTTACCAGGACAAGTCTGCAAATTAAAACGTTCCTTATATGGTTTAAGGCAAGCTAGTAGACAGTGGAACATTGAGCTTAGCAAGTTTCTTATTAGTCTTGGTTTTGTTCAATCAAAACAAGATTACTCAATGTTCACCAGGGTTGATGGTTCTGATTTTACTGTCATTGTGGCATATGTGGATGACTTATTAGTCACTGGCAGCACTTTGAAGTTAATTACAGAAGTAAAACAAGCTTTACACAAGGCTTTCACTATTAAAGATCTTGGTGACCTCAAATATTTCCTTGGTATTGAGGTCACTAGATCTGCTTCTGGCATCTTGCTTAATCAGAGAAAGTATATTTTGGATCTTCTCACTTCTACAAAAATGGAGAATTGTAAAATTGCTCCTTTTTCCTTTGCCCAATGGATTGAAACTTAGCACTATTGATGGTCCAGTGTTGACTGATCCTGAAATCTATAGAAGAATAGTTGGGAAACTATTGTATCTCAACATGACAAGGCCTGATATCTCCTATGCTGTCCAACAACTAAGCCAATTTTTATCTGAGCCTAGAACACCTCACTATGCTGCTGCTCTTCATGTTCTTAAATATCTTAAAGGCACACTCAATCATGGTCTGTTCTATGCTTCAAATAATAATCTTTCTCTCAAGGCTTATAGTGATGCAGATTGGGGAACATGTGCTTATACTAGAAGATCACTTACTGGTTTCTGTGTTTTTCTTGGAGATTCTTTAATCTCTTGGAAAACTAAGAAACAAAAGGTTGTTTCTAAAAGTTCCACAGAGGCTGAATACAGGTCTATGAGTCAGACCACCAGTGAAGTAGTCTGGATTGAAGGTCTATTACAAAATCTTCAAATTCATGTGCCTACACCTATCACTTTATTTTGTGATAATAAATCAGCTCAATACATAGCAGAGAATACTATTTTCCAAGAAAGAACAAAACATCTGAAGTTAGATTGTCATTATATCAGAGAGCATGTTGATTCAAAGTTTATTTCTTTGAGCCATGTTCAATCTTCATTACAACTGGCAGATGTGATGACAAAGCCACTGGCAGCTGATCAGCACAAATTTCTGTCTACCAAGATTGGACTGGTCACTCATCCACCACCTAGTCCATCTTGAGGGGAGACTGTTAAGATTATAGTTATTTTATTGTTAGTTTCTTCTATGTACAGCTGGCATTAGTTAGTTAGAGTTGTTACAAGTTTGTTGTTCTTTCTCTTGTATAAATAGGAACCTTCCTTATTTTTGTAATTGAGTTTTGAAGTTAATACAATTGGGATTTCTTTTCTCCTAAATTCTCTCTTTCTCCCTCTAAGATCTTCATCAGTTCATGATGAAAATCATCAAAATTTAGTTCTATTTTAAAATTGCAACAGATCGAAAGACCCCATCGTGAAAGTCTGTATCAAACAATTATGTGATGAAAAGGGGCATACATAAGTGTCAGATCTCATATACAATGATTACGGTTTTGCTAATTTAGAATTTTATCTGATGAAAATTGTTATGCATTTGTTAGTTTTGATTTTTATTATAAATGTCGTATAACTCTTTCATTAATGAATTAAATTTTTATTAAAAAAAAAAAAGTTAAAACATAAGATGAAATATTGTAATTTCAAGAATATAAATTTCTTTCCTCATCAAGCTCTATGCAACTAATTTATTCATTTTTTGATACTTTTGTTCAATACACCCTCCTTATAATTTAATTTAGTGACACATATAATGGTACAAAAAAAGGGACAAAAGTTTTAGACATGAAGGACAACATGTGAAATTATAAATGTTTCTCCTATTTCTTTCCATTTATCTAATATTCGAATTTAAGGTCGTGGGATACAGTCTTATTAATGTGTTGAGATCATCTAGAGTTTCAAAATAACTCTACACGATAGAGTTTGTTAAATATCAGTCATTGATTAAGAAATCAAAGACTTGTGTATTCTCTCCCAAAGATCCTCCCTATTTTTTCCCCGAATATCCTGCCCCTATCTTTCCCCTTCCCACTAATCATGAGTCCTTAGCTTCATTTTATAATATGTTGTTAGGATTCAACTCTACCTTATAGAGTTTACATAAAATTCTAGAGGATCAAGCCCCCTCATTAATATTGTTCAATTAATTAAATTTGTTTTGTCTACATTAATATTGATTTTTGACAATCATTGTCCCATTTAATCATATTGGGGAGATCTTCAGATGATTCCTTTTTTTTTATATAATAGATCTTCAGATGATTCTAACCATCAATTTTCTTTTTCTCCATATTCCATATAGGATGGAAGAATATATTGTCCACAAAAGATGTTCTTTTTTCTTCTAAACTACTCCCTCAATCCCTTAATAGATCTCTGGTTTCTAATTTGGGCACTATTCATAGGTAAAGAAAATCCTCAAAAACAAATCCAATATATAAGATAAAACATAACCATATGGGGTTTTGTTTGATTCGTCTCATTGTGTACATTAAAATTCAAACTTTTAAACTTTTTACTCATATGTAATTAAAGATATTAAGGACACAAAACGTGCATCGGTAAACGTGCATTGGAGAAATGGAAAATGGGAAATCTATTAAGGGATGGAGGAAGTATTTTCTTATCTCAATATTTAGCGCCACATTTGCTTCACATTTGTTACCTTCAATTTCCCCCTCTCTCAATCTCCACCCCTTCATCTCCCTTTTTATGTCGTCTTTTCTACTTCTACTATGGATCCAAACAAACAAACAAACAAAAAACACTCAAATCTACGTGTACAAAATCCTATTTAAAGTGCATTTGCTTTACTTAGCTTGATTGAGACTTATTGAACCTGATTGAAACTGCTTACACCCAATTGAAATTGGTTAGACCATATTAAAACGGGGTTTTCACCAAATGCCCCTGAGTTTTCACGAAATTCACCGGGTACCTTCGCACTTTTGAAAATACACCTGGTACCCCTCAGTTTCAACATAATACACCCAAATGCCCTAATTGACTAACGGCGTTAACCGCCGTTAGTCATTAACCCTAATTTTCTAGTTTAAACCCAAATTAACCCTAATTCTAACCCTAACCTTAACCCTTACCCCTAACCCTACCCTAACCCTAACCCTAAACCCTAACCCTAACCCTCCCCCACCCTCCCACGCACCACCCCTTCCCCCACCCTCCCAGCCCCTCTCCACCACCCACCCCTTCCCCCACTCTCCGCAGCTTCCCCTCCCCTCCCCACCCCCTCCCCGCAGTCACCCCTTCCCCCGCACCGTCGAATTCCCCCTCCCCAACCCTCCTGCAGCTCCACCCCTTCCCCCGGCACCGCCGAATTCCCCCCCTCCCCCATCCTCCCAGCAGCTCCACCCCTTCCCCCCGACACAGCCGAATTCCCCCTTCCCCCACTCCGTCGAATTCACCAAAAGGCTGTTGGGTTACGGGCTAGGTTAATGGCTCGCGTAGGCTTCTAGGTTCCACTTTACGAATATCGACATAGGTGGGGGGTCTGGGTGCGGAAATCGAGTGGGGTGGGGGGGAGGGTGCGAAAATCGATGGGGTGGGGGAGGGTGGGGAAATCCACGGGTGTCTGGCTGGGGGTGGGAAAAGCGTGTCTTTGGGGTGGAGGAGGAGGAGGGACTGGCCGGGGGTGGGGGGGGGGGAGCTGTTGGGGTGGGGGGGAGAGGCTGTTGGGAGGTGGTGGTGGCTGCTGGGGTGGGGGAGGGGGCGGGGGTGGTGGGAGGGGTGGTGGGAGGGTGGGGGAGGGTTAGGGTTAGGGTTAGGGTTTAGGGGTTAGGGGTTAGGGTTAGAAGTTAGGTTTAGCTAGGTTAATTAGGGGAAATTAGGGTTTAAAATAGAAAATTAGGATTAATGACTAACGGCAGTTAACGCCGTTAGTCATTAAGGGCATTTGGGTGTATTATAGTGAAACTGAGGGGTACCCCGTGTATTTTTAAAAGTGCGAGGGTACCTCGTGAATAAACCGAAAACTCGGGGGCATTTGGTGAAAAAATCGTTATTAAAACTTATTTGAACTTGTCAATCCTTGTTTGTCATTTATTAGTTCCTTAATCAGTGATAATTTTTGTACTTTCTCCGTTCTGAAATAAATGAAGCATTTCTCTATTTTATGTGAGTTTTTTGAGAAAAGTGTTTCATTGATTTCATAAAGGAGGAAGTATAACTTGGTATTAGTAATAAATTACTAATTACTTAATATGTTTTCCTAAGTTTTACTCACTTTTTGTTTGCATATGTTTTACTCGTGTTTGCTTCATTCTGTAGCATTTGGCAATTTTTTTATTACCTTTTTTCATGATTTATCTTTCAATACCCACAATTTTTAAGACCCAATCAAATATTTTCTCCTTAAAGTACTTAATTAAAGACACATAGAATAGTCCCTATTTCGAATCTTATTGATTATCAGAGCCATAATAAGTGAGTAGAATTTAGGAAAATGAATTTAATTAGGATCAGTTTGATTGAAACTTATTAACCTGAATGTAGCTTATTGGCCCTTATTTGAATTTATTTAGTCATCATGGTTACGTCATGTACAAAATGGTAACACAACTATTTCATAATATCGGAAATATATATATATATATATATATATATATATATATATATATATATATATATATATATATATATATATATATATATATATATATATATATATATATATATATATATATATATATATATATATATGTTTGTGTGTGTGTGTGTGTGTTTGTGTGTGTGTGTTTGTGATTTTAATTAATTTTAGTTTTATTTGTTAGGTATTTAATTGTGTTATATAGGATGTACTACAGTTACATGTTGTGGTAAATTTATATAATGGGCTTTTTTCCCTTTTTAATAGGAGTGTAATAGTGTATATAATTAGTTGTTGAAAAAAAAATTAATTGAAGGTTTGTTGAAAAAAACACTTGAGAACTGTATATGAGTTGAGAATGTTAATCTTGCTTTTCTCATTGTCTGCCGTGGCATATACTATATCTCTGTTATATAAGTGAGGGGGAGGCATGGTGTCCCCCCTATTAAATGACTATAATACCCTTATTTTTTTAATTACATCAATTTTATTTAAAATTTTAAAATAATAAATAGGTAATCAATCAATCAAAATATTTGCCATTTTTAAAAACTAAAATTAGAATAACTTAAAAATTTAGGTTTAAGAAAAGGAAAGACTAAAAAAGTTTACAAAAAAAAACAAAGATAACAAATTCATTATTTGAGAATATCAAAATCTTTCATCAAAAGAAAAAAATTATCAAAATAAAAAAATCAGCAATATACTTCCACAACATTACAGTCTGGTAAAGAAATTATCATTTAATAAGTTTATATAATTTCAATTTGTGCAAGTCAATTTTATAGAGGATAAAAAGGTCATATCAAAATAATGTACTACATTTAAAGTTTTAGCTATACTATCAATGATATATAGATAAATAAGAATTAGAATTAAAAATAGTTCACAACTAAATCAAAATTCAAAAGAAGACAAAAGAAAAGCACAAAGATATGAAGGTAATCTTTGCAATTATGGAGAACATAAATTTGAATCAAATTTGGGATTAAAAAAAGCAAAAAATAGAAAAGAAAGATTCTTTTAATTTGATTTTCACGGATAAATAAAGATAAATATATTTGCATTTATGAACTAATTTGCTAATCAAATTAGATAAACTTGACAAAAGAGGTGATTATGCAATATTCTTATGGATATTTTTTAGTATTATGTTTAAAATATTAATTAGAAGTGCATGCTTTCTTTAACTACTTTGGTTTCGTTCTATTCAACTTTTTTTTCTTATCTGAATGATTTGAACTTATTTTTGCTGAAAATAACTTCTAATAAGTTAAACAAAACAGAGTCTTTATTAAAAAAAATTGTCAACTTAAACTACTATAATGAGTTGTCGTTGCATGTACATCGTGCATGTAAAACTAGTTATTCGACATTACGAAATATCACAATGAAAAAATTGTCGTTGCACACCAAAGATCTCGGGATTCGATCGACGATCGTCTTAACTTGTTCTGAATCAAAGGATTTCTTGTTGACTGGTTCCAAGATGATTAAAAAAGTGCGACCAACTTGTTCTACTGTCTGCCAAGATTAGAAAGGTGACTCTTAATATTAAATTTAATAGTTTATCCGTTTTCTTAGTTTTAATATTTACTTTCTCTATTTTTTATTCTTCTCACTTGGGTCAGACTACTTAGAGAGAGGAGGATTGACAAAGGAAACCTCACCCCTAAAGAGCCCCTAGTGGGGTTTGACCCCATAACCTTAAAGTCATAAGGCCAAACCTTTACCACTAGACCAAGCTTTGTTTGGTAGATAGTAACTCCATAAATATACTTAAATTTATAGATATACTTGTAGTCTAAACTGATTTAAATATGCTTTAAGCTAATACAAAATATCACAAACTGAAATAAAAATATCATCAACCAAAATGATTTATTAAAAAAAAGTATGTCGAAAAAAACAGTCTAAAAGAAATGTGTAAATTAAAATATATATATATACCAATTAATCAAACAATCCCCATGAAAACAAATAAAAATACTTTGTTTTATTCGGTGAATCAATGAGATACCTTGACAATCGGTCCAAGTAAAGGAAACCAAGTCAAAATGAAATACCTTGACAATCAAATTTGGTCGTTGAACCTTTTCAACCGTGTTTTACGGGCCTTTTTCACTCGGTATTTAGGAGATATTGTCACTCTAAAGAAAGATGTTTTTAGTATTTGAACAATCATGAGAAAAGAGTGCATAGACAGAAAGTTATGATAGGTAAAACATGAAAGATTTGCCAATTCGTCTTAAGACCTATTTTCTTCATCTTAGTTTTGATTATCTTCACAAAAGTTTAAAACAAATAAGAAAAATTAAGAAAAAAAAGTAAAGTACAAATAAAAGAAAAATTCAAAAAAAAAAAACGAAAAGTTCAAATGGTTCAGAAAAAATAAGAAGTGTTTGGAAAAAGTTTAGAAAAGTTGGAAAAAAGTAAGCTGAAGATAACATGCCCTTAATTAAGGCAATCGAACTCAAGGCAGTGGTAACTAATATTTGTATTCCCAATTGACAATTGTACATATTGCAACATTAGTTTACAACTCCATTACACTTTGCTTATCTTTAGCCCTCTTCAAAAAAGAAAAAACTTATTTGGCTTATTTTTATAAGGCATGCACTATATCTAAGATTGAATTTTGATCGTAAATTACTTTTAATGCATATCTAATATAAGTATTTAGAAAAATAGGCATGAGTGGAAGCAAAAGTCCATAGAGTTCTCATGCAATAGAAGCTGCAAACTTATGTACTTTGGTTCAAGTGAAGTTCAAACAATAGATCACCTCTTGATCACAACTATTACTCCCTCCAAATTTTTTTATATTGCTACATTGTGATTTGCATAGGATTTCAGGCAATGTAACTTTTAAATTTTTTTGAAATTACCTTTTTAATCCATTTAACATTAAATAAGGGGGTCAAGTAAAAAAAAGAGTTCTTTTTGGTGGAAAAAGTAAAAAAAAAAAAAGAATATTTATAATTACTGAGGTGGGTCAAGTAAATGTAGCAAGTAAAAGAAACGTCCATTTTAAAAAATGTTAGCAATTTTAAAAAGTCGGAGGGAGTATTTAGGAACCACAACTATTATCATACAATAGAGATCTATTTCAATCATTACACTATTTCATAAATAAAAGAATCATCATTTTAGAAACCACGTTAAACAATTAGATACTACAAAAAATCCAATTCAACAAGTTTCTATATATACAAAGAATCTAGATTAGCCTACATTCTTATGGCAGGGATTCAATTCTTGCCCATTGTAAAATGGAATCCCCAAATGCCCCCTCCTCCCCACTTGTAAGGGTTCTTCATCTCACCTTAAAAAAAGATCCTTTATATAAATAGATCTATACAACTATGTTATTCCCTGATATAGTAACATTATGTATTTTGGCACAATTCGTAGTTCAGCAGCACCGTAGAGGAGGCAAGCCCTAAGTGGTGGTGCTCGTCGAAGGGAGAAGAATGGAGGCAATAAGTGGTGGTAGACGAGGAACCCTAATGTGCTCGAGGAAGAAAAAATTAAGGAGGAAGGAGAGAGAATAGAAGGAAAAATTACGCAAGTTAAGAAAATTGAGTAGGGTGGAATAAAGTGGGAAACTAACTGATTCGATTAGCTGAACCAGATCAATTAACAAAAAAACCGGACCAGTTAGTGATCCTACCTTTCACGCGAAAAAAGTCTGATGTAACGGATTCAGCATTTGTGAGAACCGGATCTGTTGTGCCGTGTCATTTGAGGTTTTTTTAAGGTAAGATGAGGTGTCTATGTATATAAAGGAACTCCCCCACTTGTAAGGATTTTCCTAAATTTTACTTACTCTCCATTTACATCTGTTTTTTTTAAACTCTATTCACTTTTGTTTTACACATTTTTCAAGTAGTTAGAAAAATCCATTTTTTTATTATCTTTTTAATATTAAAAACGGTAGAACTTTGTACCTTATTAGAGTTAGCTTATACTCTAGAAGTGTCAAATGCATTTAAATTTCGAATATTTGTTATAGCAGACCTTGTATATACCACTTTTTGCGAGAAACAAACTTTTATAATTTTTCTAGGCAATTTAATACCTTAAAATTTTTATTTTTTTGCGAGAAACAACTAACCTTACCCTGTTTTCCGGCTTTGACCCACCAATTTTCGGTGTTGACCCACTTAAGTCTCCCATGTGCTTTATACGTACGTCGGGTTTTTACATTCTTTTGAGGAGAAAATGGAGGGGAAAGAGTGGGAAATGGAAAAATCTAACGCACATGCAGCATGGATAGAAAAAGTTATAAAAACCCGAAAATCAATAGGCCAATACCGAAAATGAGTGAGTCAATGCCTGAATATAAGGTAAGGTTGTATCTTGCAAAAAAAATCAAGGTTTTTAGAAGTTGCCAGAAAAATTATAAAAGGTTGTTCGTCGCAAAAAGTTCTATATATAAATGGTCTTTTTTGTCGAATTTTGAAATTTTTATCAAACAAAAGAAACTTTGAAAGGTGAAGTATAAAATGAAAATTGGCATATGATAAAAACAATGAAATGTTTAGCTTCGATCAAATAAAACTCTTCAAAACTTGTATTAAAAGTTGAAACACTTTAACTTTTTTAAATAGTCTCTAAAATTCGAACTCAATAGTCACAACTAATATTATTATAATAATAATACTATGAATATTATAAATTATTATGACCAATATTATATTGTTACTATTATCATCTTTCTTAAATAGAAATAGCCAAATATCGTCAAAAATTATTAATGGGTGAATCACATATTAATAAATTTTTCAACTAAATGAGATTGTGTTAATCTGGTTTCCAATATAGTAAATCAGATATCCAAAAATTGGAGAATTCGAGAAAATTGGACCAAAAATAAATCATTCATCGCAATTTGAAATCTGAATACCTGATTATGCTCTCCCTATATATTTTTTAAAAGTAAGATGAAGGGTCTTATCAAGTCAGAACCTAACAAAAACCAACGACCTGACCTAGATTAGCGGGTTACACAGTTTTAAGCTTGGGGAAAACTTACCGGGAATCTCCTCCCCCGAAAATCCCCCAGTGGTACAATCTATACTAATATATTAAAAGGTGTTCATAAGAAAGTTTGTGTAACACGTGGCACTCTCCTCTAAGGCTCTAATGCAAATGCTTTATTTTCAAGTCAAATCCTCAATTTAAAAAATTATGTTGTGTAGTTACAAGGTATCGAAAACATGACCTTTGAAATGAAAAGTGAAAGGTTAACCATTAATCCAACATAACATCATTCTTTAGTATTTCAAAATAAAATATCATAAGGACTTATAATTATATCTCATTAAAAGATTTGCACAAGTAGTTAGATACCTAACCTTTTTATGATAATAACAAGACTATTGTAGACATAAACTCTTACTCCAATTCCTTGTAGAAAGTTAAGTTATTGCTTTCATCCCCAAACTTTCACTAGTGGAAAAAACGCTAAATGTCACAAGACAACCGCTGCGGTCCTTAAGAAAACTGCAGCGGTAAATCGTCGAAAAATTTGGGGGGAAAAGTGGGAACTTAAACCATTGCGGTCTTCAGAAAACCGCAACGGTTAAAAGAAACTGCTGCGTTTGTCAATTAACCGTTGCGGTTTTCTGAACCGCAGTGGTTTATTTTGTTTTTTTTTTCCTAAATCCCGCGTGAAATGGTCGAGGTCATTCCATTTTTACGCGAGCATTCCCTGACTCCCTCCTTCCTTAGCTTCGAAATTTTAAAAACGAACTCCCTCCTTCCTTCTCAATAGCTCACCGTCGACGCCATTATCAGCACCACTGCCGCACCTCCACCGCCGCACCTCCACGCTTCATCAACAACAAACCCTAGAAGCTCCCTCCTTTCTTTTCATCAACAACAGGAATATCGGTGGTCCTCCTCCGCGGCTGCACCGTGCGTCCTCCTCCGCGGTTGCACCGTGCCCTATAAGCTCCACCGCCGCACCTCCACCGTGCCTTAAACACCTACATTCCTCCTCCTCTTCTTAGGTACCTAAAATTTCTCAACTTTTATTGAATCTCATATTTGAAGCTTCAAGTTTTATAATTAATTATAATTTTATGAATAATTATTAGTGAAATTAGGTTATATTATAGTTATAGGGTGTAAATTTGATTGATTTGAGTTTATTTGATTTTATTTGAAGTAGTTAGTTTGATTTTTTGGTTGCAAAACTAAGGCTTTGTTGTGGTTGTTGTTGTAGTTGTAGTTGTTGTAGTTGTTGTAGTTGTAGTAGTAGTAGTAGTAGTAGTAGTTGTTGTTGTTGTTGTTGTTGTTGTTGTTATTGTTGTTGTTGTTGTTGTTGTTGTTGTTGTTGTTGTTGTTGTAGTACTTACTAACTAGTTAGGTTTGAACTTTAAACGTTGAATATGATTATTGGTTTAGCTATTTAATTAGTTTAGTTTAGCTTAGTTTAGTTTAGTGTTGTTTGATTTGCTAATTTATACCAATCTTAACTTTATACATTGTTGTTGATTATTGAAGCTAGCTAGTGACGGAGTGTTGAGCTCGATTTCTCTATTCACAACCTTGATATTGGTATGTTATCACTCATATTTAACTTTCTTTCATAGTAAATTGGTTTATATGTGCAAATGTGTATATATTTATCGTTGAATTGAGATTAGATGTAAAATGTTTTGTTGTTTTTAAAAACCTATGTTTGCATCATCATATCATATGCCTAGATACTGTTCGAGACTTACTCATTAGGAGTAAGTCTTGAATAGTCCCGGTTTGGGGATTTGTTCTTAGATGTTTAATCTCACTTAGGTGGTGAATGTATGTCTTTAGTTCGATTCTAGAGGAAAATCTTGGCTCGTCGTTTCCCTACTTTTGTTCTCTAGGTACATATGTAGATATAAATAACTATATATCTACATCGTGTACTTGGAGAACTGTAGGGAAATGCTACCGGATTTTCCGTAGATTCGAACAGAAGGCAATACATTCACTAGTGAGATTAGACATCTAAGGATGGGTTAGGTTGGAGTGATAAGGACCCTTGGGAAGCATGCCTAATTTCATTAAATATATATCGTGTATAAACTCTAATAATGTAGTGAAGTTCGTCATTGACATGGGGTACTTGTTGCTTGTGTTTAATTAGAGCTAGGTTTGGTTGAAATGAATCGTGCATGGATGTATGGTAGTCGTGACACGTGTGAATTCGTGGATGGGGTCTTTGAATTTTGTGATCTGCATTAAGTCATCGAGCCGCAAAGGGAACCGATGGGTTTTATTGTCCTTGTGTTGATTGTGGTAATGTGAGCATCGTTAGTAGCATTGAGTCACTTAGGGAGCATATCTTTCGTCGCGGGTTTAGACAAGACTACTATGTATGGGTTTGGCACGGTGAGGAGGGTATATATGATGGTCGAAATGCCATTGTTAACGATGTGCATGAAGAAGGTGAGTTTGATGTCATTGAGAATGACAACATCGAGGATGAATATGAGGATATTGAAGTAGAGGATGATGATGATGAAGGGGATCATATCGAGGAGATGATGGCGGGGGTAGATCATTCTGGCAAACAGCCTCGTATTTTTGAGTGCATGGACGAGGCATCTCGAAAACCATTGTATCCCGGTTGTACGAGGTACACCAAGCTGACGGCCGTGATAACACTCTTTAATATCAAGACGAAAGCCGGTATAAGTGACTCTTGTTTCACTTCCTTGTTGCAAGCATTTGGTGATATGTTGCCGGACGACCATGAACAACCCAAGTCGAACTACTATGCTAAGAAACTGATGTGTCCCTTCGGTTTAGAGTACCAGAGGATACATGCTTGTCCAAACGATTGTGTGCTATATCGAAATGAATATGAAAATATTGATGAGTGTCCTCGATGTGGGAAGTCGCGTTATAGGCGCGCAGGGGTTGGTGATAAGAAAGGTCCTCCAGCAAAGGTGATGTGGTATCTTCCGATTATACCACGATTCAAGCGCATGTTTTCAATCAAAAAAGATGCTAAGAACTTGAGGTGGCATGCAGAACGAAGGAAAAAGGACGGTTTTCTCAAACATCCGGCTGATTCTCCTGAGTGGAAATTAAAGGTATCAATCATTTTCATAAGACCCTTGGTGCGGAGGACAGAAATTTGAGGCTTGGCCTATGCACGGATGGAATAAACCCATTTAGCACTCTTAGTTCTCAACATAGTACGTGGCCGGTTCTTCTAGTTATATACAACTTGCCTCCTTGGTTGTGCATGAAACGCAAATACATCATGTTGTCGATTCTTATTTCAGGACCGAAACAGCCTGGAAACGACATAGATGTCTACCTTCAGCCACTTGTTGATGATTTGAGAAAAATGTGGGATGAAGGAGTTTATGTGTATGACGCACATGCTGATGAGGTATTCACATTGCGTGCCATGCTTTTATGGACTCTTAATGACTATCCTGCTTATAGGAACTTATCCGGGTACAAGAACAAAGGGAAGAAAGCATGCCCGATTTGCATGGACGACACAGCATCTAAATACATTACTACTTGTCACAAGGAAGTTTATATGCGGACCCGAAGGTTCCTTCGACGCGACCATCCTTATCGTAATAAGAAGAAGGCATTCGATGGAACAATTGAGGAAGGGTTTGCTCGTAGGCCATTGACTGGTATTGAGGTTTTTGATCAGGTCAAGGGTATTGCAACGATATTCGGCAAAGGAGCGAGTGATGGTGCTAAGGGACTTTTGGAAAAAGGAGTATATTCTATGGAAACTTCCATATTGGATAGATCTAGAGGTTAGACATTGTCTCGACTCTCGACGTCATGCACATAGAGAAAAATGTATGTGACGCCATTCTGGGGACACTTATGAATATTCCACATAAGACTAAGGATAGCAAAGGGGTGCGACTGTATCTGGAAAGTGAGGGGCTTCGACCAGAACTATGGGATCAAAAGAGGGACACTAAGAAAAGAAAGAAAAAAGAGAAAGTGTCTGAAAAAGGAAAAGGAAAGGGAAAAGAAAAGGAACATGAAGAAGGGTCGCCTGTAGGAATTAAAAGAAAAGGAAAGAAAATGGTGAAGAATGATGATAGGAACTATTTACCTTCGGCTTGCTACACTCTATCTAGAGCTGAGAAGCGTCTTTTTTGCGAGTGTTTGTACAACATTAAGGTTCCATCAGGGTACTCATCGAACATGAAAAGATTTGTTACCTTAGACGGTGAGTTGAAATTATCGAGCATGAAGTCTCATGATTGTCATGTAATGATGCAAGTATTCTTACCGATTGCAATTCGAGGGATATTGCCGAAACACGTGAGACATACCATAACAGAGCTGTGTTCTTTTTTCAATACTATATGTAGCAAAACGTTACCACCCTCGAAGCTTGATGCTCTGCAGGCTAGCGTGATACAGACTTTGTGCAAGTTTGAGATGTACTTCCCACCTGCTTTCTTCGACATTATGGTCCATTTGGTTGTACATCTAGTTCGAGAAATTAAGCTATGTGGTCCGGTGTTTTTGAGGTGGTGCTATCCGTTTGAGAGACATATGGGCTATTTGAAAGATAAAGTAAGGAATCCAGCGCAACCAGAAGGAAGTATAATTCAGGGGATTGTGAGTGAAGAGGTCGGTAATTTTGTGGCTGAGTTCTTAACTAATGTTGATCCTATAAGACTTCCTACATCTCGACACGAGGGCAGACTCGCGGGTAAAGGTACACTTGGCTCCAAAATAATCGTACCTCCTGTTAAAAGGCGCATACAAGCACACTTATTTGTATTGCAGCATATGGTACAGGTGCATCCTTACTTGGATGAGCATTTGGAGGAGTTGCGCGACCAGAATTCAGGTAAAGGGACTAGAGCATTGATGCAGTTGCATAATAAGACGTTTATTGATTAGTTCCATAACCGAATAATGCGTGAAGTAGATTCCAATGTTTCTGAAACTCTGAAGTGGCTAGCATTTGGTCCTCGAGAAGTTGTGCACTCCTATGAGGGTTATGATGTTAACGGATATACGTATCGGACAGATCGTCAATATCAAAAGTCGAGATCTCTCCAGAATAGTGGTGTTTCAGTAGAGGCATCATCTACACAGTATGCAAGTGCCAAAGACAAGTCTCCTATTGATGTTAGATTGTTATACTATGGGCGAGTTCAAGATATATGGGAGCTTGACTACTTTAGTTTCACGGTCTGCTTATTTCGATGCAAGTGGGTTGATTATAACCGGCGTTACATAAGAAAAGATGACCCTTGTGGATTTACTCTTTTAGACTTGGATCGGTTGCGTGATAGTGAAGAGCCATTCGTGCTTGCATCACAAGTTAAGCAAGTATTCTACGTAACTGACCCTTCTGATAACAAGTGGTCAATTGTTGTCCCGGGAAAAAGAAGTATACTTGGAGTTGGTGATGTTGAGGATGAGGAGGAGTATGATGCATTTGAAGACACCCCGCCTTTCACCATTCCCAACTCCGATGTCACTGATGCGGAGTTAGCGACAAGTTACATGCGTGCAGATCACGGGGAAGGGATAATGGTTGAAACTTCAAATGAAGGTGGCAAAAGTAAACAATTGGCTCGACTTCTTTGGTTCCAATTTCGGCTTTCGGCTTTGCAAGGTCATTTGACTTTATTTTTCACTTTTAGCCGCATGTAGTGTCATGTATTGTTCTAATTACTGTATATATATGTATTTCAATCAACTAAACTCGCTTCACATGTATTGAAACCCATTTTGGGTAAGTGAATGTCATTTCGGGCCAATTTCGGCCTTTCAAGCTCAATTAACTTAATTTCTCGCTTTTAGCCGCATATAGTGTCATGTATAGTTCTTATTAGTATATATATATGTATTACAATCAACTAAACTCGCTTCACATGTATTGAAACCCATTTTGGGTAAGTGCATGTCATTTCGGGCCTATTTCGGCTTTTCAACCTCAATTAACTTAATTTCTCGCTTTTAGCCTCATGTAGTGTCATGTATAGTTCTTATTAGTATATATATTTGTATTACAATCAACTAAACTCGCTTCACATGTATTGAAACCCATTTTGGGTAAGTGAATGTCATTTCGGGCCTATTTCGGCTTTTCAACCTCAAATAACATAATTTCTCGCTTTTTGCCGCATGTAGTGTCATGTATAGTTCTTATATATATATATATATATATATATATATATATGTATATATATATATATATATATATATGTATATATATATATATATATATATATATATGTATTACAATCAACTAAACTCGCTTCACATGTATTGAAACCCATTTTGGGTAAGTGAATGTCATTTCGGGCCTATTTCGGCTTTTCAACCTCAATTAACTTAATTTCTTGCTTTTAGTCTCATTATAGGTTACGTATAGTTCTTATTAGTATATGTATCACCATTAGAGTTACTTAAAGTCCGGTCACATGATTTGAAAACCGAATTGGGTAGATGAATGTCGTTTATGGCGTAATTATGGATTGTTTTGGGGGGGTGTGCAAGGGGTCTTGTGCAAGGGGGGTGGGACAGACAAGGGGGCATGGGGCTGGGGCGAGGAGTGCACGGGGTCCGGAGTGGGGGGGTTTCTTTGTGCGGGGTGGGGGCGTGAAGGGGGGCGTGCAGGGGGGTCCTGCGTGCGTGGTGGAGGCGGTGCGGGGGCGATGAAGGGGGAGTGTAGTGGGATGGAGTGAAGGGGGTGGGGGAGTGCAGGGGTGGAGCAGTGAAGGGGGTGCGGTGCGGGGTGGGGAAGGTGCGGGGAATGGGAGTTGTGCGGGGGCGGTGAAGGGGGAGGGAAGGGGGAGTGCGGTGGGATGGAGTGAAGGGGGTGGGGGGGTGCGGGGTGGGGAGGCGGTGCGGGGGGATGGGGGGCGTGCGAGAGGGGCGTGAAGGGGGGAGTGAAGGGGGGAGTTCGGTGGGATGGAGTGAAGGGGGAGTGCGGTGGGATGGAGTGAAGGGGGTGGGGGAGTGCGGGGTGCGGTCGCGGGGGTGGGGGCGGTGAAGGGGGGCGTGGAAGGGGGGTTGTGCAGGGGGGCGGTGAAGGGGGAGTGCGGTGAAGGGGTGGGGGGGGGGGTGCGGGGTGGGCGGTGAAGGGGGGAGTGTAGGGGGCACGTTTCTAATTTCTTTCATATCATTTTCTTTCCGCATTTAGCCGCATGTTAAGTCATATATAGTTCCAATAGGTACATATATAACTATAAGAGTCAATTAAACTCCACTCATATGCTTTGAAACCCATTTTGGGTAAATGAAGGCCATTTCGGGCCGATTTTGGCCTTCGAAGCTCATTTCACTTAGTTTCCCGCATTTAGCCACATGTTAGGTCATATATAGTTCCAATAGGTACATATATAACTATAAGAGTTAATTAAAGTTCACTCATATGCTTTGAAACCCATTTTGGGTAAATTAAGGTCGTTTCGGGCCGATTTTGGCCTTCGAAGCTCATTTTGGCTTTGTTTCCCGAATTTAGCCACATGTTAGGTCATATATTGTTCTAATAATAGGTACAGATATAACTATAAGAGTCACTTAAAGTTCACTAATATGATTTGAAACCCATTTTGGGTAAATGAAGACCATTTCGGGCCGATTTTGGCCTTCGAAGCTTATTTCACTTAGTTTCCCGCATTTAGCCACATGTTAGGTCATATATAGTTCCAATAGGTACATATATAACTATAAGAGTCAATTAAAGTTCACTCATATGCTTTGAAACCCATTTTGGGTAAATGAAGGCCATTTCGGGCTGATTTTGGCCATCGAAGCTCATTTCACTTAGTTTCCCGTATTTAGCCACATGTTAGGTCATATATAGTTCTAATAGGTACATATATAACTATAAGAGTCAATTAAAGTTCACTCATATGCTTTGAAACCCATTTTGGGTAAATGAAGGCCATTTCGAGCCGATTTTGGCCTTCGAAGCTTGTTTCACTTAGTTTCTCGCATTTAGTCACATGTTAGGTCATATATAGTTCCAATAAGTACATATGTAAGTATTTAAGTCAACTAAAGTCCACTCACATGCTATGAAACCCATTTTGGGTAAATGATTGTCATTTTTGGCCGATTTTGGCTTTTGAAGCTCGATTTCTTTAATCTCTTTAGAGTTATCTAAAGTCTTACTCAAACTAAAAATGATATTATGTGTGTTTCCTTATGTTTAAGGTATTCAACCAAAGGGAGAGTTCTTTCACCACAACCGAGATAAACGAGGTTCGGGATTTGCTAGCACACTACCTTACCGAAGTTTGCATGTGAAGATGATGCCGCGACTTTGAGTTTATTTGTTCTTATTGTGTTACTTGCTAGTTATTTAGGTACAATAATATAATTGATGTTTATTTTGGATTTTAGTACTTAGTACAACTTCATTTGTAGTACATTCTCCAAATTTTATATTTATATACATATATTAATTTGACTTGTATACGACGCGCTTGTGGGATTGGTGCCAACTATAGCAGGTTAGATATAATAAAATATTATATATATATATATATATATATATATATAACATCAACTGATGCGGTTTACTAAGAGGATCGCATCAGTTAATGTTCCAATGCATACAAAGATGTTGGCGGCAAAGCACAAACTGATGCGGTTTCAAGGGAAAACCGCAGCAGTTTTTCCTATTAACCGCTGCGGGTTTCCCTTTAAACCGCATCAGTTTGTGCTTAACTGATGCGGTCCACAACCGCATCAGTTTTTTATGGATATTGTTGCGCCTCCAACCGTTGCGGGCCAAAACCGCAGCGGTAAGTCCGGTTTTGACCGCAGCGGTTGGACTTTATTCCACTAGTGTTTAAGGGTTTATTTATCAAAAATTATGCAATTACTTATCATGTCATTACGTCAATTTTTCATTACTTGACAAAAAGTTACGAAAAGTAACAAACCGGGGCATCGTCCGGGACACTCACTAGTTCTTATCATTAAACCAAGTTTAACTTGATAATTGGAATTTGGTATGCTCTCCTCGATCTTAATTTTACTCTTCCTAACATTTTATAAAATATACTTTTTCCGCTCTGAAATAAGTGAAACACTCTTTTTTTTATGTAAAAGCTTTTTAAGAAAAATGTTTCATCTATTTTAAAATGGAGGAAATATACACAAAACTATACAAATACAAAACTATACAAATGGATTTTGGTATAGTTTGGGGGTAGCACCCAGAAAATGAGGGCGCTGCTATCCGTAGAAAGTAGAAAGTAGAAAGTAGAAAGTAGGAAGTGCCGAAGTGGAGGGGAACCTTGAAAAAGCAAAAGAGAAGGTTGGTCAAGGGAGATAATGATGAATCAGTTGGAGGTTATGATTACGCGAAAAAGAGGTTAGCTCACGTGTATCTGTCCCCATTTTCCTAGAGAGAGAAAGAGAGAGTGTGTGAATTGTGATGAGAGGCGTGTTGCGAAAGAAAGGAACTAGAGCCTAGAGGAGTGAGAAATTTTAGAGAGAGAAAACCACAATTTACAATTGCAGGGTCTTGCCCACGTGAGATGCCCCTTCGCCCTTCTCCACTGGACCATTTCCGTCACACCCCACGTGATTTACTCCCCCACCATTTTAGCCCCACCTTTTTATTTTTCAAAACTACTATTTTTACTTCCTAATTATCTCCTTTTCACATTCTTTGCATGAAAATTTATCATTTCTACTCTTTCTTTGCAATATTTTACTCCCAATTTCTTTTCATAAGATAAATATGAGGTTCAACTTAATCATTGGGTCTTTATGAGTTATTTTTCTAAATTGTGATAATAAAATTAGAATATTATGCTTACTTATACTTTAAAATAAACTTGTAGCTTTTATTAATAGAATATACTACCTCCGTTTCGTTTTAAACGCAACAGTTTCTATTTTTGGCAGTTTCAAATTAAATGCAACAATTTCATTCTTTCTATTTTTGGTATGATTTTTACCCCTAAAATTACCAAAATGTCCTTATTAAAAAACTTAAAACACTTATTATACTACCCATATCAAATTAAGTACAAACCTAATCAAAATTAGTCAACTTAAACATCAACCCCCTCTCTCTTCAATACCACCTTCACCCACCACCATTTCTCTCTCCTCCATCCTCCATCATTCTCTCTCTCCTCCATCCTCCATCACCATTTTTCTCTCCTCCACCACCACCATCATCATCACCATTATCGCCGGCGTCATTCCTCCGTCCTCCGTCCTCCGTCCTCCGCCACCCACCACCATCATCATCACCTTCGTTCCACCTTCGATCTCCTCTCCCACCAGCCCACAACCACCGACAACTTCGTTCCAACCCAAAACCACCTTCGCTCCACCGCCGGCGTCCGTCCTCTGTCCTTCGTTCCAACCCAAAACCGCCGGCGTCCGTCAACTTAAACATCAACCCACTTTCGCTCGCCTCGATTTTTCCATCTTCTTTCGTTCTCTCTCCTCGATTTCTCTCTCTTCTCGATCTGTTCTTGTGGAGGTGGAGTGGGTTGGGTTGTGCTCGATTCTCTCTCTTCCTCGATCTGTTCTTGTGGAGGTGGAGTGGTGGTGGTGCTTTTGACGGTGGTTTATGAAGTGGATTTAGGGTTTAGATGGTGGTGGTGCTTTTGACGGTGGTTTATGGCGGTACTTTTGACGGTGGTGGTGGTAGGATGCGGCAGTAGTGGTGGTTGGGTGGTGGTAGGATGTGGCAATAGGGTGATGACAGTGGTGGTGATGACAGTAGGGTGATGACAGTGGTAGTAGGGTGGTTTGGTGGCGATGACAGTGGTGGTTTGGTGATGGTCGTGGTGGTAGGATGGACCACTTTCTCTCTCCTCTTAAACTTAATCACATGCCCCTCCCTTTTTCTAATCACCCCTTAAGAAATTTCAACTAGGAGTCCGTGCCACATGAATTGTTGCGTTTAATTCGGAACGGAGGTAGTATATATTATCAATACTTAAGTACTTAACTTTCATGTTAGGAAACGGGGTGTTGTAGTTTGATTAATGCGAAACAAAATCAATGAAATAATAAGTATGAGAGAAGCAATAAAGAAGATAAACAAAAGAACACAAGAATTTACGTGGTTCAGTCAAAATAGACCTACGTCCACAGGTGGGGGATTCGAGCTTCTTCACTATGATGGAGAAAAAACAGAGAGAATAATTACAAGGAGTCCTAAAATTCTAGAGGCTAACGGATGTGTGACAAACAATGACCACCAAAAGGTCCTTTTAACATAAGGAAACCCTAACAAAACCCTAGAAAAATCTCCTAGTATAACTCTACTGACGGCTTTAAAACTTAGGGTTTAAAACCCGTGAAAGCTGCTGCCCGGTCGGGCGCGAGACGAAATTTCAGTTTCGTCAGTTCTTCGTAAAACAGCCGTAACTTTCTCGTTTCTCAGCGGAATTGGGCATATGACCCGTCGTTGGAAAGCTCTTGGAACAAGCTATCACCTCCAATTTGAATCACATCAAAACCATTTATATATTGAGAGATACGTGCATTCAAAGTCAGCCTTATGCCATTTTCACAAGATTTCAAGTCATTAATAACATTTCACATTCTTTACAACATTTACCCCTGTGTCATTTTTGTTGATCAACGATGATTACAATATCTTTAAGTTATAACCTTGTCATATGTATGATCCCACCTAGATATGTTTGCAAGTGAGATAATTGTCTCTTCAACACAGCTGCATCTCTCTTTGAGAGACGAGTGAGGCCTTCTGTTCCATTCTCAAGTCCCTGCATTTATATATGCTCCATCCATTTCTAAAGGTTCCAACAAATTTAATACCTCAAAATAGTTATGACCAGACCTTTTTATGTCATGACCAAATTTCTAGTTTATTAGCCTAACTTGCTGGGATGTTTTTATATATAAATGAGTTAATAAGTGAGTCAAAGTTGTTTGGTATACATCTCAATCCCACATCAAAGAGATAAGAAGGAGTTACCTAGTTTATAAAAGTTAACCAACTACATTAGTATGTCTTTTGAAAAGGAGAACCAAAAACAAATCCGTGCAGACTTGGTCCAAATGAAACAATGTCATTATAATAGTGGAGCTGTAGGTGGACTTATGGGCCCTATAAAAGTAGCTAGATTATTTTCGAGTTGGAAATATCTATCCTAATTGTTGGCCATATTAACCAATGTAGTTAGTTAAGTATAAATTTTCAACTCTAATCTGTTAGGTTCAGGTCAAAATACCTGATTGCATCAACTTATGCCGTTCCTAAATCTAAGGGCTCAAAATGCAAGATTGTGAGTAAATAACAATTAATGGCTGCGATTAACAAGGTTATGATGAGCAAAAGACATACGTTATTGACACGATACCTTTCATGGGTTGCAGGGCCCTCAAGAAATGATAGAAGATCTACTGTGGTCCAAAACTATATGATATATACTCAAAATTATATCTTACTCGTATATATCATCATCAATTCATCATCTGATTGTTAAATATAGTGCCACAAATTATGGGAGGGAGTGCTGTAAAATGAATGATGAAGGGAACCTTCGAAGAAGTTTAACTTGTTACTCTTATAATAATGGTCCACCTCTTTATTTATCATTGTCATCACTTTCGTCATATCTTCTTTCTTTCTTTTGTCTTTTGGAAAATTTGTATTGCTTTTTCCATTCAAAGAAATGGATCGTGATTTCTATCTCATGGAGCATGATGTAGAGCATAAATATACATACATCTTCTGTCTTTTTTTTTTTATATCTGCCCGCTTTTATCTGAAAAGTGAACACATATAATCATATAAAATCCAAAAGAAAAAGAAAAGTAAAATAAAGTTGTTTTTATACCTTGTGAAATTATGCTCTTGTACATGGAATTTCGAGGTACTACTACAAAGCTTTTAACATTTCCCACGTCATGGAAAGGGAACGCATATTTTTTTTTTTTAAATTTGGTAAGATAAATTACATTAACGCCCTCTCAGGCGCACCTAAATACACACCTCCAAAGCTCCCTCTAACTCCCCTGATGAGAATCGAACCCACAACATGTGGGTGGAAGATGAAAGGGCTTACCACCCTTCCACTCCCTCATTCTCGGAAAGGGAACGCATATGTCGCACCAAAATATGCGTTTTAGTTTGTTATTATTTTCCATCCTCGTCACATTCCAAACATTACTAGCAATTTTCCAAATGTACTTTTACTATTAATTGATGACAATTATATGAATATCTCAAGATTTATTTATTTCTTAAATTAATTTATTTGTATTTTAAAAATATTTGTGTCAATATATATAAAGAGTAATGAAAGGTCAAGTTTTACTATTGGAAATGTAAGGAATATTTTTTTTTGCATCTCTCAAGTGCATCGAGAATACTTAGTGTACGGGTTAATGAATTATATAAAAGTTGTAGAGAAAATGACAGACATATATATAAGTGTTACATGTTATTCCACCTCTTAGTCATGGGATAAAATCATAAAAAGGAGCCCACTTGAGTTTTAACATAATCAAATTCTCCTTTTATAAGAATGATTTCTCCTTCAATATGGTCAAATTTTAGTTTTTTTTTTTGAAAGAATGGGGACGAGTGATTGAAATTTTCACTCCACTTCATTACTTAGCTATTTATTTATTTATTTATTGATGCAATATCTTAAAGGTCATATATTTCAATTTTAACCACATAATATATTCTCAATCTTATAACACAAACCCGAGATATGTTAAAATTGTCTCCTTATTCTTTAATGCAATCCTTAAACAAAATTACAAAATCCCACAAAATCTATGCAACTGGTTCTATCCCTTGTCTTTTCCCTTTTTTAAAATATTCTTTCCTTTCATTTAGGCTTCCAAATTGCTTTAACACGTTTTAAGAATAATTGAACAATATGAATCATCTAGCTCATACAACACCTTTAGTGGAGGATTTAGAATATGGGATCTAATTTACCAAACACTATATATATTAACCATTGAGACAAGCTTATAATTATCTATGATCAAATGCATGACTAAGTTTATACTTAAAATCATTTTATGAAATTAAGCTATAATAAAATTAAGTTTTGATAACATATAACAACTTTCTCTCATCAGTAAATTGAAGTTTTTTTTATTTGAAAGAGAAATTTCATTAATTGAAGGCCAAACGGCATCTACAATAGGTATTAAAGAAAAATAAGATACAATTAAACAAGACTAAATTAAATTTGTCTTCGAAGAAACTACAATGAACCAGATCGAGCAATACAGCGCAGCCCCCATGTATTTGCTGAATCAAGCAGCTATTAATGAGGATGTCTATCATTCTGATATAGTTTGGGAAGAACATTCTTGATCGAGTCAGGTTGACCGCATCCGAGATTCCAATACCTTCATGTTGAGTCTCGAATTTCAACCAATGAGAATAATTTCTCATACCTAAAAACAAAAGAATCATACTCACAACTCCCATAGGGGAGAAGGAGATTTCCAAAACAGAAACTAAAAACCCCATAACAGGGTTTGAGAAAATCTCATAAAGAGAGACTAATTTATTAAACAAAACAAGAAAATGAACTAAAAACTGAAAATAAAAGAGGAAAAGGGGCTTACCATGGATGAAATCATCCATGGCAGCCCCTAATTGATGAAGAAGGGGTAGGGGAGGCTAGAGTTTGAGAGAGAGAAAAAGAGAGAGGGGTAGTTGATTATAAAAAACCTAATATATGACCAGATTATAGTAAATTGAAGTTTAGTTAGTAAAATAAGTGTATTATTCATAAGACAATGATGTTATGATTTCTTTTGAAATTTTGCTGAAACACTCTTTCCAAATTGATGTTCCAATATCGTTTTGTCATTTCTCCCCCACACTTTCTCTTTTTCAATAAAGAGATGAGATAGTTTGAAATAAATAATCGTTCCAACGGAACCTTCTTTTATATCGTGAATTGACCGTTTTAATGATCAAAACTGATACTTCGTTACGAAAATTAGTTTATATATTAATGACATATAGGTAGTTGGCAGAAAAGAAGATATTGTAATACAATCTTAAGTGAGTTGAACAACTAAAATAGTCAATCTCTCACATAATTAGTTTTGCCGACGAATAAACAAGATTATTCGCAATTGTAGGAATGTCAACCGTATAGGTTGCTTTGGTAGGGAATTTTGATGCTCCTCACGAAAGGTAAAACCAACATGATATATATGAGGAATCTTTGGGCGAAAATGGAGCAAATAAAAACAAGCACTTTTTATTCTAGTTGAATGGTGCCAAAAACGTTGCTTTACAAAGCTTATACTACAATAGAGGGAATAAATACAATTAAGAGGATTATAATAAAAAATTTCCATTCTAAATAAACAGAATATGTGTGTAAATTAGCATAAGATTCCATATCTTTTTTAAGGTGCATGAATGAATGCACACGCGTACGTAAAAATGACTACTAAAACCAAACAAGACACATGTCTTGCGGTAGAAAGTTTGTCGGCTTGTCTAGCTTACAATATGGATAAAATGTTCTTATTCTGATGATTGATTTGCTATTTTGCTTAACATCTTTGTTTAAACAATGCTTTCTTTTTCGGAATAATAATCTAATGCTCTGGTCTTTGTCTTTACTCATATGGATTAATCCATATTAACGGCAATGTTAGGGACCACGAGTGCGTGCATTAAAGAAAATTCTCTCCCTGGGATGTATTTCATCCAAACAAAATTAATCATTAATTCATTAGCATTGATTTAGGATATGTTAGTCCTGTAATTTCAGAATGTTTGGTAAAATAGGGTTGTCCAAGTTTTATACTTACTATTTATTATTATGCTCAAGGGATCGGAGTGTTCTATCTGATAGATATCAAGCGTTGAGATCTATTTGGCACTACTATAATTCAAGACATTCATTTACCCAATCGCTATTTACCGTCCGTATTTACTTGAAATCGTCCGTATTTTTTTCATTAAATACCCCCCATGCCCCTCTCCCTTTCACCTCACTTGACCCTCTCCACTCTCATCAAACTTAACCCTCTCTCTCTACCATGAAGCACTAACACCACCACCACCTTCCGAACACCACCACCGGAGCACCACCGAAAATGTCCGAGGAAGGACCCTCAACGCCGCCGGAACGTAATGTGGTAAGTTTAAAATTAAATTTTTTTTTTTATGTCGCCAGAATTTTTTTTTTTGCGCCACCAGAACAGGGTAACGGATCGAAAATCCGTTACCCCGATGGAGGCAACGGATGAAAAATCCGTTACCCCGATGGAGGCAACGGATGAAAAATCCGGTGCTTCCACAGTGGCAACGGATTAAAAAACCGTTGCCTCTGCGGAAGCAACGGAAAAGTGATCCGTTGCCTCGGTAACGGATCACTTTTCCGGTGATTCCACAGAGGCAACGGTTTTTTAATCCGCTGCCACTGTGGAAGCACCGGATTTTTCATCCGTTGCCTCCATCGGGGTAACGGATTTTCGATCCGTTACCCTGATCTGCGGCTTTTTTTTTTTTTTTTTTAGTAATTTCTGTTTCATTTATGTTTTAATAATATATTTTTTATTTATTTAAAATAATTTATGTTTTTTATAATTTACGTTTTAATTAAAAAAAATTGTGTGTATTTTAATTATTATGTTAATTTGTGTGATTATATTGTAATTAGGATTTTATTATGTTAATGCATGTTAGTAACATGTTAGTATTATTTAATTTGTTCGATTTAATGATTTAAGCATATTAATATTATGGATTGTTTTTATTAGCATGTTAATATTAGCATTTAAAAGAAAATTTGTAGTTAATATTAGCATGTAAAAAATAATTAGTATTAATATTTGTTGATATTTTATTCAAATAATTAGTATTAGTATTTTAAAAATACCATTTAGTTAATATTTGATTTTCCGTGATAATTAGTGTTTCGGTATTGAACAAGAGGGTACCTGATATTGTGAGGCAGCCATGTATAACAGTCCTTGAACCTCGCCGGTAAGATGTGCCTGAAAGATGAACTCCAAACATGGGGTGGGGTCCCCATGGCGGAGCCTCCGACGCTCAAGTCAGTACCCAAAGATGGATAAATATCATAGAGAAAGTAGGGTAATTTGTAGAGAGTGGAGAGAGATCCCTTTACCTTGACCCTTAGTTGGGTATTTATAATGGTGGCTTGTTAGGTTAAACGGAGTAAATGAGCCGCTTAGGGCCTATGGGCCATATAACGACTTATTCCTAATAGAGGAATGATCACACTTAAATTGGGCCGGTATATTATTATTAAAGTAATGAGAAATATAGAACGCTCTATTTGGCGTCATTATTATTCCCATACAACTAGCCCCACAGGTCTAAGTTCAATTGGAGATTGAACTTGAGCTGGATGCTTTATAATTTAGCTATAGAATGTGCCTAGAGACTTTATAATATATTACAATCTCGGCAATTAGTGTTACCAAGATAATGTCGAGTTTGTACCGTTGCACTTGGTTTCTTTTTGAGTCACAAGTTGATAATCGGTCAACTGACAATACATGGTGCCGAGCTTGTACCGTTGCACTTGCTACTTTTCGAATCACAAGTTGCTAATCGGCCAGCTGACAGTACATGGATCCTTGTCGGAAGTTGACAGATTCCTTTTAGCTTGAAAGAAAAGAATGTAGTTAAACAATTAACAACTGGGTCACTTTGTTAACTTTACATTTCTATGATCATTTTGAGCAATTAATACTCAAACGTTTTTCTGATGATTTATACTCGCTAGCCCCCACTCTTGAGTTGTGTCAGCTTAAGAGTGACATCAATATTTTTTTCATGAGGTAACATTTGTATGAGTTTATATGACTTTATCCAGCTATTGTGACATACTTACTAGCCCCTTACTCTTAAGTTGAGTTTGAGTCGGCTTAAGAGTAGTATGGTCTGACATTTATAAAATTTGCCATGGATATGAGAAATAAAGTCATTTAATGCATATGTTTTGTGTATGTATGCTCCTTTAATGAAATAAAGTCATGTTCATTGGGTAGTTTGTGCCAATTTTAGACCTCTACTTATGCCCAATTTAAATTTGGCCACTTTAATGCATTGAACAATAATTTATAAGACAAAGCTTGAGCAATGCAGACAATTTCACAATGAGACATAAGTTGTGCTCACATAAATGATATAGGAAGAAGGACTTAGCTCTGCTCCTCTATTGGGAGAAGTTGAGTCTGTGATCCGCCTTATTGAAATACATAGGCCATACTCGGGCTCAAATAAAGAGCATAGCTTCAAGAAATCATGAGCTTGATAATATCTCTTGTTCTGCATTTGGAGGTCTGCATGTATACAAGTGTGCTCGGCTAAGGTTTGCATGCACCATCCTCTGTGAATGCCTGTGGAATTTCAGACAAATAATCTGTATATTATGCTTCTCACTAAACGGCGGATTAATATATCACTGACCATTAGTGTTTGCTTCTCCTTAACAGCAGATCCACTTAGGTTGTAGACTATTAATAGAGATAGTCAATTTGAGGATTGCTTCTCTTTTAACGGCAAATACACTTAAGTCGTTGACCAATAAGAGAGTTGTAGGGGTCGTTTCCTGTCGGCAGATCCAAGAAGGTCATTGACCGACAGGAGACATCACTTGCGTTGGCAGATCCAAATAGGTCATTGACCAACACCAAGTCTCATGTCTGTTTGGTTTCTCCTGACGGCAGATTCACGTAGGTCATTGACCGTCAAGAAACTTGTCTTGCATATTTTTAGTTTCTCTTGACGGCAGATCCACATAGGTCATTGACCGTCAAGGAACTTTGTCTTGTTTCGCTTTAGTTGCTCTTGACGGCAGATCCACGTAGGTCATTGACCGTCAAGGAACTTGGTCTTGCTACTTCGACTCTGTTGATAGATGTCCCCATTATACTCAGTTCAGCATGATTTGCCCAAATAAAGAGCATTATAGTCTGTGAGTCTTGAACTCAAAAGAGAAGATACATATGTGTGGGAGGTGCCTCCGCACATTGGCATTATAAATCCACTATTCAGAATCCGTGAGTCAACTCTCCAAATGAGGTCTGCAATAAGGTATGCAAGCCATGTTCTGAAAATATTTTCTTCCACTTGATTCTTGTCCACAAATAAGGTCTCGTTTAGAGAGAAGTCTGGCACACGACCCAATTAGTTGGAGTTTCTGCCTGAATCTGGTATTTGCCTTATTGCTGAAGATGAAGAGATGTTTGGCGGAATTGAGTTGGTTTCACCTTGTGATTGCAACCTTACTTTTACTCTTTTGCTCCCCGCTGCCATAATCAGCTTTCTCCTCTATTTATATAACTTGTAGCAATAAGCTCGTCCGAGAGAGAGTAGGTCTGCATCCCTTTAGGCATGAGTCGAGTAAGTAAGTCATGTATGATTTCCGTTAGGCTAGTGGAGGCTTTTGAACCAGCGACATTCTTGCTTGCTTGCAAGAGATTTTTGCTTTGATGGCGATTGGAGATGATCCACCGTTCGCCGATCAAAGTGGTGGTTCTTCCTCTCGGCCGTCTCTCGGAAATTTCATCGCCTTCATATGTTGAATGGATGCAACATTGACTTGCCGAACAAAATTAGAGCTCTTGGTCTACTTGCTTTGGTGAACGAAAAGTAATGCAAAGTGCTCAAATTAAACATACTCGTAATAGTGTAATTTATCTAGTGGTCTGCTACTTTCTTAAAGAAAGAAAATAAGTAAGTTAAAGTGATTGCAATTTGCAGTGATGAGAATATGACATGAGATATTGAGATGTCATCGCATAATTATGTGGTTTGCTACTGTATTTTTGTGGTATGTCATATTGTAGTTCAATATGTTGTGATTGGAATTCTTAGAGACCAATGAGGCTTGGTTTAGTGATTATCATCCAATAGAATAGTAATTAGCACGCATAACTCTAGTTTATAGAAGACAAAAAGACAATCGGGCATTCTGATTTCATTGACACATATTGTCGAACACTTTGTGTGCGTGATTAAGGTGTGCTTTCCTACATGAGATTGAATGATAAATTTTACCCAAATTGATAAGGTATACTTATTTGATGTAAACATACAATTAACTCAACCAAGGCAGACGAATATTCAAGTCATTGCAGACAATTTCAAGTTTTAATTGTATATCAACAATGATGGCAAAGATATAGAACTTATCTTTTCATTAAATTCTTGCCCTTTGTTAGTGATGCTACTGGTCGGACTCGTACTGTGGATGAAATACTGATCATTGGAATTAAACCGGGTTGCAAGAAGGGCACGAAGATCATTTTTCCTGAGAAAGGTAACCGGAGTCCTGATGTGATTCCCGAGCATTATCGCTGCTGCCTTCTTGAGCCAATTTCTGAATTTCATCTTATTTTGTTGGTGTAGCAGGTGAAAGGCTCCACCTTTGTCAACGCTTCCCATGGATTTCTATCCACTTCTAATTATTAATTGGGAATTTGATAAAAACATGAATGCAAATACGCAATACCTGATGATACATATTTGTATGGCCCGCCTCTGGGACCCTTGAGATTATCACCCAATATGTTGATGAATAGTAGTATAAATCGTTTCATGATTTTTCAATATTTCAGATTAGCTAATTCTGAGTGGTAAACTCGATAATTAATTACTCGTGTGAAGATCTGCCGCATATTAGCATGTAATTAACGTTCGTTCATCCACCGATCTCCACCACTATCTCTCCCCGAGGTTCCGGAGCAATAATTAAGTATTGCCCCTCCTTCTAGCGCCAATTGTTTCGGTATTGAACAAGAGGGTACCTGATATTGTGAGGCAGCCATGTATAACAGTCCTTGAACCTCGCCGGTAAGATGTGCCTGCAAGATGAACTCCAAACATGGGGTGGGGTCCCCATGGCGGAGCCTCCGACGCTCAAGTCAGTACCCAAAGATGGATAAATATCATAGAGAAAGTAGGGTAATTTGTAGAGAGTGGAGAGAGATCCCTTTACCTTGACCCTTAGTTGGGTATTTATAATGGTGGCTTGTTAGGTTAAACGGAGTAAATGAGCCGCTTAGGGCCTATGGGCCATATAACGACTTATTCCTAATAGAGGAATGATCACACTTAAATTGGGCCGGTATATTATTATTAAAGTAATGAGAAATATAGAACGCTCTATTTGGCGTCATTATTATTCCCATACAATTAGTATTGATTTTGTAATTAGCGAATAATAGTACATCCGTTGCTGTTAAGTATGTTAATGAATATTTAGTTAATATTTGTTGATATTTTATTCAAATATGTATGCATATTATTTTCATAATAAGTAGTAATTTAATAATAGTCGTTGCAAAAATTTATTTATGAATGGATTTTATTAAGTTGAGAACACATGCACTATGTAGTTAATAATAGTTGTGATTGGTAAATAACTAATAATGATTATTAGTTACGATAAGTAAGTAAATAATAGTGAATAATATTATTGATTATATGTTGTCTAAATGGAAAAATGCTAAACATTATAGGTTTATTTGCCGGACTTTGGGGGTGATTATATAGATTATAATCACATGTTTTATAATGAAACACTATGGGCTGAGAAAAAGGAACTACAAGATTGGGTTAAGAAAAGGGCACATGAAATCGGGTTTGTGATGGTTATTATGTCAAATCATAAACACGATCCTAGTGGACGACCATATGTATATATGAAATGTAACCGGGGCGCACCATATCGGGGTGAAGGTAGGGATCTTAGTGTAGCGTAACGTGTAGCTACAAAGACAAAAGCCTCGTGGGCGTAGAGTGGGAGTTAAGGTTGAGTATTTGGAGTACCCGGATCGAACCGGATGGGTGATCAAAGCGAACGGGGGATTAGGGGCATGCACAATCATGAGTTCATTCATTACCGTGAGGGCCATCGACCCATCGGCGGCCTTAGTCCGGCAAAGGTATTCGCTCGCGATATGATAAAGTCGCACGTTAGGCCCGCTAGTATCATGAAAGCCGTGAATAAAAAATTTCCCGATGATCATCCAAATATGAGACACTTGTACAACCCGAAGGAAAAGGATAGAAGGGAAGCAATGGATGGTAGAGACGTGATGCAACACTTCCTTCACCTTGCTCGAGAGAGCGGCTACCTTCATTGGATTAGGCAAGACGAGGAGACAAATGCAATGATCGCGGCATTCATGGTGCACCCTCGTTTGGCAAATATCCTCCGAACTTATCCGCTTGTTGTAGGTATGGATGCAACATATAAAACCAACAAATATAACATGCCTTTTCTAGAGCTCATTGGGATGACGCCGTGCAACAAGAATTTTATGGTTGGGTATGCTCTGATGGCCAACGAAATAGCTGATAGTTATAATTGGGTGTTGGACAAGTTTAGGTTGCTTATTGGAGTGAATGTTGTCCCTGTTACACTCATTACTGACCGTGATTTGGGCCTTATGAAAGCAATCCGGAAAGTGTTTCCTAACTCTGCACATTTGCTATGTAGATGGCATATCAACAAAGATGTGCAGGCTAGAGTGAGTAACATCATGGGCAACACCGATGCGGGTCCGAGATTCGTGAGCCGAACTTGGTATCGGATAGTCAACGCGACCGACGAGAGGAGTTATGAGGCCGAGGTTGAGAATATGAGAGATGTTTACAGAAAGTGGCCTAAAATAATCTAATAAGTTGAAACAACTTGGCTTGTGTACAAAGAGAAGTTTGTGCGGGCATGGACGGATAATGTACTTCACCTTGGGAACACGTGCACTAGCCGAGTTGAAAGTGCACACTCTGCACTGAAGTCTTGGGTTTTTAGTAGCACAACTGCCTTGGACTCCATCTTTTCTATTGCTCACAGTGAGATAGAAAATCAAGTGAAGAAGGTTGAGAATGATTTGGAAGAAAGTCGGCGTCGGCACAAAATCTTGCCAAACGTCATGTAACATGATCGTCATCTCTCCAAAAGGCATGTGAAACGTGTTCGTGTCGGGCTGCCAACGCTCTACAAACGCTGTAAGCAATGGAAAGTCAAGGTGCCCAAACATAATCCGTGGTAGCTGCGCAATACAAGATCTATCCAAGCGCTGCAACGACTGCTGCGGGAAACCCCAAGTCAGCAACGGATCAAATGCACTGGAGCGGTTATGGCACAGCATAACATCACTAGCAGTCGTATCGTGGTATATAAGGGCGCCGACGTGACCCCGTCAACTAGGAATCAGGGTACTGATAAATCATATTTATATATAGTTTTAAGGTGCATTTAGGTTGCATTTTAGAGCATTTAGATTCATATTTAGGTGCATTATTGCATCATATTCTTAAGTTATGTTATTCTACTCCTATTCGGTATGTTTTCTTGTTTTTGATGAATTTCAGGTAATGAGAACGTATTTGGAGTATATTTAGCTGAGCTTGAGGATTAGGAGCACTTGGAAATAAGCTACGATGCATAAGGATAGTATGGATATGTCTTAGTACGAGTTTGAGCGAAAACGAAGCGGAAAATCATTAGAAGAAATGTGAAAAAGGAGTCATGTATACTCTTCTGATCATAACTTTTGATGTGCTTCTTAGAATCAAGAAATTCCAATTGGGTTGGAAACTAGACTTGAAGGGCTTTCCAACGATAGCTCACACGCCCCAAATGGAGTTCTGGTTCGAGAGATACAGCCTTCGCAAGTTGACGCAAAAATCGCTGTTTTCCCGCCCGGTCGACCGGGCGGTTTCGCTCGACCGGGCGAAATGAAATTTTCACAGGATGCAAGGCATGTTAGCCCGGTCAATCGGGCGAGAAAGGAGCCAAAATCGCTTGCGCGCCCGACCGGGCGGTCTCACCCGGTTGACCGGGCGGATTTGTTGTTCTGTCGTAGTTCCTCAATCACCGTCGCCCGACCGGGCGGTTTCTCGAGACGGGTTTATTTGTTTTTTTTAGCCGGTTTTGTAAAAAGTATAAATAGGTTTTTAGTATTTTCAATTAGAATATCTTTTTTTCTACGTTTTTAGGGCTAAACACTTAGTTTCTCTCTCTCTAGTTTGTATGAACTTTTACCTTTGAAGATTATATAGATCGTTGATTTCGTTTTCATTGTTCCTCAATCATTCGGTATTCCCCTTTACTTTGTTTAATTTAATGAATTCCTCTACTTGCAATATGTTTATTGAGTTTATTATTATAATGAGTGAGTAGTCTTTTTCTAGGGCTTAGAGAGGGAAGCCATGTTTATACCTTTTTTATTGTGGTTTAAAGTTCTTCGTTATTTGGATTGAATTAGAATAATTCTTATTGATTTGTTATGTTTGTTTAAATCATGTAATTGCGCAATATCATGAGTTATGTTTAGCTAATAAGAGTTAGAATCGAAAGATCGTATTCATTAGAGGCTTGTTACAATAGGTAGGTTTGATTATGTTGAGCGACCGTACTGGCATATGTTAATCTAAGAGTTGTTAATGCCTGACCAAGGATTAACGAAATACTCTATTTATTCGAACATCAATCCAAGTATTGTTGAACTATATTGTAGTGATTAAATTGGTATAAGCATGGTGGACCGATCGATTGCCCTAGGTTTTTAATTATTTAATAAACTTCCATCTTTTCGTGTTCTAGTTTGTTCTAGTTTAGTTATTAATTCTTCAATCAATTTTCTCTCTTGAAGTAGTTAGATAATTGAGCACAAATCTATAGAACTCCTCTCCCTGAGGATCAACCCGTATTTGCCAGTTTCTGCTAACAACAGACACCGTGCACTTGCGGTATATATTTAAAACCCATCAAATTTTGGCGCCGTTGCCGGGGAGACGGTATAGTTTTTTTTAGTTTTTATTATTTGGTGAGACTAAACTGTATATATTTTTTTTTTCCCTTTTGTGAATATTTTTTTAATAACTTTTCTGTATCATGGAGTCATGCTATTTTGATGATGGGGATAATTCTTTTGCTAGGCAACATAGTAATAATTCTTGGGATTCTCATGTTTACAGTTTTGATGCATCATATCAAAATCCACCCAATTTTTTCATGAGTTCTCTTGAATTACCTCATATGTTTTGTGAACCCCCCCATGTACATGCTAGTAATTCTAGAGCAATTTTTTCTTTTCCTCAGTATGAGAATGAAGCGTTTTGGAAATACTATCATAGGCTTGGTGATTATATTGGTCCTAATCATGGAATTGAACTGTGGGATATGTGCCTAGTGATTTATGAGGGGTTAAATGAAGAAACTAGGATGGTGGTAGAATCTATGTCTAATGGGGAATTTCTATTCCGATCACCTGATTATTGTTGGGATTTAATTGTGTGGTTGGCTAGGGATACTTATGAGTGGGAGATGTCTTCATCTGCTCTTTCACCCCAAACTTACATGACACCAACCCCTTATTGTTCAAATTGTCAGTCTACTTCACATGATTTTTCTTCATGTGATGTGACATTAGTTTATGGTTTTAACCCCTCTTCCCAATATGAATGTCAATCTGCTCAAAATTCTAGCCTCAAACCGTTTATTTATGATGATGAGGAGGGTTGGATAATAAATGAGAGCTATTGGGATGATGAAAAGATTGAGAGAGAGACTATTATGATGGATGTTTTGCAGGAGCAAGAAACCATGGTTGAAGTTTCCTCTTTGGAGGTAAGTCAAGTTGAGAGTGAGGTGATTTATGAGTCTTTATCGGTACCACCTATTGTTTTTGAGTCTCATGTTCCTTTCTCTTAAAAACTTGACCTTATTCCTTCTTCCCCTTTATTATATCCTCCATCGTTCCTTCTTTCTCCCCTTTTGAATGACTCTCATGATAATGTAAATAATGTACAGTTAGTTTCTTTTCCTTCTTTTGAGTCATGTAAAAAGACTAACAATTTTTCTTTTTCTTTTTCTTGTAAATATAATTTTTCCTTTGATTTTTCTTTTTGTAGTTTTAGTACTAATTTTTTTCATTTTTCCTTTCCACTCTTATATAATATGCTCTGAGATGTTTGCAGGAACATATGATAAGCTTCTTAGAGCATTGAACTATTATGAGTGATCTACTAGTCTTAAACGGTCATGCAAGACCTTAAATCAGCGCTTATCGGGAGGCAACCCGACTTTGTTCATTTTTTTTTTTGGTTTGACTAACTTTGCTAATGTGTGATGAAGTCTTTTGCTAGGTACAAGCATAGCCAATTTTTTTGGCTAAGTTCACTGCCTCATTACAACTATCGATTGTGGTGGAGGTGTCGATGCTTTTTGACACTCCCTTTGATTCCCACCCCTTTTGTAAGTTGTACCTCTCCCTCATTTAATTCCTCTTTGTTCACATTGAGGACAATGTGTCATTCAGCTTGGGGGAGGATGTTTGTCATCATTACTTAGCGCATGTTAGTTGCATTTAGAGTAGTTTTTTCATTGCTTTCATAGGATGTTGCACGGTTTGTACCGCTCACTAGGAGTGGGAGTTTACGTGTAACCAAAAACATTGTACTACCTTCTTAGTTGCATTAGCATATTTCATTTCATATTAGACTTCATCTCATTTTAGTTGCATCTATAGGACTATTGCTGGCACTCTTTGAGAACTTTGATGATATTTTACTACATTTCCTAAGCGTCATTCATCTTGAGCATGATACTTTATAGCACGATTGTTTCGCAATTGATTGTTTGTGGTAAGATTGATTGATCTCTCTCTGGTTCGATTTAACTTTATTGTGCAGACACCTTAAACTAAGTGAGCTTTTGTGCCTATAAACTGACGTATCTGTGTCAGTTATGTTCTTTCATGTGTGATTAGTTCCTTAGTTGTTGCATTGATCTTGATTTTGACTTGGTACTCTTTGATATTTGATAGTGCATACATTTTGATATGATTGAGGCATTTTATTTCATGATCTTAGCTCCAGAGTTACTCTTGTTTTCATATTATCCTTCCTCTAGCCCCGCTGAGCCTTTCTGACTATGTTTGATTGCTACCTACATTACAAGCCATTGGCCTCATTTGATATTTGTCCTAAGCCTAGCTTGGGGGAGCGAGTATTAGCTTTGGTTTGGTTTGTATTGAATTGAAATGCTCTATTTGTGGTTTAGAAGGATGAAAAAGTATGTTTAGTGAGCTTTGAAATTGAATTGTAAGTTCGAGAAAAAAAAAGTGAAAAATGAAATGAAAAAGAAGTGGAAAAAAAGTTGTGAATAAAGTGAAATAAAAAGGGTTATGATTGAATTTCTTGAGTGAATAAGGTTGTTGATTATATTTGGAGATTGTTGGTTGTTGCTTGGAGTTGTTGTGATCTTTCTTGGTCATGTTTTCAGTTATATGATGCTCCCCCTTCTTGGTTTTTCCACCACAATTCCCAAATTATTCCATACCTTTAACCTCTGCCCCATTACAACCCTTAAAAGTCCTCTTGATCATTGTGTATTGTATTGTTGAGTGTTAAGTGAGTCAAAAAGTCAAAGTTAAAGAGTATTTGCTTCATCTGAGTCGACTTGATTAGGTTGAGTGTCATCATTTATCCTTTAAACACATGAGAGATTTGAGCGCACATGACTATAGTGAGGTCTGTCAGGTTTGGTTAAATCCAGCTTGGGAGAGATGGTATGTGGTATGATTAGAGAGTTGATTGTGATACATGACATGCTATGCGGCTTTGTTCGAGATTGTTTCGATGCTTGGTTTGTGTAGTGATTATATCTCTTGTGTTTTCAGTTGAGTGTTTAGCCCTGTTTTAGTCCTATATTGTAGGTTGTCTTACTTTTCCCATGTCTATGTCTTATTGCTTGGGGACAAGCAATGGTTTAGCTTGGGGGAGTTTGATAAATCATATTTATATATAGTTTTAAGGTGCATTTAGGTTGCATTTTAGAGCATTTAGATTCATATTTAGGTGCATTATTGCATCATATTCTTAAGTTATGTTATTCTACTCCTATTCGGTATGTTTTCTTGTTTTTGATGAATTTCAGGTAATGAGAACGTATTTGGAGTATATTTAGCTGAGCTTGAGGATTAGGAGCACTTGGAAATAAGCTACGATGCATAAGGATAGTATGGATATGTCTTAGTACGAGTTTGAGCGAAAACGAAGCGGAAAATCATTAGAAGAAATGTGAAAAAGGAGTCATGTATACTCTTCTGATCATAACTTTTGATGTGCTTCTTAGAATCAAGAAATTCCAGTTGGGTTGGAAACTAGACTTGAAGGGCTTTCCAACGATAGGTCACACGCCCCAAATGGACTTCTGGTTCGAGAGATACAGCCTTCGCAAGTTGACGCAAAAATCGCTGTTTTCCCGCCCGGTCGACCGGGCGGTTTCGCTCGACCGGGCGAAATGAAATTTTCACAGGATGCAAGGCATGTTAGCCCGGTCAACCGGGCGAGAAAGGAGCCAAAATCGCTTGCGCGCCCGACCGGGCGGTCTCGCCCGGTTGACCGGGCGGATTTGTTGTTCTGTCGTAGTTCCTCAATCACCGTCGCCCGACCGGGCGGATTTCGCCCGGTCGACCGGGCGGTTTCTCGAGACGGGTTTATTTGTTTTTTTTAGCCGGTTTTGTAAAAAGTATAAATAGGTTTTTAGTATTTTCAATTAGAATATCTTTATTTCTACGTTTTTAGGGCTAAACACTTAGTTTCTCTCTCTCTAGTTTGTATGAACTTTTACCTTTGAAGATTATATAGATCGTTGATTTCGTTTTCATTGTTCCTCAATCATTCGGTATTCCCCTTTACTTTGTTTAATTTAATGAATTCCTCTACTTGCAATATGTTTATTGAGTTTATTATTATAATGAGTGAGTAGTCTTTTTCTAGGGCTTAGAGAGGGAAGCCATGTTTATACCTTTTTGATTGTGGTTTAAAGTTCTTCGTTATTTGGATTGAATTAGAATAATTCCTATTGATTTGTTATGCTTGTTTAAATCATGTAATTGCGCAATATCATGAGTTATGTTTAGCTAATAAGAGTTAGAATCGAAAGATCGTATTCATTAGAGGCTTGTTACAATAGGTAGGTTTGATTATGTTGAGCGACCGTACTGGCATATGTTAATCTAAGAGTTGTTAATGCCTGACCAAGGATTAACGAAATACTCTATTTATTCGAACATCAATCCAAGTATTGTTGAACTATATTGTAGTGATTAAATTGGTATAAGCATGGTGGACCGATCGATTGCCCTAGGTTTTTAATTATTTAATAAACTTCCATCTTTTCGTGTTCTAGTTTGTTCTAGTTTAGTTATTAATTCTTCAATCAATTTTCTCTCTTGAAGTAGTTAGATAATTGAGCACAAATCTATAGAACTCCTCTCCCTGAGGATCGACCCGTATTTGCCAGTTTCTGCTAACAACAGACACCGTGCACTTGCGGTATATATTTAAAACCCATCAGGTACCGTCAAGTGGGCCCCCAGGCATCGCCTCGGTAACTAACCACGAAGTATCCCTAGCAGCTCTAGTCCTGCTCGTCATCCGACTACCTCCGAAACTCGACCCCGAAACAAACCTCCCTCTACTACCCTTCCTCACAGGCACATGGGAGGCGGCTTCACCCACATCAGCTCCATCACCACCGCTCAAAGCATGATCTAACTCCTGCTCGTCCGCAGTATCCCATCCTGCACTATCAGGTGCGTCCTCAGGAATAGGCATCTGCCTAGCCTGAGCATCAGTCCTCGCCCTCCTACTAGATGCATCAACACCACGAGATCTAGTGTGTCGTGGCGTCGATCCCTCAGGACCCTCAAGACCCTAATAATCAATTATGTTAATTACTTATTATTTATTTAATGTCTACGTTATTATATTGTAATTACTACTAATCTATAACCATTGACATTCTATTAACTAAAATTATAACGATAAATAATACTAACATGCATTAACATTGGTGATGGTGTTAACATAATATTATTAAAACATATTAACATGCGCAAACTAAGTAAATTATTATATAACTATTCACTTTCTAATAATTAATTAATTAACTAAAATTACAACAACAACTCATATTAACATGTTAATATCATTAATAAACATGCTCAAACATGCTAATAAAAACAAATTAACATGCTAATATCATTACAATAAATAATAGTAATATGCTACTAATATAATATAATAACATGCTAATATCATTGAAATATTTTTATAATATAATAACATGCTCAAATCAATTAATTAACTAATTAAATAATAACTATTAAAATTAAATAATACTATTATCACATGCTACTAAACAAATAATTAAATTAAATCAAACATGCATTAACATAATAAAATCCTAATTACAACATAATAAAATTCTAACATGCACTAACATGTTACTAACATGCATTAACATAATAGAATCCTAATTACAACATAATCACACAAATTAACATATTAACTATTAAAATTATAATAATAAATTCAAATAACTATTGATATAAATTATAAAAACCCAAATAAACACAAATTATTATTTTTAATTCAAACGGAAATTATTAAAAAATAAATTATAAGAAACATAAATTATTTTAAATAAACAAAAAAATAAAATTATTAAAAACATAAAGAAAACATAAATTAATAAAAAGGAAAAAAATCGAAACACCCCCCCACCCCAGATCCGGAAAACAAGAACACAAAAAAAAAATTCGAAAAACATCGGGGCAACGGATAGAAAATCCGTTACCACCAGACGGGGGTAACGGATTACTATTCCGTTACCACCGCAGAGGTAACGTTTCAGATCCACGTTACATCTGCGGTGGTAACGGTAAAGTGATCCGTACCGTTACCACCGCAGAGGTAACGTGGATCCAAACGTTACCTCTGCGGTGGTAACGGAATAGTAATCCGTTACCCTCGTCCGGTGGTAACGGATTTTCTATCCGTTGCCCCGCTGTTTTTCGAAAAAAAAATTATTTTATTTCCACCATCTTTTCCAGCGAGGGGCGGTTTAAATCACTACTATTTGTTACCTAAGGGGTTGGTTTTAACCACAAATAAAAGACAAAACTAACCCGATTTGAAGATTCCCGATTTCCTTTGCCTTCTTCTTCCTTGGGTCCATACTTTTTCCGGCGAGTTGTGGTGGTGGTTGGCGTCGGTGTGTTCTTCGTCCCCGGTGTGGTGGTCGCCGGTCACCTCTTGTTTGCCGTGTGGTGGTGGATGTCGTGTAGTGGTGGTTGCAGTGGTGGTGGTGGCTATGGTGGTGGTTGCTATGGTGGGAGTGAGTGAGGAGTGACAAGTGAGAGTGAGAGAGTGAGAGAGTGTGAGAGTGAGGTGGTGGGGTATGTATATGTAGGGGTAGTTTAGGAGTATTTAAGAAAAAATACGGGCGATTTTCAGTAAATACAGGCGGTATTTAGTAAACCCCTTCATTTAATGATCAAACATTTTCAGAATATAGTGCTCGCATTTTTTTTTTATGTTTTAAAATATTGTGTCAATTTTTTATATTATTTCTTCCGTCCCATAATATAAGTCCTGATTCCGTTTTTACGCGGGAATTAAGGTAAATGGAATCTTGTTTGGATAAGTTAAATTGATTCACTTTATTGGGAAGCACATGGATTTTCTATAAACAAAAAAAAAAAAGAAAAAGCAATTGGTGAGGCGCAATATTGGGCGGAAATTGTATTGAGAAGCTGAACAGTTTCATGCCTTATTAAATTAACACAACCAATAAAAACACTTTAAGTTGCAGCCCCGCCGTGCCGCGCCATTGCTCTTCTCCTTCGCTCTCCTCTACTTCGTTGTGCTTCGCTGCTGCAGCACCGCCAAGATCGCGTCGCCAACCACCGTCGCGACGCCTCAGCCCGCCTGCTGTTAGCCTCGCCGACGCACCGCGCAGTTCATCGGAGCTCTACATAAATCTTCTTCGTGCTCCTCCTCGAATTCCATCATGGAATTTCAATCTAAAAGTTGTAAAAATAAGATTATGTATAGTTCTTTTTTTCGAGAGAGAGAAATTATAGAGGAAAAGATTTGAGAAAGAAGACTGGAGATGGTTAGATGGAGAGGAAAGAAAATGAGAGTTGGGATTTCATATAAACAAAAAGGCTTGATTTGCAAACCCCTTTCCCCTTTAAAATGAAGGAATGACGATTTATTTGAACCAGACTTTTTAATGAGGAATGGTTCAAGACTTCAAATGCTGGGTAGAGTGAAAATGGAAGAGAAAGAAAAAGTGTTAACAGTTTAAGAGATTAATGAGGAGTGAGGAATGGTGAAACCGTGAAATAATTTTGGTTAGAGCATGTACAATGGGATGGTTTTGGGTTGGTCTAACAAAAAGTAAAGCTAGCTTTACTTGGTTTTACTATTGGGGTAATTGGCCCTTGGAGTTGGTTGGTCTGGATTTCCTGACCAGATGCACCTCGGATGGCGTGCATAGGACGAAGAGTGTGTTGCCGCGTGTCCGTGGAAAGCCGACCCATTTATTAATTTTTTAAATAAAATTTAGTGTCAAACGACACATGTACTGGTGAATAAATGGAAAGTGCTTCTCCCCAGCCTTATTTTCGCGTTCGGTTCGCTTCAATTCACTTCGTTCCGTTCGGTTCCTAAATGATAATCATTACTATTAATTAGTTATAATATAATCTCGCTTCGATTCCGTTCAATTCGGTTCGGTTCAATTCGCCCGGTTCGGTTCGGTTCGGTTGTTTTTATGCCGAAGAGAACAGGCCCGAAAAGGAGAGTGAAGCCTAGCGTTTTACTCTTGGCAGCTGTAAACTTTGATCTTGTGATGTCACATCAAACTCACGCACCAACAGGTGATGTCCACGTGGCCTGTCATAATGCAGGTTCAGTTTTAGGGGATTAACAACAGTGTTATTAACGTTACAAATATTTGTAACGTTAATAAAAAAAATTCAGCTGATAATTTTTTTTCAAAAATTACAGTAATGATTATAATTTTTTTTATCTATAAATAGAGTCCAATTTCGATATATTTTACCACACTTTTTCCCAACCTATTTTTCTTTCTAATCATTAAAATGCATAAATAATGATTAGATTTATCACTAATTAAAATATAAATACAAATTATCTACTTCATTTAAAAAATAAAAATATTTTGGATAGGAGATAGAGTATATGGTAGAATATAACAAAGTAAGAGAGAGAAATAGAAAAACCAAGTAAGACTAAGGCTCTGTTCTTTTGGACTGAATTAATGAAAATTCAGTTCAGTTCAGGTTTATTCAGTTCAGTTCAGGTTTATTCAGTTCAGTTTAGTTCAGTTAGTTTCCTCTCACATTTTTCATTCACTTCAGTTCAGTTCAGGTTTATTCAGTTCAGTTCAGACAAATTCAGTTCAGTTCAATTCAGTCCAAAAGAACAGAGCCTAACCCACCCATTGTGAAAAAAAAAAGATGAGTTGGTGGGAGTTTAGTGGGATGTGAGGTGTAAGAAGGAGGGAAGGAGAGAGAATGACAAAAACTTAAAGACTAACAAAGATTCCATATTTGCATCAAATTTGGGTGCAATATTTAATAAATTTATGAGGACATATAGTGAATTAAATTATCACAATGAGGGTATTTTTGGTAAAAGTATTGGATTTAATTAGAAAGAGGACTTATATTTTAGGACACTTTAAAAGAAAAGGGGACTTATATTATGGGACGGATGGAGTATCAATTTGTTTAGACTTAATTATCCTTAATTTCTACACAAACTTTCGAAGTACCCTACCTTTGTTTCAAAACATGTGCCCCTATTTATTGTTTTACACCATTCCAAGCTAAGAAATATTTATTGTTTTTTGATTACTTTTTAAAGGAAAAAGACAATAAAGAACTAGTTCAAAGACAAAAGTACCAAGAAGTACTTCACACTAGTAGAATAATTGTTTATTGCTGCGGTGGTATTGTTGCGGTGTTACCCATACGCAGCAATATATCACGTAAAAAGAAAAGGTGAAATATAAAATAACCATATTGCTGCGGTTTCGGCCGAAAACCGCAGCAATATGGTTTCAACGGAAAAAAAATTGACTATTTGACCAGACATATTGCTGCGGTTTCTGGTAAGAACCGCAGCAATATATTAAAATAATATTAAAAATAATATTTGAACCTATTGCTGCGGTTCTTATATAAAACCGCAGCAATAGATTTTTAAAATTAAAAATAAAAGCGGCCCAGCTAGGGTTGGCACGCGTCACTACTCCTCCTTCCTCATTTCACCAGCCGTTTTCACTCCTTCCCTTATTTCACTCATTTTACTCCTTTCTCTCTCCTCCTTCATCTTCTTCAGATCTGCTCCTCTCTCACGCACGGTCCTCTCTCACTTCACTCTTCCTCCCTCTCTAACCGCCGCGAAGTCTTCCTCCTCTCTCATTTCACCGAGTAGTAGATCGTGCGCGCGAGGAGATTTCGCTTTTGCCACCGGCGTGATTTCAACCGAAGTTTTCAGATCTCAGTTGGTCGCCTTCAGCGAAGTTTTCAGATTTCAGTTCGCCGCCTTCAGCGAAGTTTTCAGATCTCAGTTCGCCGCCTTCAGCGAAGTTTTCAGCCTCCACGTTCACCGCCTTCAGCTGCCTTCGCCATAGAACAACCCGCGCGGAGAGAGAAGGAGTCCAAAGGAGAGAGAAAGGGGTCTGAAGGTTCGTCGGCGTCGCGCGAAGGTTAAGCTAAAATAAAAGTTCTCCTATGATATGAGACTGATAGGAAAAATGAAAAACAAGTTTTTAATTCTTTTGATTTAATTATTATTATTATTATCTACTGTAGGAGATTTTTGTTATTGTTTACTAAATTTTAGGAATTTATATTGGATTCTTCGATGGCGGTGATTTGGATGTTGAATAATTAAGCTGTTCTATTCTTTGATAAATTATTGAACAGAGGTCAGATGTTAATCGTTTTTTTGGTCAAATTATAGTCAATGTAGAAGTATATACTCTTTATTTTGTTTATTAAATAAGGAATTTTTTAATGTCTGCTTGTTGTTTAATCATGTACATTGAATTTAGTTTGATTATTTGCTTATGGGATTGCTGATTTTAAGGATTTGAATTTAGGATATTTGGATCTTGCACCAGTTTTATTTGAGTATGGACAACAGTATGGCTTAGAGCTATGACTTATTCATAAACGTTTAAGTTAGAATAGGGGATTATGAGAAGAAATCATGGGGGAAATATGAGGGTTTTGGAAGTAGCGTAAGAGTTTTTATTTTAGCATGCAGTGGATTGTTGTAGCTATGTTTATATTATAATTGTACTATAATTACAAAAATTTTACACTTTGAGAAATGAATTTTTTTTTTACCCGGCTATGCATCTATTGCTGTATATTTGGGAAGAAACCGCAGCAATAGACCTGTATATTTAATATTAAAAAAGAACCTATTGATGCGGTTTTTACCAGGAACCGCAAACAATAGCACTATTCTTTGCTGCGGTCAAAAACCGCAAAGAATACTGCCTATTCTTTGCGGTCAAAAACCGCAATAGGTTAATTACCTATTGCTGCGCAGCCAAAATCGCCGCAATAGGCCACTTAATGACCGCAGCAATAAGCATTTATTCTACTAGTGTCATTAAATATTTTTTTTTTGGAAAATCCTACTACTATTTCCATTTCCCTTAATTCCCATAAATAATGAGAAGTGAGCACTACTCCCTCCGTCCCAAAATATAGTTCTTGATTCTATTTTTTCACGAAAACTAAGGTAAGTACTAAGTAGTATCTAAGAGGGATAGTAATTTTTTTGTTTATTTAAATAAATGTTGTATGGTAAAAGATGATTTCAGGAGAGAGAATGGAGAATAATTGGTGAAAGAGCATTAATTGTAAGACTTGGTTGAATAAACAAAGTAAAAAAACTAATTTCAAGAAGCAAATAAATAATAGGGACACGGTTTTTCTATGCAAATTACGGAAAAATGTGGAACTAAATATAGAAACAAGAACTATATTTTGGGACACCTAAAATGAAATTAGGAACTATATTTTGGGATAGAGGGAGTAGTGCCATTACAACTTTTATAACGTCAATGAAAAAGCTTTAATATCCGAACCAATATTCCTTAAAGACACTATCACAATTACTCATCATACATCTGAATGTAATTTGATACTGTCTCATATATATCTTCCTTGATAATGTGCTTGCATATAAACACATGGGATAGAAAATGTACGAGGACCTAATATCATCCCCTATCTCACTATCATCCTAATTTCATTCAAGACAAACACAAAAGAAACGACGCCTAGTGATCATTGACAAGAGTATCACTTTACCAACTAGTGGATTCTACTTTTTATATTGCCTATATAATCAATCCTAAAGATATAAAAAATGCCCCTATGACATTTAAGATATGAATATGACAGTAATTCTTGTTGAAACAAACTAAATGGCAAAATGTTCACTGGTTAACCTTCACCATTTTGTCTTTTTCATGCCGAGCGAGCAACTTTTTTTTATGCTTTCACTAGCTAAAAATTGTATTTGCATTATTCAAAATCTATATTGTACATTCATATAATCATATGATTTATTTTATACATCCATAAATAAAAGCGCAAAATAAGGCGCCAACACTCGAACTATAGGCAGGTGCGCAGCCTAACACCACCAACTACGACTAGTAGCTCAAACACCACCAACTACGGGGTGGGGTGCAGTCCGTACCACTAACTACGGGGTGGGGTGCAGTCTGTACCATAAAAACCCACCGTCATCGGCAACATTTTAGGCTTCCGGCCTCGATTGGCGGGGTGCAGTATGTACCATAAAAACCCACCGTCATCGGCAACATTTTATCGGCAACATTTTAGGCTTCCGGTCTCATTTATGGTACGGAATGCACCCCACCCCATAGTTGGTGGTGTTTAGGCTACTAGTCGTAGTTGGTGGTGTTGGGTGCACCCGAGCTATAGTTCAGGGTGTTGAGGCCAATTTTGCCTTAATAATATTTACACATCTATAATAGTTTTTGTATCTTACATGCATTAGTTTTCTTGTACTTCTAAAAACTGTCTTTGTACGTTCATAATTTATTTTGTACATTCAAAAACTAAGTTTGTACATTCGATACGTCAAAAAAGTATGCTAGTAAATAGCAATGTTCATTAGCGACCATCGCACCATCTGGCCGAACTCATTCTTGTTTAATAATTCACCTTATTTCTACTTATTCGATCAAATATTTATTTTTTAGATTTGATCTGATTTGATTTTATATGTACTTTTTAGAAATAAATTATTTCATATTATCATTGTTGTTAATTGTTATACTACTACTACCTCAACGCAAGGCGTACTTAATTTTTTTTAATCATCTACGCTTACCCAATCCGTACTAATACTACAATTGAAAGATGACCGTTGCAAATCATTGTTCTTGACATTTGAATCTTAGATGTCTATTTGTTATAACAATAAGTAACTCCAACAAATATAATAAGTAACTCCTATTATATTAATAAGTAACCCTAATAATTATAAGTAACCTTAGTATATTATTTGATAATCTCAAAATTAGAGGTGGCAAAAAGTGACACGACCCACTAACTCGACCCAAACCCTACACGAAATTAGCGGGTTTGGATCATGGTTTAAACGGGTTGACCCAACACGGGTTCAGTTTGAGTTGAACTTTCTAACCGGAACCCGACACGATAATCCGTTTAAGTACTATGCTACTTTTAATATTATCATTTTGGGTTGAAATAGTTTGAATACCTTTCTTAACTATATAAGATTTAGTCTTTGGCTGTTTAATTTAATTTATTTTGGTAAAATACTAGTAAATAAGAAGTGGGTTGAAAAGATACATGAGGTTGATTTGTTTGGTTTATTTATATGTTCACGCTTGATAAATGGGTTAATAAACGGGTCGAGTAACCCGTTTAATAAACAGCTCGGGTTAGGGCTGCGGCTTGTTGACCCATTTAATAAACGGGTCGGGTTAGGGTTGAGGGGTTCAACCGTTTACCGGTGAACCCGACACAAATTTTACACGACACAACCCTTTTACCAGCTCTACTTAAAATGTAATAGCTAACCTTATGCATTGACTGGTTGCACTATTACTAATGGTTTAGCTGGCCGCATATAAACCTTTGTTTAATAATAATAAGAAGAAAAATATATGATTTATCTCTGAAATTGATATGAACTTATATGATTTGATCTAGATTTATAATCTTTGATCAGATCTAAACTTATCTTGTGAGATTTGATTATGAAGATAAGCAGGAATAAGGTTATCGTGCAGTTCATATTTAAGTTAGGCATTTATATGACCTGGTGATCAATCGTGCGATTTTATTATTCCTAAGTTAGGCATTTATATGACCTGGTGAGTTTACAGTAATTCATAGTTCATAGTAAAATTATTTTATAGTATTAATTACTCCCTCCGTCCCATAATATAGTGCTTGTTTCTCTCTCTTGAGGTCAAACTTTAAAATCTTTGACCAAATATTATCATTAATATATACAAAAAAAAATACTGATGTAGGATCTTGTTAGGTTCGCCTCAATGTGTACTTTCATAATATCGACTTTTTATATTATTTATTAATACGGAATTGAAGATATTTTAGGTTAAAGGTATATCTTGGAGACCGTGCAAAAAGGAAACAAACACTATATTATGGGACGGAGGGAGTAGAATATATCGACCTACTGAAAAACTAATGGCTGAAGTGACACGTTGTGTAGGATAGAGTGAGCCAGCATATCATTGGTGGACTTGCTGGTAAATAGAGCAGTCAAAAGAGTACTGATTCTATAAATTTTTCTCTCAATCATACAAAGTAATAAACAACATGCATATAAAGAAGAGACAAGAATAATACTTCTATATTACTCCTGCATGGTTCATCGTTTGGTATTATTATGAGGGCGTGCGACATGTATTAGCAAATCTACGGGGCCATTTGGCGCTATTGTTGCTGTTTATGTATGTGGTAGTTCTTGGGTAATTAATGCTCATAAATGGTTCTAGATAGAGTAAGAATGCATGATTCATCATTATCATTATCATATTTGACCTAAATCTTTCCTTGACTGTGATGTTTTTGGTAGTTAAATAAATGCTTAAAAGGATAATAAATACATGGCTGCTAATTGAAAAGAGCAAGCTAACATCACGAGCCCTTATCTTTGAATTTCAATATGATTATGGTGTGACATATCTTCCTCAATCACATCTTTTAACTAATCACATCTTTGGTATGATTTAAAAATTGGAAGAATTAGTATATTAGGTGTATAATTCTGTATAGATTAGTTTCATGTCGCTTTTTGGATACCACCTCTAATAAGACTTTTTTAAGTGAATTAGCGGAATCCACAACTTAGATGTAATAGTTCATATGTAACTTAAAGAGGAATTTTTTTTTAGTTTTGTTAGTTGTTTAATAATGGCTAACTCGTATATATGTAGTTTTTTTTTTCCGGTCACTTGCCATTATCAATTATCATGACCTCCAAAATTTATCACAAATGACCCATTTAATTGCAAAGGAAGCTTTGTCCCTGCCCCAAAGTGCCCCAAGTGACATTTGATCCCACAATTTTAAGGTTGTAAAATATAAATTCTTACAACAAGACTAAACTTAGTTGATCGCTAAAAGGTAAATATTTTATCTAAATTTGTCTTATAGGTACGCAGTTCTAGATATAATGCATATGTCGATTGTTGTCTTGTAGACATATTGAGGGATAGGACTAAGGACCATCGGTCCAAAAACAAAACAAAATAAATCCTTGCAATATGCTGGTAAACAGGCCCAACTCGCTCATGTATAATAGCCCAAGCCCATCATAACAGCTGCATAATACCAATATGGGCACATGCACCCTCGTTACAAATAGGCCCCAAGTTTATAGGCTTGAGCCTACGGTTTCAATCGAGTGAGTAATGCATGCTCCACCCTGCATGACTTCGTAAGGCTTTGCAGCACTTGGCCCAACAAACATAGTCCAACTTGGCCCAACTTCTGATGCCAAGTACAAGGAGCTAAGTGGGCATGACATATTTTCCCCTCCACCTGAAATTATGACTCGGCTACTGTACGATCACCCGCACTCTAGGAAACATAGTAAAAAAAGCAAAGAAGAGTGTTTTTTTTGCTATCAATTGGGAAAACAGTTAAACACAAGAGAGGCTTCAAGCTCGTTAGCCGCTAGCTGGCCCGCCCTATTTGAAAGGGCGGACACGGAAAACATATTTTAGCCCGTAAAAAGGGTCGGTCTTTGGCTCCCTAGACCCGTTGGACTGATAATTAGATGGTAGGCCCGACCCGTTTCCGGCCCAAGCCCGTAAATGATCAGCTCTAGTTTTGGCATGTTGATCACGACTTTAAATCCAATACCCAAACTCATCTTGTGCCCTAGTTTGGATGACGAAAGTTGTGTCTAATAGTGAAAAAGTATTGAATAGGAACTCTTATGTCACTGTGGTTCTAATGCTGGACCATGAACCAGATGTGTGACAGTGTGAGGAATAAGGATCACTCAAGGACCATAGTTCAGGCGCACAATGATTGCGCTTGAACCATGGTTCATGCGTAATTTTCGCACGTCTAGGTCATTTTCCGAATTTTTTTTATCGACTTTGATGCATTGTTCGCACTTGGTAGTGGCCGTGTATTGTCTATCTAATCTTCGGGGGTAACACTTTCCTACAAGCAAGTAGTGTTAGTAGTCGTCAAGGGTGGGTAAAAGCGCAAAGAGAGTTGGTTTAGAAGAGTGACAGAAGTGAGAAAATAAGTGAGTGACTAAGGGCAATGTTGTTGGATTTGTTTCAATGAATATTTTCATAATATCAACATTTTATAACTTTTACAACTACATAACTAGAGATATTAATAGTCAAAGTTGTGCGTTGACAAACGTAAAAGTCAAACTGTTGCACTTATTTAGAAACGGAGAAAGTATATTAGTACTATTACAACTTTTATGACATCAATGGAAAAGCTTTAATTTCCGAACCAATAATATTCCTTAAAGACTATCACAAATGCTCATCATACGTCTAAATGTAATTTGATACTCTCTCATACATACCTTCCTTGATAATGTCCTTGCATATAAACACATGGGATAGAAAAGGTAAGAGGACCTAATATTATCCCCTATCTTAATTTACTATCATCCTAATTGATTATTTTCATTCAAGACAAACACAAAAGAAACAACGCCTAGTGATCATTGATAAGAGTATCACTTTACCAACTAGTGGATTCTACTTATATTGCCGATATAATCAATCCTAAAGATTTCTAAAATGCCCCTATGACATTTAAGATATGGATATGAAAGTAATTCTTGTTGAAAAAGACTAAATGGCGAAATTTTCACCCGTGAACATTCACCATTTTGTCTTTTTCATGTTGAGTTAGCAAGTTTTTTATGTTTTCAATGCTAAAAATTGTATTTGTATATCCAAAATCTATTTTTTACAGTTATATGATTTATTTTGTACGTAGAAAAAACTATATCTGCACATCCATAATAGTTTTTGTATCTTACATGTATTAGTTTTCTTGTACATATAAAAATTACGGATTTTTCACCATGTACCCATGAGTTTTACGAAAATTCACCAGGTACCCTTGCAGTTTCCAAAATGCACAAGGTGCCCCTGAGTTTTTACAAAATCATCAGAATACCGTTAATGACTTACGACCGTCAACTCCGTCAGTCATTAAGGCTAAATCAACCAAATTAACCCCTAATTAACTCTAATTAAATCTAATTGAACCTCATTAACCTTAGTGAATTAAATCCCCACCCCCTCCTCACCTACCAGCCACCCCTACCAATGGCATGCCACCATACCAGCCACCACCACCCCGAAAACCTCCCTTCCCCTTACCCAGGCCCGAAAACCTCCCCTCCCTAGCCCGAAAACCTCCCCCTCCCCGAAAACCTTCCTCTCTCCTTCTTCGTGAAAATCTCCCCCCTTCCCCTTCCTCCGGCCCGAAAACCGCCCCTTTGTGTGGGAAGTGGAGGGAGTGGTTTTTGGGGCCTGGAGGAAGGGGAAGGGGGGAGATTTTCAGCGGCGGGGAAGGAGAGGGGGAAGGTTTTCGGGGCTGGGGGAGGTTTTCGGGGGCTGGGGGATAGGAGGGGGCGATTTTCGGGGTGGTGTGGCTGGATGGGAGGCTGAGTAGGGGCTTTTAGGCCGTCGGTTGAGAATTTGGCCTTTAGGACTAACGACATTGACGGAAACTTAACGGCAGGGTCAAGTCATGTATTTTTCAAAACCTCAGGGGCACCTTGTGCATTTTTGAAACTGCGAGGGTACCCTTTGAATATTCGTAAAACTCAGGGGTACCTGGTGAAATATCCATAAAAATTATCTTTGTACATCTTTAATTTATTTTGTACACCCAAAAACTATAAGTTTGTACATTCGATACATCCAAAAAGCATGATGTTATATCCATTTTATATTTTATAAATCCATGATTTCTTTTGTAAATTCAAAAACTATATTTGCGCGTCTATGATTTCTTTTGTACATCCAAAAATTATATTTGCACATCCAAAATTTATATTTGCAAATCCATAATGGTTTTTGCATCTTACATCCATTAGTTATTTTGTAAATCCAAAAAATATATCGGCACATCCATAATTTTGTTGTTGAACATCCAAAAATGTATGTTTGTAAGATGTTAAAAAATAATTATGAGTATTTTCCAAAAAAGAAAAACCCATACACATAGCAATGTTCACTGGCGAACATTGCGCTATCTAGCCGGACCCATTCTTGTTCAATTCACCTTATTTCTACTTATTCGATCATATATATTTTATAGATTTGATCTGATTTGATTTTATATGTACTTTTTAGAAATAAATTATCTCATATTATCATTTATTCATTGTTGTTATACTAGTACTACGGCCCCGTTCTTTTGGACTGAACTGAACTGAACTGAAATAATAATAATAATAATGATAATAATAATAATAATAATAATAATAATAATAATAACAACTATAGTAATAATTAATAATAATAATAATAATAATAATAATAATAATAATAATAATAATAATAATAATTAATATTAATATTACTCCCTCTGTTTTCTTTTGTTGTTCTCGTATTCCCCATTGGGAAATTTCAATATGTTGTTCCTATTTTGAATCTTTCCATATATAGTATAATTTATTAATTAAATTTCTCATTAGTTTTGAGTTGTAATAAATGTTTTCACACTATTGAGTAGTCATTCTTTACCTTTTTATCCCTCAAACTTTTGTCTAATTGGTTGTCTAACATAGAGTAACTCAAAGATCAATAAATGTATTCACACTAGTTTGTAGTTACTTTACTCTTTTACCACTCAAATTTTTTGTATCATTAATTGCTTCACATAGAATAACTCAAAGGGTTAGAATCTTTATTTTTTGTTAATTTAATTTTATTTAAAATAGTGTAATCTTGCCCATTTTTTTAGTTGCATTGGTTTCCTCCCCGATTTCAAATAGGAACAACAAAAGAAAACGGAGGGAGTAATAAATATAATAATTAATAATAATATTAATAATTAATATTAATAATAATAATAAATAATAACAATAAATGATAAATACTAATAATAATTAATAATAATTAATAATAATAATAATAATAACAATTAATTATAATAATAATGGTAATAAATTTTAAATACTAAAAATAATAATAATGATAATGATTAATAATAATTAATAGTAATTAATAATAATCAATAATAATAATAATAATAATAATGATAATAATAATTATTATTATTATAGTAGTAGTAGTTATGATAATAATAATGATGATGATGATGATGATGATGATGATGATGATGATGATGATGATGATGATGATGATGATGATGATGATGATGATGATGATGATGATGATGAATAATAATAATAATAATAATAATAATAATAATAATAATAATAATAATAATAATAATAATAATAATAATAATGAACTGAACTGAACTGAACGGAACTGAACTGAACTGAAAATAAGTCCAAAAGAACAGGGTCTACCTCAACGAAAGGCGTACTTAAAGTTTTTAATCATCCACACTTATCAATTCGTACTAATACTACAATTGAAAGATCGCTGATGCAAATCATTGTTCTTGACATTTGAATCTTTGATATCCATTTGTTATAACAATAAGTAAACCCAACAATAATAATAAGTAACGCCAACTATATTAATATAAGTAACACCAACAATTATAAGTAGAGTGCATTTTTGGTGTCAGATGTTACAATAACTTATTGTGTAACAACATCTTTCACGTGCCAACTAACATGAGTGTTTCATATCATTATTACTCATTTTTATGTCATTATTGAAGTACTTCATATTATATTTGAGCAATTTCATGTCATTTTTTATAAATTTATTTCATGTCATTTATAAAGCTCTTTCATGTCATTAATTATGGCTTCTATGATATTTTTCAACAAACTTCTATCATTTTGGAGATGCTTCATGTCATTTTCCCGTATTTCATTATTATTTTTCAACTCTTTATATACCATATCATTATTACTCATTTTCATGTCATTTTTACTCATATCTATGTCGTTTTTCAGCAAACTTATATAATTTTCCCTATTTTATTATTATTTGTCAACTTTTTGTATACCACATCATTATTGCTTATTTATACTTCCTCCGTTCCGAATTAAATGCAACAAATCCACTTTTTCACTATTCACACTTTTCACTTTGACTAAGATTTGTGATTTATACATAATGAAAAACATAGTCAAGTGGGATCTTGTTAGATTCGTCTCGTGACGTACTTTCATAAAATGTAAATTTTATAATTTTTACTTATATGTAATTATATATATTTGTGGTCAAAATAATACCTCGGCATGCCTAAAAGTGGATTTGTTGCATTTAATTCGAAACGGAGGAAGTATTAGTATTCAAGTTGGGGAAAATAATAATTACTCTGTTGTCCTTAAACTTGTGTTGAATATATTTTTCTGCATGTTTTGAAAGAACCTGTTCTTTTTTTCGTCTTTCCTCTCTTGTTCCCAGCAAACGTTTTTCCTTTGTCTTTATCCGAACACTTTTGTCTTCCCTTTTTCTAATCTTCGAACGTTTTCTTTTAACTACCTGTAATAACTATTCTTAGTATTCATTGTTTTCTAATCCTAGTACAATTCTATAATTAAAGATTAGAACATATTATGGAGCGATAGAAGTGGGTGGAGTGTGTGTTATTATTTTACTGGGTCATGGTATAGTAAAACGATAATATTCTTGGTGACATATCATACTTTTATTGAAGTATACTCTGTATTTGAAGCTGTAAACTTATCATAGCCTTGCTTAGGTATCACGTGGTGTACAAATTTGAGTACTTTCGCGCTTGAGGAAAATGAAGGTGTTTTAAGGTTTGAAGCTATTAGCTTTTTTGTATATCATGTGATGCACCACGGAAGGTGCATAATATTTTAAGGTAGAAGTGCGTCATATTTTAAGGGTTTATTAAACATGTTAAGTATTTCTGAGGTTGTTGAGCCTTATGGATTAGCATGGCTAGTACCTTTGCTTCTTATTGACTTTTGCAGCTTGTATTATGAAGCAATTGAAAAGAGTCTAAACAGCCTTTCTGTTAGATGTATTTATGGGCTTATAGGTAACGATAAATGTGACATTAGAGCTGACAATAATTATTAATTGTATACCACTTTGGTTAGAAAAGGTGGGTTAAGGTTTGAGGCTATATTCTTGGTGCCATAACATATATTTATTGATGTATACTCTGTATTTGAAGCTGAAAACTTATCAGAGCCTTGCTTAGGTATCGTTTGGTGTACAAATTGAGTACTTTTGCGCTTGAGGAAAATGAAGGTGGCATAAGGTTTGAAGCTATTAGCTTATTTGTATATCATGTGATGCACCAGGGAAGGTGCTTTGATCAAGATATAAGTGCGGAATATTTTAAGGGTTTATTAAACATGTTAAGTATTTCCGAGGGTTGTCGTGTGGTTTAGCATGGCTAGTACCTTTGCTTCTTGTTGACTTCCGCAACTTGTATTATGAAGCAATTAAAAAGAGTCTAAACAACCTTTCTTTAGATGTATTTATGGGCTTATAGGTAACAACAAATGTGACATTATAGCTCACAATAATTATTAATTGTATACCACCTTAGTTAGAAAAGGTGGCTTAAGGTTTGAGGCTATATATATAAATGATGTGTATATCACATGACACGTCAAGGAAGGTGCTCCTGTCTAGGTATAAGTGGAGTATTATCTTTAAGGTTTATTGGAATCATGTTGAGTAATTAGGGGACGATGGATTGCCGAGTTATTTTTATTTGATATGGTTGGTATCCTGAATGAGATGTGTGAGACTCAAATTAGAGTAGTAGACAAGCAAATTATATTGGGAAAAATAGATATGTTGATTAAATTGTCATTCTTACTTGCTGGGCTTATGATCTAATTGACGTGGGAGATATTGATGATAATACACAGGCTGGAAAATTTTTTTGTTCAGAAGAAGGTTTAATATTGGGTATGTTGAGCATCCAACAATTATGGTTTTCTTGATGACGATGAAGCGAGTGATTTGGGAGACTTATTTACACTGGTATTTTGATGAAAGTATATATGCATGTGATTTGGGAAGTTACTTGCAGCTTGTAGCTTTTCTCTAATTTAATATTAGTATTTATGTTGGACATAATAATAATTATGCCTGTGTCCTTAAACTTGTGTGGAATATATTTTCTGGATGTTTTGAATGAACCTGTTCTTTTTTCGTCTTTTCTTGCTTGTTCCCATTAATCAATTTTCTTTTGTCTTTATCCGGGCAATTTTGTCTTCCCTTTTTCTCTCTTCGAACTTTTTCTTTTAACTACCTGTAATAACTATTCTTAGTCTTCATTGTTTTCTCATCCTAGTATAATGCGATAATTAGAGATTAGAACATATTATGGAGCGATAGAAGTCGGCGGGGTGTGTGTTATTATTTTACTGGGTCATGGTATAGTAAAATGACAATATTCTTGGTGACATAACATATTTTTATTGATGTATACTTTGTATTTGAAGCTGAAAACTTATGAGAGCCTTGCTTAGGTATCGTTTGGTGTACAAATTTAAGTACTTTGGCGCTTGACGAAAATGAAGGTGGCATAAGGTTTGAAGCTATTAGCTTATTTGTATATCATGTGATGCACCACGGACGGTGCTTTGATCAAGGTATAAGTGTGTAATATTTTAAGGGTTTATTAAACATGTTAAGTATTTCCGAGGGTTGTCGAGTCTTGTGGTTTAGCATGGCTAGTACATTTGCTTCTTATTGACTTTCGCAGCTTATATTATGAAGCAATTAAAATGAGTCTAAACAACCTTTCTGTTAGATGTATTTATGGGCTTATAGGTAACGAAAAATGTGACATTAGAGTTGAGAATAATTATTAATTATTTATTCCCTCTGGTCTTTATTAGTTTACCCGTTTCTTTTGCACAGAGTTTTAGGAGAAACAATGTTGTGGGACATAGAAAGAAAGAGAAATTATTATTTTATATTAAAGTTGAATGTATGTGTGATGGAAAGTTAGTGGTCTCATTCCAAAAATAGAAACAAAAGAAAGGGGTAAACTAATAAGGGACATCCCAAAAAGGAATACGGGTAAACTAATAAAGACCGGAGGGAGTACCACTTTGGTTAGAAAAGGTGGCTTAAGGTTTAAGGCATAGGTGATGTGTATATCACATGACACGTCAAGGAAAGTACTCCTGTACATGTCTAGGTGTAAGTGGAGTACTGTCTTTAAGGTTTATTGGAAACATGTTGAGTAATTAGGGGACGATGGATTACCGAGTTATTTTGAATTAATATGGTTGTTATCCTGAATGAGATTTGTGAGACTCAAATTAGATCTGTAGACAAGCAGCAAATTATATTGGGAAAAAAAGATATGTTGATTAAATTGTCATTCTTACTTGTTGGGTTTATGATCTAATTGACGTAGGAGATATTGATGATAATACAGAGGCTGGAATAAATTTTGTTCAGAAGAAAGTTTAATATTGGGTATGTTGAGCATCCAACAGTTATGGTTTTTTTGATGATGATGAAGTGAGTGATTTGGCAGACTTATTAACACTGGTATTTTGATGAAAGTATATTTGCATGTGATCTGGGAAGTTACTTTCAGCCCGTAGCTTTTCTCAAATTTAATATTAGTATTCAAGTTGGGGAAAATAATAATTATGACCTTGTGTGGAATATATTTTTCGGGATGTTTTGAAAGAACCTGTTATTTTTTTCGTCTTTCGTCTTTTGTTCCCATCAAACGTTTTTCTTGTCTTTATCCAGACACTTTTGTATTCCCTTTTTCTAATCTTCGAACATTTTCTTTTAACTACCCGTAGTAACTATTCCTAGTCTTCATTGTTTTCTAATCCTAGTACGATGCTATAATTAGAGATTAGAACATACTATGGAGGGATAGAAGTGGGCGGAGTGTGTTATTATTTTACTGGGTCATGGTATTTGTATAGTAAAACGGCAATATTCTTATGACATAACATTTTTTTTATTGAAGTATACTCTGTATTTGAAGCTGAAAACTTATATGAGCCTTGCTTAGGTATCGTTTGATGTATAAATATGAGTACTTTGGCGCTTGAGGAAAATAAAAGTGGCATAAGGTTTGAAGCTATTAGCTTATTTGTATATCATGTGATGCACCAGGGAAGGTGCTTTGATCAAGGTATAAGTGTGCGTAATATTTTTAAGGGTTTGTTAAACATGCTAAGTATTTATGAGGGTTATCGAGTCTTGTGGCTTAGCATGGCTAGTATCTTTGCTTCTTATTGACTTTTGCATCTTGTATTATAAAGCAATTTTAAAGAGTCTAAAGAGCCTTTTTGTTAGATGTATTTATGGGCTTATAGGTAACGACAAATGTAACATTAGAGTTGACAATAATTATTAATTGTATACTACTTTGGCTAAAAAAGGTGGCTTAAGGTTTGAGGCTATATAGGTGATGTGTATATCACATGACACGTCAAGGAAGGTTCTCCTATCAAGATATAAGTGCGGTACTGTCTTTAAGGTTTACTAGAAACATGTTAGTAATTAGGGGACGATGGATTGCTGAGTTATTTTGATTTGATATGGTTGGTATCCTGAATGAGATTTGTTAGACTCAAAATAGGCCAGTTGACAAGCAAATTATATTGGAAAAAATAGATATGTTGATTAAATTATCATTCTTATTTGTTGGGTTTATGATATGATTGACGTAGGAGATATTGATGATAATACAGAGGCTGGAAAAAATTTTGTTCAGAAGAAAGTTTAATATTGGGTATTGTAGGCGTGTTTTTATTTCGCCTATGCGGTGTGAGCGCGTATTATATTTGACTACCCCACTGTTAAGGTTTTATTGAAAATTGTTTTGTATTGAAAGAAGTCGCCAACAATTATTTTTAGGAAGAATCATAAACCTAATTGGATATGGGAAAATCATAGGGACAAATTATCCAATGTAGATTTCCCCGTCATGACTCCATAGATGGTCAAAATGAACCAAAGATTGAGTTCGGGGGTGAGGGTACGAATATAGTCATAATGAACCACATTCGCCCAAAGTTGGCCTCTACTAAATATCGGTTCATTACATATTTTATGACAAAGAATAATCAAATAATGTTTTATACACCCTAAAAATATTTAGTCTAAGTAGGTTCAGGAAACACATAAAAAGACTAATTTTTAGTGACATGTTATTAGGCAATCAATATTACAGGGAATCTATGTCCAAATTAATCTGATTAATATTAGAACAGTTCTTTAGGTCTTGATTAACAATAAATAACATGTGGGTGATAAAAGCATTGAAACAGGACAATCATATAATATGCATATAATGATCAGGCAAGTATAATAGTAATGTATGAAAAATAAATAAAAAGAAAGAAGGAGGTTTAGAATGTACAGTAGAGCGATTTTATATTAAAGATCTACATCATGAAATAAATAGTTAGTAACTTCAATATAAAAATAATTGATTCAAGGACCCTCAAGATTATACCGTGGTTTGGGTCTGCGAGATTGACAAACTTCGGGACGAGCAATCGTGAAGCTTGAAAATCTGAATGTCTGAAAGTATGTAGATTGAATGTGTTTGTATTTGAATGTGTTTGTATTCGAAAGTATGAGTTTTGTGGGGAGATTTTGTAGAGAGATTCATAAGATATTCGTAATATGTTCGTCGAGTGTTAATGTCAAAAATCCGTCCTTTTATCTGTTCGGAAATCAGGCCTATTTATAGGGAAAACGACACTGCCCCTCACGCGCTGGCTGCGTCTGACGCAGCTGACGTGGCAAGCGTATGACGCGGCATGACCAGTAAAAAGCATACACGTGGTACGCGCTTTGAAAAAGATAAGAAAGAAACCTGCACTTCACGCAGAGCTGTGCGCCAGGCGCACGGCACAGTGTGTGGCATGGCACCACATGTCAGGAAAAGCTGCGCCTGACGCAGCAAGGTGCGCCAGGCGCACCACCGTGGCTTTTGACACGCCTTTGCCAGCCTTTTTTAAAACGCGTTTTAAGAGATTTTCTTTTATCCTTTAATTCTGGAATTTGATTTTACGAGATAAAATCTGATTTTGACTTAAAAAATATATCTTTTGAAAATATTTATTTATTAAAATAAATCAATTAATTATCAATAGTCAAAGTATACGGTGTCGGGACGGAGAACGATTCTAAACGCTCTGCAGTTTAGAACTGATCTATAATCGTCGGTCTCTGCAAAACAAAGTTAATATGCAGGACAATAACTACAAGCAATCTGATTACCTGCAGGGAAAGATGTTGGCAGATAGCTGCAAACAACTCACATAAGCACATAGTGATGCAATAATGCAAACTTAGACTCTCTAAGGATGCATGAGACACAATGCAAGGATTAAGGTTATGCAAAGCTAAAGGATGACACGTCATGCAAGGTCAGCATTATGCAAGATTAGAATGTATGAAATGCAATGCAAGGTCAGGGTTTTGCAAGGCTAGAAGACGGATAGCATGATAGAATGATAGACTGATTAGAAATAGATTGAATGATTTTCGAAAATAGTTTTTAGTAAATAATCGGGGTTCGTAAACGAGGTCCGCGGATTACAACTTTTCAGGAGTTTGATTTGAATTGGAGGAACCACCACACGTAGGAAGCCCCCACTTTGGGTGAGCTTCTCGGGAATTAGGCATTATGAGCCTTGATTGAAATGTAATTGATCTGATATTGGAATGTAGTTGATCTGTCTTGAAAGTTGAAAGTTATCGCTGGGGATTGTACTGGGGATTCTTCTTTGGGAAGATGATTAGGCAAAGTCAATTATCGCCAGAACCATGGAATTGTCGGAGAGTCCTTTAGGGACAAGGAGAGCTTGGATTGAAAAATAAAAAGTTGAAATTTGTGACTTAAATGAATGTAGGTGGGAAAAGGCTTTGACGATGTTAGGTGCAGACTCGGGTCTATGTCGGGATCTAGGAAGAGTATGCTCCTAAATTCTAGAAAGTCAAATCATTATACTTTGACTAATTTGTTTAATTAAAGCGGTCGGACCTTGAGATGAGGATTCCTACGTATCCTTGCGGAATCAGACCATTCGTAGTTCCAAATCTAATTTTTTTATTATTCTTTTTTTTTTGTGCCCTTACTTTTGCCTAGGCCGCCCTTTCGGGTTTTCAACCTAGCGGGCTTGGACATTCCTTGAAAAAGGAGTTATAGAAAGGTTGATGGAAGGTTAAAGGCTAATGTAAGGAATATGAATTTGGATTATATGGATTAAAGGTTTGATGAATCGAAGGGATTTAAATGAGGGGTAGAACTTGTATGCAAGCCCCCTAACTTGACTTTTTTATTTGCCTTTGGCTCTTTCTTTTTGAATCTTTTCTTTTTGTCCTGTGCGTTTTTGCTTTTTTCATTTTTTTGCACTTTGAATTTTTTCACTATTTTATTTTGCCTGGCATTGGTTTTTTTTTTTGTAGTGAGGCTTGCACACAAGTTTGGTTTAGGGTACTGGAAGGCTTGAATGATGTTTGTGGAGCTTTGATGTTGAAAGGATTGTTTGGTTTATGATGGTTTAAGGATGATGGCTCATGGAAGGTGATGGAGGAAGAGGGAATAACTTATGATCCAAAGTATGTCCATTTTTTTTCATTATTCTCTTTTTTATTTTTATTTTATTTTTATTTCAGATCTTTTTACTATTATTAGTCAAGTTCATTAGGTGATTTAAGTTTCATCATTGAATTAGAAGCATAAATAAAATGATGGAAGACCAATGAAAATGAAAATAAAATTGAAATGAAATGAAAGGCTATAATAGATGAAGTCCTATAGTGACATAGACTCGATGGGAAAGGACAAAAATGGCTTAGGGTAAGGACTCTCTGACTCATCCTAGGAAACCATAAATAAAAGACTACGCCCTTTTGAATTGTCGATCCACTGCACAAAAAGGTTATTGGTGATACTGATTCTCGTTATAGTAAGCATTAGAAGTCTGTTGTTATCGACCATGTTTTACAGTGCATTTGTAGGATCCAACACTAGACGTCATATGTTCATTATTCCGTTTGTTGTACAAATGTAGGTTGCACCTTTTAAATTTTCGTTTAAGTGCAGGGTATGAAGTCACCCTATAGAAGTGATTGCGCCTCTATTATGAAGGCGGTAGACCCTATGGAAGTGATCGCGCCTCTATTGTGAAGGCGGTCAAAAGTAATCTTCATGACTCTAAATGAAGTCGGGGTGGTGATAGTGCGATTGATGAGCTTTAGAGTAGGCTCACATTTTGTTCCTCCTTTAAGTGTTCTTAAGTTATAATCTCGTCGGGTCATGAACGTAATCGAGTGGACCTTGCTTGTAAGTTTTAAGAATTGATTTTCGAAATGAGAAATGATAAATGAGGGATGGGAAATGGAAGAATGAAAATGGAAGAATGGAAATGAAAATGGAAATTGGAAATGATTAGAAATGGGTATGATTTTGGACTAGTATGGATTAGACCATGATGAGGACATGGGCGTATCTATATGCAAATGCAGACATGGACTGGACTGGACTATGCAAGTAGACTGGACTCCACGATTGGGTTTAGGAGAGACTAGACTTTGAACTTACGGGTGAGCAAGCAGGCTAGACTTTAAGGAAGACTGGACAATAAGGGAGACTAGACTCTTAACTTAAGAGGCAAAGGTGCTAGGCAACTAGACTTTGAACTTACGGGTGAGCAAGCAGGCTAGACAACTAGACTTCGGAACTTACATTAGACTAAGCAGGCTAGACTCAAAAATTGCCTATGGACTTATGGAATGCTAGCTTCGCTAGACTTAAGGGAATTGACTTCGCCAGACTTGATGATTTGATATTGCTATAGATGTAAGATAGGAGTAGCTTCGCTAAACTCGAAGGGTGCCTTTAAGGTCTTAGGGGTGACTAGTTTTACTAAATCAATGGGTGCTGTTATGGTCTTACGGGTGACTAGATTAGCTAAGTCAAAGGGGTGTCGTTATGGTCTCACAGGGATGACTAGCTTAGCTAGGTCAAAGGGGTGCCGTTATGGTCTCACAGGGATGACTAGCTTAGCTAGGTCAAAGGGGTGCCGTTATGGTCTTACAGGGATGATTAGCTTAGCTAGGTCAAAGGGGTGCCGTTATGGTCTCACAAGGATGACTAGCTTAGCTAGGTCAAAGGGGTGCCGTTATGGTCTTACAGGGATGACTAGCTTAGCTAGACTTAATGGTTTGGACTTCGTTCTATATGGATTTGGAATTAGACTGGATTGATTTTGAAAATGAGTTGGGCCTTATGTAGACCTAATTATGGACTTAGTCCTATATTGGTTTGAGGTTAGACTTGAAGATGCACATGGGCTTGACATTAGATTGAAATAGAGTTGGATTAGACTTTGACTGGGCTTGACATAGACTAGGATTCATATAAAGATGCAAATGGGCCTAGATTTTGACAGGAGCTAGACTTATATGGGCCTAAGATGGACTCTAATGCTAGCGGGCCTAATATGAATGCATCGACTCGAATTAGATGGACCCTACATGAATGCAAAATGGACTATAATGCATTTGGGCCTAGAATGAATGCAAGTGAATAGGGTCGATTGGATTGAATTGGATTGAAGGTGTTTAGCATGGGCTTAGAATTTTTTTGAAATTCATTTTTGAAAGGAACCCCTTGTTTTTATCTTTTGTTAGGAAAAGATGATGGATTAATTTTGAAAAATATATATTTTTTAAAATGTCGTGGTATTATGATGATTAGTAAATGTTTTTGAAAAAGGTAGAATAGACATGGGTGTAGGATTGATTTTGAAGAGATGTAAGTTTTTGAAGTTGATGAATATGGTAGGGTAAGCTTGACAGGGAGGAAATGGGAAGAGGTAGACATGCATGACAACTCTAACTCTACAATGACCCTTTAGATGCATTTTTTTTAGACAGACTTGACCTTGCATGAAAAGACTGATTTTTTTTTTTGAATATGATACGATGCAAACTTGTTATCTTAGACTCGAACAAAGGTCAAAAGACGAATAAGCATGAGACGAATAGACTGCGTGCCACGTATCTGATGCGCGCGGCGCGAAGTCTATGCGTCTGGCGCAAGGACGTTGCTCCAAACGCAACTCAATGCGTCTGGCGCAATGCTCTGCGGCACGCTTATTGATAAATTGACGAAGGTTCGGGCGAAAGTGACGATTTGTTTTAGACGCGATTTGCAATAATTTCGGGCGTAAAGCATATTAGCAGGCAAAAAATTGCAATCATACATAAATGTCAGGTAACATGGATGCAACAGTTCTCAACCTAAAGTCCAGTTCTACATTCAATTATTGGTCAGGTTTAAGTTCAGTCTGAAAAGGGTCTATGACTAAGAGATTGATCCCACGCTTCGTACCCCTGCTTAAAGAGGTGGCCACGTGTAAGACGCACTCCAGTCTCAAGTCAGGAACAAGAGAACAATGCCATAGTTGGGTAGGTTTGCTTATGACTAAAATCCAACACTATCGCTCAGGAAGCTTTTTGGAAGGACAAAGCGCAAACCCCCCGGGGGTGACCTCACACATAGAACATGTGCTAATGAGGTAAGGTAGATTGTCCTTATGGTGGCTGACTAGTAGCCATGCATATGCAAAACTGTATATTATTCTAAGGCATAAAAGGAGAATGAATCGTATTTTTCAAGTTTCACCCACTCATTTAAAAAACCTAATTTTTTAAAAATCCTCCCCAGTGGAGTCGCCAAATTGTAGGCGTGTTTTTATTTCGCCTACGCGGTGTGAGCGCGTATTATATTTGACTACCCCACTGTTAAGGTTTTATTGAAAATTGTTTTGTATTGAAAGAAGTCGCCAACAATTCTTTTTAGGAAGAATCATAAACCTAATTGGATATGGGAAAATCATAGGGACAAATTATCCAATGTAGATTTCCCCGTCATGACTCCATAGATGGTCAAAATGAACCAAAGATTGAGTTTGGGGGTGAGGGTACGAATATAGTCATAATGAACCACATTCGCCCAAAGTTGGCCTCTACTAAATATCGATTCATTACAGATTTTGTGCCAAAGAATAATCAAATAATGTTTTATACACCCTAAAAATATTTAGTCTAAGTAGGTTCAGGAAACACATAAAAAGACTAATTTTTAGTGACATGTTATTAGGCAATCAATATTACAGGGAACCTAGCAGGTTGTCCAAATTAATCTGATTAATATTAGATCAGTTCTTTAGGTCTTGATTAACAATAAATAACATGTGGGTGATAAAAGCATTGAAACTAGACAATCATATAATATGCATTTAATGATCAGGCAAGTATAATAGTAATGTATGAAAAATAAATAAAAAGCAAGAAGGAGGTTTAGAATGTACAGTAGAGCGATTTTATATTAAAGATCTACATCATGAAATAAATAGTTAGTAACTTCAATATAAAAATAATTGATTCAAGGACCCTCAGGATTATACCGTGGCTTGGGTCTGCGAGATTGACAACCTTCGGGACGAGCAATCGTGAAGCCTGAAGATCTGAATGTCTGAAAGTATGTAGATTGAATGTGTTTGTATTTGAATGTGTTTGTATTCGAAAGTATGAGTTTTGTGGGGAGATTTTGTAGAGAGATTCGTAAGATATTCGTAATATGTTCGTCGAGTGTTAATGTCAAAAATCCGTCCTTTTATCTGTTCGGAAATCAGGCCTATTTATAGGGAAAACGGCACTGCGCCTCACGCGCTGACTGCGTCTGACGCAGCTGACGTCGCAAGCGTATGACGCGGCATGACCAGTAAAAAGCATACACGTGGTACGCGCTTTGAAAAAGATAAGAAAGAAACATGCGCTTCACACAGAGCTGTGCGCCAGGCGCACGGCACAGTGTGTGGCACAGTGTCTGGCATGGCAGCACGTGTCAGGAAAAGCTGCGCCTGACGCAGCAAGGTGCGCCAGGCACAAGGCTGTGCGCCATGCGCATGATGGTGCGCCAGGCGCACCAGCGTGGCTTTTGACACGCCTTTGCCAGCCTTTTTTAAAACGCGTTTTAAGAGATTTTCTTTTATCCTTTGATTCCGGAATCTGATTTTACGAGATAAAATCTGATTTTGACTTAAAAAATATATCTTTTGAAAATATTTATTTATTAGAATAAATCAATTAATTATCAATTAATTGGGCTTTTCAAAGAATTGGGCTCAAATACAATTAATTATCATGAAAAATTAATTGGGTTTTAAAATAGGACTTTAACACTTTTCGAAATGGTTTTGAATGGCTCTTCGGACTGCTCTGCCCTTGGGTCGGACCAATTAAGACCACGGTATGTTTCATCATCGGATCCTTAAATGGGGAGACACGATTATGTGTCTACAGGTATGTTGAACATCCAACAATTATGGTTTTTTGGATGATGATGAAGTGATTGATTTGGTAGACTTATTTAGACTGGTACTTTGATGAAAGTACATGTGCATGTGATTTGGGAAGTTACTTGCAGGCTATAGTTGTTCTCTAATTTAATATTAGTATTCAAGTTGGAGATAATAATAATTACTTCTTAAACTAGTATGGAATATATTTTTCTGGATGTTTTAAAAAGAATTTGTTCTTTTTTCATCCTTTCTTTCTTGTTCCCATAATCCCATCAAACGTTTTTCTTTTGTCTTTATCCGACACTTTTGTCTTCCCTTTTTTTTTTTAATACCTGTAATAACTATTCTTAGTGTTCATGGTTTTCTAATCCTAGTACAATGATATATATAATTAGAGATTAGAACATATTATGGAGCGATAGAAGTGGGGGTGGTGTATTATTATTCTACTAGGTCTTGGTATTGTAAAACGGGAATATTCTTGGTGACATAACATATTTTTATTGAACTATATTCTATATTTGAAGCTGTAAACTCATGAGAGCCTTGGGTAGGTATCGTTTGATGTACAAATTTGAGTACTTTGGTGCTTGAAGAAAAATAAGGTGGCATAAGGCTTCAAGCTATTAGCTTATTTGTATATCAGGAGATGCACCAGGGAAGGTGCTTTGTTCAAGGTATCAGTGCGGTAATATTTTGATTGTTTATTGAACATGTTAAGTATTTTTTAGGGTTGTCACGTCTTGTGGTTTAGACTTTAGCATGGCTAGTATCTTTGCTTTTTATTGGGTTTCGCATCTTGTATTATGAAGCAATTGAAAAGAGTAAACAGTCTTTCTGTTAGATGTATTTATGGGCTTATAGGTGACAACAAATGAGAAATTTGAGCTGACAATAATTATTAATGTATACCACTTTAGTAAAAAAGGTGGCTTAAGGTTTGAGGCACGTGACACGTCAAGTAAGGTGCTCCTATCTAGGTATAAGTGGAGTACTGCCTTTAAGGTTTATTGTAAACATGTTCAGTATTTAAGGGACGATGGATTACAGAGTTAATTTGATTTGATATGGTTGCTATCCTGAATGAGATTTGTGAGACTAAAAAATAGATCAGTTCACAAGCAATTATATTGGGAAAAATAGATATGTTGATTAAATTGTCATTCTTACTTGTTGGGTTTATGATCTGATTGACCGAGGAGATATTGATGATAAATCAGAGGCTGGAAAATTTTTTGTTCAGAAGAAAGTTTAATATTGGGTATGTTGAGCATCCAACAATTATGGTTTTTTGGATGATGATGAAGTGAGTGATTTGGTAGACTTTTTTACACTGGTATTTTGATGAAAGTATATGTGCATGTGATTTGGGACATTACTTGCAGCCTGTAGCTTTTCTCAAATTTAATATAAGTATTCAAGTTGGGGAAAATAATAATTATTCCTCTGTCCTTAAACTTGTGTAGAATATATTTTTCTGGATGTTTTGAAAGAACCTGTTCTTTTTTCGTCTTTTCTCTCTTGTTCCAATAATTACGGTTTTTTGGATGATGATGAAGTGAGTGATTTGGAAGACTTATTTACACTGATTTTTGGATGAAAGTATATGTGCATCTGATTTGGGAAGTTACTTGCAGGCTATAGCTTTTCTCAAATTTAATATTAGTATTCAAGTTGGAGATAATAATAATTACTCTTTCCTTAAACTTGTGTCGAATTTTTTTTTCTGGATGTTTTGGAAGAAACTGTTCTTTTTTCATCTTTTCTCTCTTGTTCCCATCAAACATTTTTCTTTTGTCTTTATCCGGACACTTTTGTCTTCCCTTTTTCTCTCTTCCAACTTTTTTTTAACTACCTATATATATAATGACTATTCTTAGTCTTCATCGTTTCAACTCTTAGTACAATGCTATAATTAGAGATTGGAACATGTTATGGAGCGATAGAAAGTGGGAGGGTTTTACTAGGTCATATATAGTAAAACGACAATATTCTTGGTGACATAACATGTTTTTATTGAAGTATACTCTGTATTTGAAGCTGAAAACTTATCAGAGCCTTGCTTAGGTATCGTTTGATGTACAAATTTGAGTACTTTGGCGCTTGAGGAAAATGAAGTTGGCATAAGGTTTGAAGCTATTAGCTTATGTATTTCGTGTGATGCGCCAGGGAAGGTGATGTGATCCAGGTATAAGTGCGTACTATTTTAAGGGTTTATTGAACATGTTAAAGTATTTCCGAGGGTTGTCGAGTCTTGTGGTTTAGCATGGCTAGTACCTTTGCTTCTTATTGACTTTCGCAACTTGTATTATGAATCAATTGAAACTTGTCTAAACAGCCTTTCTGTTTGATGTATTTGTGGGCCTATAGGTGACGACAAATGTGAAATTAGAGCTGACAATAATTATTAATTGTATACCACTTTGGTTAAAAATGGTGGCTTAAGGTTTGAGGCTATTTAGGTGATGTGTATATCACGTGACACGTCAAGGAAGGTGATTTGTGAGACTTGTAATTGAATTGTTGACAAGTAATTTTTATTGGGAAATATAGACAAGTTGATTAAATTATCATCCTCACTTATGGGGTTTATGATCCTGATTGACGAAGGACGATATGATGATGGAAAAAAATTTGTTGAGAAGAAAGTTTATTACTGGGTATGGAGAGCATCGAATAATTATGTTTCTCTGGATGATGATTTAGGTGATGGATTTGGTAGACTTGTTTACACTGATTTTTAGATGAAAGTATAAGTGTACCTGATTGGGAAGTAAGAATAATTGCAGTTCATCTCAAATTCAATATTAGTATTCAAGTTAGAGATAATAATAATTACTCTTGTGTCCTTAAACTAGTGTCAAATACTCTATATTTTTGTGGATGTTCTGAAAGATTCTTTTCTTTTTTCATATTTTCTCTCTTGATTCCGTCAAACTCTTTTTCATCTCTATTGGAACATTTTTGTCTTTCCTTTTTCTCTCTTCCAATTTCCTTTTTATAACTACATATAATAACTATTCTTGGTCTTCATTGTTCTCTAATCTTAATTTCTATATTTTAATTTCATTGATAGACATTGATTTTTATTTTCTATTACTCTTGAGAAGTACATGAAAATGTTACTCCCTACATGGCTACATCCTAATACACAGGTAGAGTTCAGAACATATTATGGATCGATAGAAAGTGGGAGGGTGGTTGTATTATTATTTTTACTAGGTCATGGTATTCTTGGTTACGTTATTCTTGGTGATAGAAACCGACAATATTCTTGGTTACATTAACTTATTTTTGTTAAACTTTGTATTTGAAGCTGAAAACTTGTCAGAGCCTTGCGTAGGTATCATTTGATGTATAAATTTGAGGTATTGTGGCACTTGGGGAAAAAGAAGTTGGCGTAAGGCTTAAAGCTAAAATAGCTTGTGTATACTGTATATCATGTGATGCATCAGGTAAGGTGCTTTGATCAAGGTATTAATTCGGTAATGTTTTAAGCGTGTATGAAACATGTTAAGTATTTAGGGAGCTAGGGTTTAATTAGTCGATCCTCTAATTTGTGTGTTTGGTAAAGTGAGGTTTGAAATAGCTGATCGAGCTCTAAAAGCTCTTTTTGCATAAGCTAATGGAAGGAGCTTTTTAGATTAGAGGTTTGGAAATGAGTGAAGTAAGTTATATTTATGTCTTAAAATTTTTGAAAGTTGTATTTATAAACAATAAAAAAAATGTTATGAATTATGCACATGTCCTTATTAGTCATTTTATACAAATGAAGTAGCAATAAGCTATCATTTACTTACCAAACACCCTTATACGAATCGCTAGTCAAACCAGCTAAAAATGCAATGAAATAAGGGCATTAATATTTTATGCATAAAAAAAGGCCTCAAACTCAAATATAACAAAGTACAAAAGAATAATTTTTCATCACTTTTTCGCCTTCGGTTCCAAATCTAATAAATTCATTTTGCTGTGAAATCCTTCGAAGAACGCCAATACCAGTTTTGATTTATGCAATTCCAAGTCATTAATATTCAACTTTAAAAGAGATTAATCAGAGAATAGTAACTCCAATTAAGGCACGAATTGAAGCAAATTGGTACAATATCACATATGAAAGCTTCAAATCCCATAATGCTTCGTGAAAATCATAAATCTTCAACACCAGCCAAAACCCAAACCTTCCTCATGTTCTGACCCCAACTCAATCTTCTTCTTCGATTGCATCTTTACTTAGAGAGGCTACTTAATGTACGGGGCTGCTCAGTTTTCATACCGGTCCAATTGGACCGCCGTTGCCCGTCGTGGCCAAACCATTCAGGAATATATTAAGGATTGGGATGGCGATGTGCGATGGCGATATTCTTATCATACCGGTCCTTTTCAAGCACTTTACCGGTGTTAAATACCTGGGCCATTCTTAATGAGCTTTGGCCGGATCCAGTACTTACCTAATGAGGCCTATGGGCCTAAAGATAAGTATCAAAAGATGATAGAATTATATTCGATCAATAGGAGCAGTGTCCTACCTAGCTTGGGACACTGTCGGTTCCTATAAATACCCCATGATCTGAGTCATAAGGTACGTTCATAAACACTAATACACTCTACTTGACATATACCGGCTTTACCTTTACTGACTTAGGCATCGGAGGGCGTTTCTCGGATCAACCCGACAACCCCCGAGGTTAGTTTACGTGTTCTATATAGAGGTGATCATGGGCCGGACCGGACCTGGCCCAAATCCGGGCCAAAAAATTGTGCCCAAAGCCCGTTATATCGGGCCGGGCCCATCGGGCTTTTCGGGCCAAATCGGGTCGGCCCAAAAATTAGACTAAAAAGTCTTTTTTTGACTTGCCCAAAACCCGCCCAAAAACCGGGCCGGGCCAGGCCAAGCCCGCGGACCGGGCTGGAGTTGATCAGCTCTAGTTCTATATTGCAGGACTTCGAACAGGCATACGTGGTCAAGGGATACCAGTTCACCCCAACATCATTTATTGCATACCGGAACACTTAATATACCAAGAAAAGAAAGATACAACTCATGAAGAGAATATATATACAATAGCACCAACAGATAGCATTCACCATCCATACAAAGATAGTGAATAATAAAAGAAGTATATTGCAAGATGGAGGAGATCATATATTTTTAAAAAGATAGAGATCAGATCATGATCATGATCTAGGCAATCGTGTCAAGCCCTTGCAAATGGGACGGCCGTGGCAATGTGAATATGTGATATTTGATGGGTTTAACTTACTGTCTGTGAATACTTATAGTTACAGAGTTGGTGTTAGTCAATATTTCCTTTAATACCAATATTCGTTTTGCTAGAATTACGGATTATATTGAGGAAGTAATTGATTTATTTCCTTAAATGTTAATTGCTAAATTAATTTGCCTCACACACCTAAATCAACATGGTTTGCCTAACATTAGTCGAATCCAATGACACGTGGCATGATCATGTAAGGTTTGGAAAAACCTAGGAGCAATGAGAGGAGAGGAAGAATAATGGCACGCCACATAGGATGAATTTTTCTTCTTTTATTAGTATATATGATATGATGATATGATATGATATGATATGATATGATGATGATTAGAATATATGGATCTACTAAAAAACTAATGGCTGAAGTGAGTAAGTGACACGTTCTGTAAGGTAGAGTGAGCCAGCATATCATTGGTGGCCTTGCTAGTAAATAGAGCAGTCAGTAGAGTACTAATACTATAATTTTTCTCAATCATTCAAAATAATAAACATGCATATAGAGAAGACAATCACACAATATTATACTTCTATATTACTCCTGCATAGTGCATAGTCCATCGTTTGGTATAATGGTATTATTATGAGGGCATGCGACATGTATTAGCAAACCTACGGGGCCATTTGGCGCTCTTATCGCTGTTTATATACGTGGTATTCTTGGGTAGTACTTGTAAATGGTTCTCGATAGAGTAAGTATGTATGATTCATCATTATCATTATCATTATCATTATCATAATTGACCCTAAATCTTTTTTTGACTTTGATGTTTTTGGTAGTTAAGTAAATGCTTAAAAGAAGAATAAATACAACGCTGCTAATTGAAAAGGGCAAGCTAACATCATGAGCCCTTATCTTTGAATTTCAATATGATTATGGTGTGACATATCTTCCTCAATCACATCTTTTAACTAAATAACATCTTTGGTATGATTTAAAAATTGGAAGAATTAGTATATTAGGTGTATAATTCTATATAGATTATATTCATGTTGCTTCTTGGATACCACCTTTAATAAGACTTTTTTAAGTGAAATAGCGGAATCCACAAATTAGATGTAATAGTTCATATGTAACTTAAAGAGGATTTTTTTTTTACTTCTGTTAGTTGTTTAATAATGGCTAACTCGTATATATGTAGTTTTTTTTGGTCACTTGCCAATTGCCATTATCACTTATCATGACCTCCAAAATTGATCATAAATGACCCATTTAATTGCAAAGGAAGCTTTGTCCCTGCCCCAAAGTGCCCCAAGTGACATTTGATCTCACAATTTTAAGATTGTAAAATATAAATTCTTACAACAAGACTAAACTTAATTGATCTCTAAAAGGTAAATATTTTATTTAAATTTGTCTTTTTTTATTTGAGGGGCTAAATTTGTCTTATAGGTATGCACTATGCAGTTCTAGATATATGCATATGTCGATTGTTTTGTAGACATATTGAGGGGTAGGACTAAGGACCATGGGTCCAAAAACAAAACAAAATAAATCCTTGCCATATGCTGGTAAACAGGCCCAACACGCTCAAGTCTAATATCCCAAGCCCACCATAAACAGCTGCATAATACCCCCGTCCCATAATACAAGTCCTCTTTCTAAATATGGTGTCCCAAAATATAAGTCCTCTTTCTAATTTAAAAACATAAATATTCCCAGAATACCCTCATGAGTAAAATAAACTGCCTAAAATACCCTCATAATTTCGGATTTCAATACACCCACAATTAATGAGGTTTTGGAATCTTTTACCCCATTCAACACTTTTCTCTCTTAATAATTCCTTCACTTACCCCATTTCAACGGTTATTTCACTCTCTCTCTCATCCACTTTCCTTTTCTCTTCTCAATCCTCTGTTTTTCTCTCTAAAGTCTACTGTTCACATGGAAACCCTAGATCTGGGATGCGTGATTTTTATGAAATAGGCCCATGCAACCTCGTTACAAATAGGCCCAAGTTTATAGGCTTCCGGTTTCTATCGAGTGAGTAGTGCATGCTCCAGCTCCACCCTGCATGACTTCGTAAGGCTTTGCAGCACTTGACCCAACAAACAAAGTCCAACTTGGCCCAACTTTCCGATGCCAAGTACCAGGAGCTAAGTGGGCATGACATATTTGCCTCTCCACCGAAATTATGACTCTGGCCATCTGTACGATCACCCACACTCTAGGAAACGAGTGAAAAAATGCAAAGAAGAGTGTCTGTTATTTTTGCTATCAATTGGGAAAACAATTAGACTCAAGAGAGGCTTCAAGCCCATTAGCCCGCTAGCTGGCCCTCCCTATTTGAAAGGCCAGACACGGACAACATATTTTAGCATGCAAAAGGGTCGGGCTTTGGCTCCCTAGGCCCGTTGGATTGATAATTAGATGGTTGGTCCGACCCGTGTCCGGCCCAAGCCCGCAAATGATCAGCTCTAGTTTTGGCATATTGATCACGGCTTTAAATCCAATACCTAAACTCATCTCATGCCCTAGTTTGGATGACGAAAGTTGTGTTTAATAGTGAAAAATTAGGAACTCTTACGTTCTTGTGGTTCTAATCTTTGGACCATGACCTAGATGAGGAATGAGGATCACTCTAGGACCATAGTTCAGGCGCACAATGATTGCGTTTGAGCCATGGTTCATGCATAATTTTCGTCGTCTAGGTCATTTTTCGAAATTTTTATTATCGACTTCGATGCATTGTTTGCAGTTGGAAGTGGCCGTGTATTATCTATCTAATCTTCGGTGGTAACACTTTCCTACAAGCAAGTAGTGTTAGTAGTCGTCAAGGGAGGGTAAAAGTGCAAAGAGAGTTGGATGAGAAGGGTGACAGGAGCGAGAAAATAAGTGAGTGACTAAGGGCAATGTTGGAAAAACTAGTGTGACGCCTAGGTGAACTAGGACGATATTTAGCTGCTCACGCTTTTTATGGTAGTAGTATACTAATATGAAACTGGTTCTTAATGTAACCTCTCCCTTAAAGTGTTTCACACATGTAATCCACATACATTGAAAAATAAAATCGGTAAATGTATTATATAAGATTTGATCCCATGATTTTAAGCTTATATACTAAAATCTCAACCAATAAACCAAGTGATATATGTTGTTATTATTTTAAAGTAAAAATATTAATAGATGAAAAATATAATTACCCAGGACATAGCCCGAACCTAAAAACTAGTATGAGTTTTAATTTCACATTTGGTTGCATTGTCATCACAATTCACAAGGACTTGCTCTTATCTTGTGAATAGGATAGATGAATTGTTTTCTTTGGGTGTACAATACCATTATAACAGAAATATGTGGGCATACACATCATAATAAACATGTGGTAGTGGGCACTAAGGGTTTATTACTTTATTCAAACTATTAATTGCCAAATGACATGTATTAGCTAGATAAAAGGACTCAAGCCCGGTCCATTTTCTTGGGTTTTAATTAGGGATGGCAACGGGTCGGACTTGGACCGGATTATGCATAATCCGACTCCGACCCTACAAGAAGGCGGATTTTAAATCCGAGTCCGACTCCGACTCCGACATCCGACTCCGAAAATCCGACTCCGATCCGACTTAAAATCCGAACATCCGACTCCGACTCCGACCCGACTTAAAATCCGCACATCCGACTTAAAATCCGAACATCCGACTCCGAATCCGATCTGACTTATTTTTCCACCCATTTTTTATAATAGAAAAGTCTTCTATAATACAATAATCTAATCATTACAATTTTTTCTAATAATCATATGGAAATCTTATATAGTACAAATAATCTAAATATTACTATTATTTTTAACAATCATTTCTTCAATGTGAAAATCTTATATAATACAATTGGCTGAAAGTTGAAGTTAGGTTATACATAAATAATACATTAACATAAATCAGAAAAAAGGATTAATTCACTTAAAGTCGGAGTCGGATTCGGATGTCGGATTATTTTATGAGATCCGACTCCGAGCCCTCCTCCGACTCTGAGTCGGACTTTTTTAAACGAAAGTCGGATTCGGATTATTTTTTTGTCGGAGTCGACTCGGATCTTTTCCTTCGGATCGGAGCGGAGTAGGGTCGGATCCGGACTGGATTGCCATCCCTAGTTCTAATCATTCTGAAAACGATATTCCCCATCCTTCTCACCAAGTTACTGTATACAGGACCTAATGGGCTGGCCGACAGTCCATAAATCACACATCAATATTTCCAACCCCATGCTCAACAAATAGATTGAGCCAAACATCTTCATATCGTTGTTTGATTGGCCCTAAATTCGCCACGAGTCTGTCCAAAAGCTCCAATTTGACTCTTTATTGTTCTACCGATTCCCTTGATTCCGTTAAGTCTTTAACCCTACCTCCATTTATATCATGCACTCAAGTAGTCAAGTTTTCTTCAAAAATAGGAATAATCATAACTATGTTCTTGTTCATATATAAAACTTTTTACTAGTATAAATAACTTGACATATTGGATTCTAAAACTTGAGATTATTCTACGGTAGATAATTCAAAAGTTGAGTCATTTTGAGAAGATAGTGTAAAAACGATATTAATGTTATCCAATTTCTTTCAAAAAAAAAAGGTCATCCTCCTCCTCCCCAATGGATAGCGTAAAAAAAGGAAGATTATTAATGTTATTCCCCTCCTCTAATTATAACACTTCCAGTTTTGGCACTATTCACAACTACTCATATAACTAGCTTTTGTTTTTCATATGTATGGAACAATATAGTCATGTGCGATCTTGTTGGATTTGTCTCAATGTGTACTTTATTACTGTCTAATTTTTAAAATTTTAACCAAAACATAGCTAAAGATATTATAAGTCTAAATTGTGCTTTGGTAAGTGTGAAACTGGAAGTGTTACAATTGAATGTGAGCGGAGGAATTATTTCTTATTTGATAAAGGTCTGCTCTCTTTCCACATTACCTTATTCCATTGGACCGATAAACCACAATATTCTGCACTTTATATATATAATTTTGATGAAAGGCAGGGAATCATTAAACTAATTACTAGAGTTTACAACTTTAATTTCTCTCCCGTGATTATGGTCCACAGTTCCATGGGAAGGGACATAATAAGGCCCCGTTCTTTTGGACTGAGAGAAACTGAACTAAACGGAAATGAAATTAAGTCCAAAAGAAAAAGGGCCTAAGTTTAACATTACGATTTGTTAAATCAGCTTATCTTAATATCTTTGGCCAAGGCATCAGCAAGCTTATCTCTCATACTAGCTGCATGTTCAATCTTCGTGCCAGCAGTACTTAGTAAGAGTACTTAGTCTGAATTCGCAATGATGTTGGTCCAACCCTTGATGCGTGATATCCACAAACCCTCAAGGATAGCTGTTAGCTAAACAAGTCGATCGGTGACATTAAAAACCCAGCATCCATTCTCAATTTCTCACAAAAGGGTCCCGGAACACACCTGCAATTACATTTGGATAGATTTTTTTTTGACAACGAGAAAATTTGCATTAATGAAAACTTGGAGTACAGCCTAATGCTAATACAACCAAACATAAACAACTAACAGTAACAGAAACTACATTAACTCGTACATAATTTTTAAAGAAAACACTAACTAATTTGTGTCCAGTCCGAAATAAGTTTGTCTTGAGCGATGGTGGAAGAGGTTGGATATAAGAGGAAATCTGCTGAGATGCAAAACCCTGCCGATCTTCATGAAGAGACTGTCGAACAACATCTAGTAGATCCCATTGTCTACTAGGCGCGAAATCCCAAGGTCCTTGATGATCTTCCTGGGATTCTCCTGATTCAACTAACAAAGAAGTCACGTCCTGTGGTGACTTCTGACCCTGCTGCGAGAGTATTCGGAGTTCAGTCACTCTAGACTGAAACTCGAAAGACGTGGAGGTCTTGACGTGCCCCAAATCGAGTTGGAGTGCCTCCCACAAGATGCGTTTTTTAGGTGTGATGACACTTGAAGCCATCACGGAAATTTGGGGCGAGTTAAATTGATGAACTTCGCCCCACTTACGGATCCTAAGATCCAAACTGACAATCCCAAAACCATAAGACCGACGCACAACAGATCTTAAGAAAGAACCACCTCTCATCTTAACCAACACCTGAAATCCTAAAGTGGCAAAAACCCCATGCCTAACTCCAGGATCATTGGCTCGACCTATCAGGTTGCCTAGATCTTCCTTTATCATAGGAAACTAAGAGCCTTGAACTGCCCGCAAATCACCACTAACAAGGCAATTGCCATCGGATCTGAAAAAAACAAACAGTAACATAACGAAAACACACAGCCCTAGATTCGTAACACCGAATCATAAACTAGGAAACTCGACCAAACGCGGGAAGGCGAAGACACAAACAGTAAGATTGAGAAACCACCAACCGATTAACATAACGGGGGAGGGGGGAGGGAAACCGACGCACAAACCAGGGGGGAAGGGAAGGGAAGCCCGGCGAACGTAACTGGGGAAAGGGAAGGGAAGCCTGACTCAATTAACCTGGGACCACGAAACACTAAGGGGAGACGAAAACAACTAAACCAACCGTCGAAGACTAGACCACGAAAACTAACTTGGGACCCCGAAAACAACTAAAACAACCGTCGAAAACCAGACTGTCGAAATCTAAAGCAAAAAGCAGGGGAAACGGAAAGGAAACGGGGGAGGAGGAAGACGGGAAGGGGAGATGACGGCGACCAGGGGAGGGGGAAGAGCTCGACATAGGGGAGGGGGTAGGACTCGACACAGAGGAGGAAAACCTACCTACCTTACGACGACTGGGGCGACGGGGAAGCAATGACTAGAACGACAGGATGGGGGACGACTAGGACGACAGGGGCGATGGGGACGACGGTGACGACAGGGACGACGGGAACGACAGAGACACTGATTAAAATACTTTGGGGCTAGGCTCGCCGGCAAGGCTGAGAAGCCAAACACCAGCGAGCCTAGTGGCGGCTGTAGAGGCTTGTGGTTTTTAGGGTTTGGCTGCTGGGAGAATTTTAGAGAGAGAGGCGTTTTTGACATTTGGATAGATTTCGAGGACACGTGCATTTACTGATGATCTACATTCAATTTTGATAGATTATGTAAATAATATTCTGTAAATATTGTTTTTAATGTATATCTTCATTTATATCTATTATTATACGTAAGACAATATTACTTAGAATATTCTCATAGAATACTGTTGAATATATTGCCCTAACGGCTAAGGAAATAATCAAGGATTATCATTCTAATAAATTTAACATGTGGATGCCATCTAGTTGACTTGGTAATGTCTTGTGTGGGTGGTGCATAAGACTTGAGATCAAATCCCATCTACATTATCGCGCTTAGTCGCTCATTTACACAAAAGCAATTTAACATCAGGGCAATCACGAAGGACGTGGAGAGTACCTTCTCTCCCATGGGGCACCGATCACAATCGATCTGCAGATGTACAGATGCACTTTCCAACCAAAGGGAAGCCTTTTGGAAGAGCTTCGAATTTCCAGACTCATCACATGTCTTTGGGTTTAAATTCAGATTGTGACGTTCTACACTATCTCACAACCACATTCTCTCTTCGATCTGAATATAAAAAATGATTCACTTTCACTCACTTTATCTCTTCCTTGCTCTGGTAACTGCTACTACACTACATAGGAAGAATTTTAGGAAATAGAGGGAGTATAATAATTAATCGAGATATCAATTCTAAAAACATTGCATATGATTAGTAAAATCAATAAGTTTTCATATTTTATGAACACTCATATCTACAATGTTTACATATAATGTTATTGAAGATCATAGAGAAAACATGACATTTTGTTTCTTTTAGAAAGAGGTGTCAAATGTCGAATCCTGAATAAATATATATACTTCATCTGTTCCAAAATATTGCAATAGTTTGACTTTTGCACTTTTTACATTCTTAATTTGACCATGTTTTTTTTAATTAATACTTCATCTATTTTTTAAAAGATGCATCATATTGACTAAGCACAGTTGCCAATGTATAACTTCGATCATCAATATCTTTATTATTAAAATTATTGATTATAAAAAATAATATTTTGAAAATATACAATGAGATTAACCAACAACAATTGAAATGATGACAAATATTTTTACAAATAAGTTATTAAATATGTCAAAGTTGATTTTCAAATAGTGCAAAAGTCAATATGATGCAGTGATCAAGAAATGAAGGAAGTATATAATAAGAAGTGCTATTATGTAAATGCAATTAGATTTGACTCAATGCATATTTTCAAAATATTTTAACTGTAGCTTAGCAGTTAAAATTGTATAGATGAAAAGGAGACATAGGTGGTAGATTAGAGTACCCTAGCTAACTGCTAAGCTACCGTTAAAATATTTCTTTACCAAACACAACTTTGTCTACTAGAGTTTTCACTTGGTCAATTTTTTAACTTATCATCGCTACATGTTAAGTTATTGCTAAACATTTAAACTAGGAGTAATTTCTCTATTTTTTTTAGCCAAAATTGGCCTCAACACTCTGAACTATAGCGTAGGTGCACTGAACACCACCAACTACGACTTATAACCAGAACACCACCAAGTACGAACCTGGGTGCAGTCCATACCATACATGAGGCCGAAGACCAAAATTCTCACATCAAAATAAGTCATATAATAAAATAAATGAGGTCGGAGACTTGGGAGAAAATGGAAAAAAAAAATAATATTAAGATTATCCCGTCGCTGGCGATAATTCTGGTCTCCGGCCTCATTTATGGTACAGACTGCACCCAGGTCCATACTTGGTGGTGTTCTGGCTATAAGACGTAGTTCGTGGCGTTGGGTGCACCTGCGCTATAGTTCAGAGTGTTGAGCCAATTTTGCCTTTTTTTAATTTGTTACACTGTTTATAAATAGATGACTAAAAGTTCTAGTTAGACAATAGAGAGGAGAAAGAGGAAACATACGGGTCCTCATGATCGCTTGCGATTAGCTGTTAGGAAAATGAAGGGGGTCTTAAATAATGTCCCACTAATTTAATCCAATGGAATTCAATGAGTACGGGCCGGGTCACAAATTTCTCACAAAAGGGTCCCGGAACACACCTGCAATTACATATTTACATTTGGATAGATTTCGTGGACACGTGCATTTACTGATGATCTACATTCAATTTTGATAGATTATGTAAATAATATTATGTAAATATTGTTTTTAATGTATATCTTCATTTATATCTCTTATTATACGTAAGACAATATTACTTAGAATATTCTCATAGAATACTGTTGAATATATTGCCCTAACGGCTAAGGAAATAATCAAGGATTATCATTCTAATAAATTTAACATGTGGATGCCATCTAGTTGACTTGGTAATGTCTTGTGTGGGTGGTGCATAAGACTTGAGATCAAATCCCATCTACATTATCACGCTTAGTCGCTCATTTACACAAAAGCAATTTAACATCAGGGCAATCACGAAGGACGTGGAGAGTACCTCCTCTCCCATGGGGCACCGATCACAATCGATCTGCAGATGTACAAATGCACCTTCCAACCAAAGGGAAGCCTCTTGGAAGAGCTTCGAATTTCCAGACTCATAACAGGTCTTTGGGTTTAAATTCAGATTGTGACATTCTACACTATCTCATAACCACATTCTCTCTTCGATCTGAATATAAAAAATGATTCACTTTCACTCACTTTATCTCTTCCTTGCTCTGGTAACTGTTACTACACTAAATAGGAAGAATTTTAGGAAATAGAGGGAGTATAATAATTAATTGAGATATCAATTCTAAAAACATTACATATGATTAGTAAAATCAATAAGTTTCCATATTTTATGAACACTCATATCTACTATGTTTACATATAATCTTATTGAAGATCATAGAGAAAACATGACATTTTGTTTCTTTTAGAAAGAGGTGTCAAATGTCGAATCCTGAATAAATATATATACTTCATCTGTTTTCAAAATATTGCATTAGTTTGACTTTTGCACTTTTTACATTCTTAATTTGACCATGTTTTTTTTAATTAATACTTCATCTATTTTTTAAAAGATGCATCATATTGACTAAGCACACTTGCCAATGTATAACTTCGATCATCAATATCTTTATTATTAAAAATTATAGATTATAAAAAATAATATTTTGAAAATATACAATGAGATTAACCAACAACAATTAAAATGATGACAAATATTTTTACAAATAAGTTATTAAATATGTCAAAGTTGATTTTCAAATAGTGCAAAAGTCAATATGATGCATTGATCAAGAAATGAAGGAAGTATATAATAAGAAGTGCTATTATGTAAATGCAATTAGATTTGACTCAATGTATATTTTCAAAATATTTTAACGGTAGCTTAGCAGTTAAAATTGTATAGATGAAAAGGAGACATAGGTGGTACTTGGTAGATTAGAGTACCCTAGCTAACTGCTAAGCTACCGTTAAAATATTTCTTTACCAAACACAACTTTGTCTACTAGAGTTTTCACTTGGTCAATTTTTTAACTTATCATCGCTACATGTTAAGTTATTGCTAAACATTTAAACTAGGAGTAATTTCTCTATTTTTTTTAGCCAAAATTGGCCTCAACACTCGAACTATAGCGTAGGTCAGACCGAACACCACCAACTACGACTTATAACCAGAACACCACCAAGTACGAACCTGGGTGCAGTCCATACCATACATGAGGCCGAAGACCAAAATTCTCACATCAAAATAAGTCATATAATAAAATAAATGAGGTCGGAGACTTGGGAGAAAATGGAAAAAAAAAATAATATTAAGATTATCCCGTCGCTGGCGATAATTCTGGTCTCCGGCCTCATTTATGGTAGTGCATCGCACCTCAGCCCATACTTGGTGGTGTTCTGGCTATAAGACGTAGTTCGTGGCGTTGGGTGCACCTGCGCTATAGTTCAGAGTGTTGAGCCAATTTTGCCTTTTTTTAATTTGTTACACTGTTTATAAATAGATGACTAAAAGTTCTAGTTAGACAATAGAGAGGAGAAAGAGGAAACATACGGGTCCTCATGATCGCTTGCGATTAGCTGTTAGGAAAATGAAGGGGGTCTTAAATAATGTCCCACTAATTTAATCCAATGGAATTCAATGAGTACGGGCCGGGTCACAAATTTCTCACAAAAGGGTCCCGGAACACACCTGCAATTACATATTTACATTTGGATAGATTTCGTGGACACGTGCATTTACTGATGATCTACATTCAATTTTGATAGATTATGTAAATAATATTATGTAAATATTGTTTTTAATGTATATCTTCATTTATATCTCTTATTATACGTAAGACAATATTACTTAGAATATTCTCATAGAATACTGTTGAATATATTGCCCTAACGGCTAAGGAAATAATCAAGGATTATCATTCTAATAAATTTAACATGTGGATGCCATCTAGTTGACTTGGTAATGTCTTGTGTGGGTGGTGCATAAGACTTGAGATCAAATCCCATCTACATTATCACGCTTAGTCGCTCATTTACACAAAAGCAATTTAACATCAGGGCAATCACGAAGGACGTGGAGAGTACCTCCTCTCCCATGGGGCACCGATCACAATCGATCTGCAGATGTACAAATGCACCTTCCAACCAAAGGGAAGCCTCTTGGAAGAGCTTCGAATTTCCAGACTCATAACAGGTCTTTGGGTTTAAATTCAGATTGTGACATTCTACACTATCTCATAACCACATTCTCTCTTCGATCTGAATATAAAAAATGATTCACTTTCACTCACTTTATCTCTTCCTTGCTCTGGTAACTGTTACTACACTAAATAGGAAGAATTTTAGGAAATAGAGGGAGTATAATAATTAATTGAGATATCAATTCTAAAAACATTACATATGATTAGTAAAATCAATAAGTTTCCATATTTTATGAACACTCATATCTACTATGTTTACATATAATCTTATTGAAGATCATAGAGAAAACATGACATTTTGTTTCTTTTAGAAAGAGGTGTCAAATGTCGAATCCCGAATAAATATATATACTTCATCTGTTTTCAAAATATTGCATTAGTTTGACTTTTGCACTTTTTACATTCTTAATTTGACCATGTTTTTTTTAATTAATACTTCATCTATTTTTTAAAAGATGCATCATATTGACTAAGCACACTTGCCAATGTATAACTTCGATCATCAATATCTTTATTATTAAAAATTATAGATTATAAAAAATAATATTTTGAAAATATACAATGAGATTAACCAACAACAATTAAAATGATGACAAATATTTTTACAAATAAGTTATTAAATATGTCAAAGTTGATTTTCAAATAGTGCAAAAGTCAATATGATGCATTGATCAAGAAATGAAGGAAGTATATAATAAGAAGTGCTATTATGTAAATGCAATTAGATTTGACTCAATGTATATTTTCAAAATATTTTAACGGTAGCTTAGCAGTTAAAATTGTATAGATGAAAAGGAGACATAGGTGGTACTTGGTAGATTAGAGTACCCTAGCTAACTGCTAAGCTACCGTTAAAATATTTCTTTACCAAACACAACTTTGTCTACTAGAGTTTTCACTTGGTCAATTTTTTAACTTATCATCACTACATGAAAAGTTATTGCTAAACATACATAACTAGGAGTAATTCCTCTATTTTTTTTTACTTGTTACACTGTTTATAAATAGATGACTAAAAGTTCTAGCTAGACAATAGAGAGGAGAAAGAAAAAACATACGGGTCCTCATGATCGCTTGCGATTAGCTGTTAGGAAAATGAAGGGGGTCTTAAATAATGTCCCACTAATTTAATCCAATTGAATTAAATGAGTACGGACCGGGTCACAAATTTTCAAGCACTCCAACCTCTTCTCTGTTACTATTTCAAATTAGTTTATAAGGCCTTCTAAATTGGTCTTTCCTCAATCATCAAACTCTCTTTTTTCTCCACTTCTTGCACATAATATATAATTCAAAACTATAGTATATAATACTGTACTAAATGAATAATATGATTACCATGGAACACCTGAGAAATCTGCTTGTGTCCCTTCTCTTTTGTGCTCTTATACTTACCTTTCCGGTCTCAGCAAGACCAGCAACATTTCAGCAAGATTTTAAGGTTACATGGGCTGATTCCCATTTCAAGCTCGTAGAGGGGGGCAAGGCAATTCAACTTAAGCTCGATCAGACTTCTGGTACGTACTATAGAGGTTTTGGTTTCATAGGATACTTCTTCTTACCAAATAAATATATATGTAGTTTGACAAATGTGATAGATTTTTTTGTTTGCTTTTGGAGCATCATGTAGGATGTGGTTTTGCATCAAAATATAAGTATCTACATGGACGTGTGAGTATGAAACTCAAACTTGTACCTGGAGACTCTGCAGGAACTGTTACTGCATTTTATGTAAGTTTTTTGTAAGAGCTAACCAGTTAGACGAATGAGTTAACTTATGCTTTTAAACTTGCTAATAAAAATAAATTTATGAAAATTGCTTTATATTTATTGCATGCAGATGAACTCAGACACAGACACAATACGTGATGAGTTGGATTTTGAGTTCTTGGGAAATAGAACAGGCCAACCTTATACGGTACAAACAAATATTTATGCCCATGGAAAAGGTAATAGGGAGCAAAGAGTTAACCTATGGTTTGATCCTTCTGCTGATTATCATACCTATACTATACTTTGGAATCATAATCACACTGTGTAAGTCACTTTTCATAAGATTAGATGCATTTTCAATTTTGTGTTTCACTATTTTCGTCCGGATTTAGTTGTTATACACTCTATCATATCATGGAAACAAGCAAAAGATATCATTTTTTTTTTGTATGGTATTATGTAGATTCTATGTAGATGAAGTTCCCATAAGAGTATACAAGAACAATGAAGCAAGAGGAATCCCATATCCTAAGGCACAACCAATGGGAGTGTTTTCCACTTTATGGGAAGCTGATGATTGGGCAACACGTGGTGGATTAGAGAAGATTGATTGGAGCAAAGCCCCATTTTATGCTTACTACAAGGATTTCGAAATTGAAGGTTGTCCTGTGCCAGGACCAGTCTCTTGTGCCTCAAATCCTCGAAATCAGTGGGAAGGTGTAGCTTACCAAGGGTTATCACCTACTCAAGCAAGATTACATCGATGGGTTCGCCTTAATCACATGATTTACGATTATTGCAATGATAAATCACGTTTTACCGTTACTCCTCCTGAGTGTATGGTCGGATTGCATTAGTTAAAACACATTTTAATATATTCGCTAGTGATTTAAGCACGTTTTAGTCAAGTATATGTTTACACTCGTATAATTTGTAAAGTGTAAAAATAAATTGCGCACTTGCGAAAGTATATGCTATCATCAAACACCGTATAACTTTATCCAATTATTTGTGTGCTACCTATGTATAAAGTGTTATCTACGTGCCATTTATGTGTAAAGTGTAATAAATTAATAGTCATATATATATATGTCCTTGGAAAAAGATGTACACCAATGTCACCAAATTACTGGAGTAACATGGATATGGTTCCTGTTGTTCTAATGGAGGTCGAGCCCATTCGTGTGAAAATCTATATATGCGACTATGCGAGGATAAATATTACTTTCAATTATAAATGTGTATTGAATTGCGAGGTCTACATGCAAGTATGCAAGTACGCAACGAATAAATATAGCCCATGCGAATTGTCAAGAGTGGTACTGCATGCTTGTATTTCAATATTCAAGACATTACTTTTGGGGGTCGGTATACTACCATATAAATTAAAGTACCACCTCATTTCATTGTTTATCCTGGCCCATCCCCATTAAAGCTTCTTGTATATTTTCAAACAAAACAAAGATGGAATTATTTTTCACCAAGATTATAATTTCTAATAATGGAGAAAAGCGTCCCCTCAAAAAAAAAAAAAAAGGAAAAAAGAGGCAGAATAGTACTCTAAACACGTGAGTGCACGGTAATTTACTTTGTCAATCAGACAGTCATTTACATAAGTCTAATATTATGTTGATGTTTATTTACGACCATTATATTGTAGAATTTTCAATTATGTTCTCCAGCTTTCACTTGTTTCACATTAACATTTTATAATTTTGTGTTTTACTTCGATCACATTTTCTTTTAATGATATACAAAAATAAATGTTTTTATGAGAATAATTATAATACTCCATTTTTTTCATATTGATCGCATCACATTTTTATGCAGAGAGTGAAATATGCTATTAATTTATTGTTAAAGTTGTTGTTCAAAGATACTAGGTATTTTGATATATTGGATAAACTCTGTGGGTCATTAATTAGTTGGGTGTGTGTATGTGTACGGAGTTATTATTTTATCAGTGTTTCATCATTTTCAATAAAGGTATGGAATATAGTTGTAAAATGAGGAAAAAAGTGAGTCCATGCATAAAAAGGAAGTAGTGTTCCCATTAATATAATATGGCGGGATATGCAAAGTATTGCAATTAATATGAGATAGATGGAGTATTATGTGATTACATTCATGATATTTTTAAAGTATCAATTTTAATATGATTTTACTAATCGGGAGATTAAAAAATATTAGGATCAAAGTTATGCAGTGACAGACGTGAAAAATTAAAGTGAAAGTTGTAAATAATAGAGAGGTCGAGTACCTTTTTATTGTGACTAATTACTTACATCCGGAGTTGTCCATGAATGAAGGCGAACCAAACTCTAATATAATTTTACTCAATTACTTACATCCAGAGTTGCCCATGAACTAGGCTAGTGCAAGGATTGAAAGTGTTATGACAGATGTGAGAAAGAACAAATATTGAATGCAAAACAAAGAATAATCACACACAGATTTAACGTGGTTTACCAACGGAGTGTTGGCTACGTCCACGGGCAGAGAGAGAATAATATTATTGATGAGAAGGATAACCAGAATTACAGAGGTGATTAATGACTTAATCGTCAAAAAAAATAAACTAGGTTTAAAACCTATTTATAAGCAATTTCGGAAAACGCATTTCCGCGCCTCATTAAACCTCCACCCGATCGGGTCGGGCGGAATCCGCCCCATCGGGCGGTCCACTTTACCAGACGAGGAATGTTCTCGGGCCCGATCGGGCGGTCATCGCCCGGTCGCACGCCCGATCGGGCGACCACGCCTGACACCATCGGGCGCCCAGCTTCCAAGCAACAGCTTGGACCTTCAACCCCGTCCGGTCGGGCGGGCCTGCGAACATGCAAATCCTCGAACAGATTCAAGGCATAAATCCTACAAATCTCCACCTTGACTTGAATCCTCTCATAACAAACCAGAAACCAGATAACAGACGCATTGAACACAATGCCCAGATTCTCCTTGCAACCAGATTTGCCCCGAAAGACAACCTGACCAGATTTGTCCCTTAAGGACACCATATTAGCCCCTAAGGGCCCCAGGCTTGCCCCAAAGGGCAATTAACACTCACGAACATTGAGCAAGTTCAAACAATGTTGAAACTTACTCTGTGGAACAGGTTTAGTGAACATATCAGCAGGATTATCTGCATTACTTACTTTCTTCACCTTAACCATCTTCTCACTCCTCAGAAAGTGATATCTCACATCCATGTGCTTAGTCCTCTTATGATGGACTTGATCCTTGGCTAAGCATATTGCACTCAAACTGTCACAATACACAATGGCTTGATCGTGATGCAAACCAAGATCACTGACTAGTCCCTTTAACCATATTCCCTCTTTAGCAGCTGCTGTCAATGTCATGTACTCTGCTTCAGTAGTAGACAAAGTAACTGTAGCTTGTAAAGTTGCCTTCCAACTAACAACAGAGCCACCAAGAGTAAATACATAGCCAGTCATAGACCTTCTAATGTCTACATCTCCAGCATAATCAGAATCAGAATAACCAGTAACTAAACACTGAGTATCATTCCCATAAATGAGACCAACATCAGACGTACCTCGAAGGTAACGAAAAATCCTCTTGATTGCCTGCCAATGCTCCTTACCAGGATCACCCATGAACCTACTAACAACACTGACTGCATGTGCAAGATCCGGCCTAGTGCAGACCATAGCATACATCAGACTCCCTACTGCACTAGCATAGGGAACCCGACTCATGTACTCCTTCTCCTCAGCTGACTTGGGTGCAAAAGCAATAGACAAATGATTATTGGAGGCACTTGGAGTATCTATAGGCTTAGCTGTTGACATGCCAAACCTTGATAAAATCTTCTGAATGTAGCCTTTCTGTGACAAGAAAAGCTTCCTCTGATCTCTTTCCCTATAAATCTCCATCCCCAAAATCTTTTTCGCAACACCCAAATCCTTCATCTCAAACTCAGCACTGAGAAGACCCTTCAACCTCTGAATATCAGACTTGGACTTTGCAGCTATAAGCATATCATCTACATACATGACCAAATAAATCCATGATTCATCATCCAGTTGTTGTGATACACACAACAATCATACAAACTCCTGTTGTAACCCAATTCAATCATATAGCTGTCAAACCTTTTATACCACTGCTTAGGAGACTGCTTTAGCCCATACAAGGACTTCTTCAGTCTGCAAACATAGTCTTCTTTATCAGGAACTTGGAACCCATCTGGCTGAGTCATATAAATCTTTTCTTCCAACTCTCCATGTAGGAAAGCTGTTTTCACATCTAGTTGCTCAAGTTCAAGATCCTGATGTGCAACTATTGCTAGTAGCACCCTGATGGAAGTGTGTCTGACCACTGGTGAGAAAATCTCATTATAGTCAACCCCTTCCCTTTGAGTGAACCCTCTTGAAACAACCCGAGCTTTATACTTGACCCCCTCAGAAGGTGATGTCCCTTCCTTCTTCTTGAAAACCCATTTGCAGGTGACAATTTTTCTCTCCTTGGGACGTTTGACTAGCTCCCAAGTCTGATTCTTATCCAGAGACTCCATTTCATCTCCCATAGCAGCGAGCCATTGAGCAGACTCACTACCTGAGACAGCTTCCTTGTAGGTGGATGGCTCATGAGTATCAACCTTCACCTCCTCAGCAACCTGCAGAGCATAAGCAACCATATCCTCAAAACCATACCTCCTCGGAGGTCCCACACCAACTCTCCTAGCTCTATCAAGTGCTATGCTAGTTCGATGTGCTTCAGATGAGGCATATTGATGACTAGAAGATTCAGATTCAGTAGTACCATGTTGATCTTCTCCACCTTGGTGCTGTGATTCACTCTCATCATGAGTGACTTGCAGCTCCACCTGTTTATCAACATTACTATCAACAGACACCACCATGGACTTCACAGTGGGGTTAAGCATAGAATTTTCATCAAATATTACACTTCTACTAAGTATAACTCGACTCTCAGAAGGTGACCAAATTCTATAGCCCTTAACTCCACTCCCATAACCCACAAATACACCCTTCTTAGCTCTAGGTTCTAATTTACCCTCACTTACATGATAATAAACAGTAGAACCAAAAACTCTCAACAAAGAATAATCTGCAGGCTTACTAGACCACACCTCATAAGGTGTTTTACAACTAATACCAGTATGAGGTCCACGGTTGATCAGATGGCAAGCTGTACTTACAGCTTCTGCCCAAAATCTTCTAGGTAACCCATCATTAGAGAGCATGCACCTCTCTCTCTCCAACAGTGTCTGATTCATGCGTTCTCCTACCCCGTTCTGTTGTGGAGTATTCCTGATAGTATGATGGCGTACAATCCCTTCATTCTTGCAGAACTCATTAAACTCAGACCAACAGAATTCCAGACCATTATCAGTTCGCAGCCTTTTGATCTTCCTTTCAACTTGATTTTCCACCAAAACCTTCCACTGCTTGAAGTTCATGAAAGCCTCACTTTTATGCTTCATCATAATTACCCAAGTCATCCTTGAATAATCATCGATCATCGACACAAAGTACCTGTGATCTCCAATAGACTCAACTCGGGAAGGACCCCAACAATCAGAGTGAATATAATCAAGTGTGCCCTTTGTAGTATGCACAACCTTTGGAAACTTGCTGCGATGAAGCTTCTCAAATACACAATGCTCACATAACTCTAGATCCTGCACCTTGTGCCCACACAGAAGATCCCTTTTTGACAGAATTTGCATCCCCCTTTCACCCATATGTCCAAGCCTCCTATAGTCCTATGCCACAACTTGGTCATATCCTCCTTGGGAACCTCAGATGATGCAACAGCAGCAGAACCTGTCACAGTAGAGCCTTGAAGAAAATACAAGGTACCATTTTTCATACCTTTCAGAACGACCTTCGAACCCTTGCAGACACTCATAACTCCACCTTCACCTTGAAAACTGAAACCCCTACTGTCAAGAAGACTCAAAGATATCAGATTCTTTGTCATCAGTGGAACATGCCTAACTTTGTTCAAGGTACAGAATGTACCATCATGAGTCCTCAATCTGATGGAGCCTATTCCAACTACTTTGCAGTGCAAGCTGTTGGCCATAGAAACACTCGCCCCCATCTATCTCGCTCATAAGTTGAAAACCACTCCCTGCAGGGACTAATATGATACGATGCCCCAGAATCAAGAACCCACACATCCCTATAATGTGACTGGTTATTAACAACTAGGGCCAGATCTTCCTCAGAATTACCATCAGTTTATGCCAGAGCAGCAGAACCTTCATTCTTGTCTCGCTGCTTCTTTTTCTTAGGACATTCATTTTTCCAATGCCCCTTTTCCTTACAGTAATTACAGACATCATTAGGTTTAGGACCCTTAGAATTCGAATTTTTATGGTTCGATTTCTTTTTACCAGATTTTCCCTGTCCCTTACCCCCAGTGACAATTAATCCAGATGTCTGATTTTCTGTACTAGAACCAGATGCCTGATGACGGACTTCTCTAGTATGAAGAGCAGATCTCACTTCTTCTAATGACAGACTATCTTTCCCAACAATAAAAGAATCCACAAAATTCTCATACGATAAAGGAAAAAATATAAACAGAATTAAATTAGCATCCTCATCATCTACTTTAACATCAATATTACGAAGATCTAGCAAGATAGTATTCAATTTATCTAGATGGTCCCTCAGAGACATACCTTCCTGCATACGCATGCTGAACAGACGTTGCTTCAAAAGCAACTTATTGGTTAGGGATTTTATCATATACAAACTCTCCAACTTCAACCACAGACCGACGGCGGTTTCCTGCTCCGCAACCTCAGTAATTATGTCGTCAGAAAGACACAACATAATCGTTGAATGTGCCTTCTCCTCCAGAACGGCCATCTCAGCGGTTTCTGAATCCGATGACTTCTTTGCCAACGGTGCCCACAACCCTTGTTGCTTCAGTAAAGCCCGCATCTTGATTTGCCACAGACTGAAACTGTTTCTTCCCAGTGAATTTATTAATTTTCACATTCATCCCAGACATCTTTCTCACCCGGATCGAACAGAAAGCTCTTGATACCAACTTGTTATGACAGATGTGAGAAAGAACAAATATTGAATGCAAAACAAAGAATAATCACACACAGATTTAACGTGGTTCACCAACGGAGTGTTGGCTACGTCCACGGGCAGAGAGAAAATAATATTATTGATGAGAAGGATAACCAGAATTACAGAGGTGATTAATGACTTAATCGTCAAAAAAATAAACTAGGTTTAGAACCTATTTATAAGCAATTTCGGAAAACGCGTTTCCGCGCCTCATTAAACCTCCGATCGGGCGGTCCACTTTACCAGACGAGGAATGTTCTCGGGCCCGATCGGGCGGTCATCGCCCGGTCGCTCGCCCGATCGGGCGACCACGCCCGACGCCATCGGGCGCCTAGCTTCCAAGCAACAACTTGGACCTTCGACCCTGCCCGGTCGGGCGGCACACGCCCGACTTGACCGGGCGGGCCTGCGAACATGCAAATCCTCGAACAAATTCAAGGCATAAATCCTACAGAAAGATACATCAAAGGTTGTCTAGTTTGATTTAAATCAAATATCAATACATAGTAAGTTCAAAAAAATAAGGTGGAGAATTTGATTCTTCAATATCTAGAGATAATTAGATAATACTTCCTCCGTTTTTTTACTAGCAATATTTTGACTTGTATGTACGCTTGTCGGTATCAACTTTAACCACTAATATCTCTAAATTTTATATTTGTGAAAGTTATAAAAAGTTGAAATCTTGTAGATATATATTGAGATAAATCCAACAACACCTTAGCTTACATATTAAAATTTGTATTTTATATTATTAAAAAAATTTCAGTCAAAGTAAGTACATGAATAGTGCAAAAGTCAAAACGTTGCAAGTATGGTAAATATATACTATGATATTACTCCATCCCTTTTTTAAGGATCTTCCTATTTAGTATAGCAATAGAAACCAAGTCCGAAAGAGGGTGTGAAAGTAAGTTCTTTTTGCTTATCATGATGGTAATTAATTATATGGGTCCAAGTCCAACAAGTGAGGTAAGATAGTGAAGGAATAAAACTTTACTAATTAATAATGAGTAAAGTAAAAGTAAGAAGAGCTTTGAAAAACATACTTAAACGAAAGCAAGAAAATCTTTAAAATAGGGAGGAAGTAGTATTTTTTTTTTTGAAGGGAAGGATGGAGTAGTATATAATCTATATATGTTTTATGATGTTTAGAAAATAATTATAGTTAGATATCTTCTATGTCCAAGAAAATAATGATGTTTTACTCACTTTGTCTTATTCCCTAAAAGATTGTAAACTAAACATGGCAAAATCTTCATATCAAATTAATAAGTTAGCCAATTTACTTTATTTCCTTCCATAAATTAATAATATGTATTAATGTATAGATGTGATCCAATTGTGACCGCCATTAAGCAAGATCCATATCGTTTCAGCTGTAATACAGTAGGCTGTAGGCCATCTAACCTATAAGCAGCACGAAATGATGTGAACGGATTAGACCACACAACCATATCATACGTACTAATGACTATAACATACTCCCTCGTCTTTTTTTAGTTGCTACATTTTGCCATTTAGAGGTGTCTCTTTTTAGTTGCTACATATCTACATACTTCTATAAATGGTAAAAAAGACCCACCCACTTCCCATTAATAAACCCTATTAATAAACCCAACCCCCACCTAACCCTATTTACCCCCAACCCCCCCATAAGCCGTATTAAATCTCCCTCCAAAACTATAATGACCCAGCCCCAACTCATCTCTCTCTCTCTCTCTGACGGTTCTTCTTACTCTCTGACTATCACTTTTCTCTCTCCCGTTCTTCCTAAAATTGCCAGATCTAGGGTTTTTTACTTCTAATCTCTTAAAAAAAAACCTAAATTAATTATCCTTGTGTTCTTGCGAATATTGTGAAACCAATTTTTTGGTTTTTTGAGTTCCTTTGAACTTTGAGTCCCCTGTTCTTGTTGCGTTACCATGGATGATTTAACCCCGAATTCAAAGAAAAGGCTGTTTGAGTTGCTTGATGAGTTCGATTGTGAATCAAATGAAGTTAGGGTTGCAAAAAGAAGTTGGATGTGAGTAATTTATGTTGGTCTTGCGGTGCGCCTGCAATTAAACCACCAGATCTGGTGGTTCTTCGCCCAAAAACGGAAGAAAAGTCTGAAAATTTTGAAGATCCTCCCTGAAGGGTTCGAATCAAGGCGATCTTATCTCATGTTGTTCAAAAACCATCAAGAAATGGTTTTTCAACGCCCCCAACAATATATGCCTTTGTTCTGTATCTATTTGTTATGTGTGTGTGTGTAGACCTCAATGATGATAAGGGATTTTACATCCAATAACTACAATTCATAATGCAATTATTCAGTTCTTTCAATGACTAGGATTGAGTATGACTAACTGATGAGGCATTTGAGTGCCATTTGTTGTTGAGTATTTGCTGTCCAAAGTTATGAAGTGAATATTTTTTACATGAGAGGGTTAATCTAATTCTCAATGATGAATGAGGTCTCCTGATTCTTATATTGGACAGATGTAACTTGACCCTTATGACCTCTTATTGCCACCAGTTTTTTGTGCTCTCCTTATCTTTGTTTGAACTTGTGTGAATGCTTGTGATAAGTATGATGGATGAGTGGGGACTCCCTGAGAGGATTAGGGTCCCTTTTTTTTGTTTTTTGGACCTCTCATACTTAAGTATGAGTGAGAAAAAGAGAAATCTTATTTTATTTGTAACACTTGGTTGTTGCCTATTCAATGTGATTTTCTCTTTTTTTCATTCATACTTTTGTGTTGCCCTCTTTTCAATGGGTGTGACTTCTGTCTTTATTTTGTTGCTACATATGCTTTATGTTGATTTTACATGATTTTAGATGAGCTACATATGTTTTGTGTTGATTTTACATGATTTTAGATGAGCTACATATGTTGTTGCATTTGTAATTGATTTCCTTTTTTTTTCACTCATATGTAAAGTGATCTTCATTTGTTTTCCTATTGTTTGCTTATAATATAAAACTGATGTACATGTGGATAATATAAAACTCATATTTAAAGTGATCTTCATGTGGATAATATAAAACTAACATACAAAATATATTCATTTACACTTTCAAAAAGTATAACCTACATGTGGTTGTGGTTACTTACAAAAAGTTTGATTCTGTACTTTAAATCCCCAAAAAAAGTGGCTGATTTGTTGTGCTTCAAACCATTCATATGCCATCATCTGAATCTGATTCTCCACTTGTTGCTTGGTTAGCTACCTCCTCCTCTAGTTCATGTAGATGCCCTTCCTCTGCCCACTGTTTACTTTCTTGATATATTTGAGGACTTAGTGTAATTGTTGTTGGTAATGCACCTCTCTTTTCTAGTGACTGCTTGCCCATATGAGGTATGTGATAGTTGTTGTTTCCCCTCACAATGAGAGTCTCCTTGAAATGGCTGATGTTGTTTTTTTCTACTTGATGAAGTTGGGTTGATGAAGAAAAGGAAGAAATGTGAAATGAGGCATCTGATCTGGTGTTGTTGTGCTTATATACTTGTTGCCATGTTGACTTATGTAAATTTTGGGGGGAAAATTTGAATTCCTCTATTTGACATTCAATTTTAGTTTGGCTAATAATTTTGGGGGAAATTTTCAATCCCTGCTGTAATTTTAATCAGTTGACTGAGATGAATTTTTTGAAGGGAAATTTTTAATCCCTGTTGGTACTTGCTGTAATTTGGTTCTGTAAATTTTTTGGAGGGAAAGCTAAATCCCTGTTGAAATGATAAAGCAACTGATTTTTGTTTGGGTGCAAAAGTGAAAGTGGTCCCCTTTAATTCCCTCCAAAAAACCGTCAGTTTTTAAAGCTAGTGGGCCAAGTCCCTTTTTCCTACCAAAATTACTAACTTAATTAACCTTACTTACTTTATGTTAATACTTCTTCTGCATAGTGGGCCACCACTCATTCCTTGGTCTTTGTGAAAAAGCATATGTAGCAACAAAATAAAGACAGAAGGAGTACCTATTACCCAATAATTTTTATTACTCGGAAGATATTGGTCATTTTTAGCCAGCCTTTAATTGAGATTAAGTACCTATACTGACCTTCTCTGATAGTAATCCCTAATATTTATAATAAATCACTTGTTGGCTGTTTTTTTTTTTACAACGAGAAATCGTGCATTAATTAAAAGAGGATGTACAGCCTAATGCAAATACAACCAAAACTAAAGTAAACAAACAAACCTAAAAGAGCTTTATGAGCTCGTACATTCCATCTAAAACAAAAATAAGCAAAAACGATAAAAACTCGCGTAGGAAGAGCAGCGTCGCTGGTCATTTTTGTGATGGTGGAGTCAAACCTCGGACGGCTGATGAAAATGGTAGAAGAAGCTGATGATGTTCACGATCCAGACAACGAACAACCAACGGCGAGCGTCACGGCTCGCCGCATAAGCAATCCCAACAATCTGCTATTGCTTGGGATTATGGGCTCATGATCTTTGGAAGAGTCACGTTCTATTGTGACTCATTACTCTCGCTCGAGAATATTTCAGGTTTCTCCATAGAGAAGGAGAAACACAGATGAGTTGGAGAGCTGAAAACCCCCAGATGCAACTAGGGTGTCGCCTTCAGATTTGAAGTTGTCAAGGCAAGGACCATTAAGATCAATGTCAAGCTAGAAAGAGAGCCAAACAAGGTGAGCTCTCGAACACACCTCCGGCTTGCAAAACCGGAAAACATACGTCCCAACCATGAAACACTTTCATCGCCTCGTCCATACTCACAAACTTGAGTCACTTTTTCCCTCAGCACAGATTCCAAAAAACCGACATATGTTACTATTACAACCTTGAACCACCAATCCCGACCTAACTTACAAACACTTATCAATGGCCACAATCAACCACAGACAATTTTGTTACCAACTCAAAAACAACGCACTCATATTATTCGGAGAATTAACACACATTTTAAGAAAAACCAAACATACTAACATCGAACATACTTAGTTGGAGAGCCCAACAACCAGGGGGGAAGGGAAGCCCAACACTAACAGGGTGAAGGGAAAAGGGAAGCCCGACACTAACAGGGGGAGGGGAAAGGGGAGCCCGAAACTAAACTGAACTCACGTAACCGGGGAAGGGGACAACCTAAAACTATCACCACAGGGGGAAGGGGTAGGGGAAGACTCGACCTACAACAGGAACAGGGGAGGGGAAAGGCGGTGGAGAAACTAACTACAGGAGCCGACTGGGGACTGGGGAGGGAAACCGACGAAGCCTCGGTGGCGGACGACACGAAACACAAGGAAGAGGTTGGGGACGACAGAACAGGGGGGAAAAGGGGAGGGACAGGGGGTGGGAGACAACAACACAAACAACGACAGGGGAGGGGAAAGAACAAGGGGAGGGGGAGCCAACGACCAGGACTGGGGAAAAGCGTCGGCGGCGAGTACACGGCCACCAGCGCCAACCGGGGAGAGGGGGATGGGGAGACGGGGTGGGGGAAACAAGGGAGCGACGACACAGGTGAGGGGGGTGGACGCGACGCAATAGAACGGCGAGGGGGATGAACTCACCTACACTAAGAACAACGAAGAAGGTTGATGTAGGCTCGCCGGCGACCTGCGGCCACCAGTAAGCCTGTGTGGCGGCGGTGGGTCGCTGAGTGAGTTTCTAGGGTTTGGTAAGTTAGGGCAAAAGTTTAGAGAGACGAGGAGTTTTTTTTGTGAGATATGCAAGTTTTTGTCAGCTGGTGGTTGTTGTTTGGGAACAAGATGCTCTCCAATGTTTTAAAGAACGGATGGTCTAACTTGGGGACATGGAAATCTTAACTTTTATGATTTAGCAACTATGTTAGTATTTTAAGAGTTATTAGTTTCTTTATGTGTCTTATTCTATATAGGTTTATTGTTATTTGTTAGCTTGAAGAGTAGTGACATAAGTATATCATGGGATGACAATTTTAAAATAATATATATATATATATATATATATATATATATATATATATATATATATATATATATATATATATATATATATATATATATATATATATATATATATATATATATATATATCATGGAATGTGAATTGTTGTAACGGATGTGAGAAAGAACAAATATCGAATGCAAAACAAAGAGAAATCACACACAGATTTAACGTGGTTCACCAACGGAGTGTTGGCTACGTCCACGGGAAGAGAGAGAGAATAGTTTTATTGATCTTGAGGAAAACAAATTACAGATGTGATTATGAACTAAATCGTCGAATTAACGATTTAGGTTAAGGCTATTTATATAACCCGACTCGGAATCGCCATCCCGTGTCAAAACAACATCCGCACGGTCGCCCGAGCCAATCCACCCGGTCGGGCGGCGCCCGCCCTGTCGCCCGGGCTAAGCCGCCCGGTCGGTCGCGCAAACGGATTTGACGGACATTCACCCGATCACTCGCCCGGTCTCCCGACCAAGCCGCCTGGGCGAGCGACCCCACCCGGTCGGGCGAGACTTACCTGGTTGACCGGGCGAGCACTCAAACTCCCCGTTTTCGCCGCTCTTTCACCAGATTCAAGGCATATTCGCTACAAATCTCCACCTTGACTTGAATCCTCTCACAACGAACCAGAAAACCAGATAACAAATGCATTGAACACAATGCCCAAATTCTCCCTGCAGCCAGATTTGCCCCGAAAGACAACCAGACCAGATTTGTCCCTTAAGGACACCAGATTAGCCCCTAAGGACCCCAACAGGATGTTGAAACTAACAACCACGAACATTGAGCAAGTCCAAACAATGTTGAAACTTACTCTGCGGAACCGGCTTGGTGAACATATCAACATGATTATCAGCTGTACCTACCTTCTTCACCTTAACCCTTGTCTCACTTCTCAGAAAATGATACATGACATCGATATGTTTATTCCTCTCATGATGAACTTGATCCTTGGCCAAGCATATCGCACTCAAGCTGTCACAATACACTATCGCCTGATCATGATGTAGACCCAAATCACTGACTAGCCCCTTTAAACCAGATTCCCTCCTTAGCTGCTTCTGTCAAGGCCATATACTCTGCTTCAGTGGTAGATAAAGTCACCATAGGCTGCAAAGTAGCTTTCCAACTCACAACAGAACCACCAAGAGTGAACACATAACCAGTCATAAATCTCCTACCATTTACATCCCCAGCATAATCATAATCAGAGAAACCTGTGACTAAACATGTCACATCACCTCCATAAATAAGACCAAATATCTGACGTACCTCTAAGATACCGAAAGATCATCTTGACTGCATGCCAATGCTCCTTACCATGATCACCCATGAACCTACTAACAACACTGACTGCATGTGCAAGATCCGACCTAGTGCAAACCATAACATAGATCAAGCTCCCTACTGCACTAGCATAAGGAACCCGACTCATGTACTCCTTCTCCTCAGCAGACTTTGGCGCAAAAGCAACGGACAAATGACTATTGGCAGCACTTGGAGTATCTTGCTGTTGACATGCCAAACCTCGACAATATCTTCTCAATGTAACCTTTATGTGACAAGAAAAGCTTCTTCTGAGCCCTCTCCCTATAAATCTCCATACCCAAAATTTTTCGAGCAGCACCCAAATCCTTCATCTCAAATTCAGCAATGAGAAGCTTCTTCAACTTCTGAACATCTGACTTGTTCCTAGCAGCTATCAACATATCATCTACATACAGCACTAAGTAGATAAAAGATCCATCTGTCAGGTTGTTGTGGTACACACAACAATCATATGAACTCCTATTGTAGCCTAGCTCCATCATGTAGCTATCAAACCTCTTGTACCACTACCTCGGAGACTGCTTTAGCCCATATAAGGACTTCTTCAACTTGCAAACAAAAGTTTCCTTCCCTGGAACCTGGAAACCATCTGGCTGAGCCATGTATATCTCCTCTTCCAACTCTCCATGTAGAAAAGCTGTTTTTACATCCAGTTGCTCAAGCTCAAAATCCTGATGTGCCACTGTTGCTTATAGCACCCTGATAGAAATATGTCTGACTACAGGTGAAAAAATCTCATTGTAGTCTACTCCCTCCCTTTGTGTGAACCCTCTTGCAACTAGTCGAGCCTTATACTTGACCCCCTCTGCAAATGTCATCCCCTCCTTTTTCTTGAAAACCCATTTACAAGCAACAATTTTTCTCCCTGGAGGCTTAGGCACAAGCTCCCAAGTCTCATTCTTGTGAAGTGACTCCATCTCATCTCCCATTGCAGCAAGCCAATGAGTAGACTCCGTACATGGAACTGCCTCCCTGTAGGTAGGTGGCTCATATATATCCACCTCCGGAGCAACCTGCAGTGCATAAGCCACCATATCTTCAAAACTATACCTGTTTGGGGGTGTCCTAAAATTCGTCCTCATAGGACGCTCTCGAGCAAGGCTAGGCGCCTCTTCATTTGGTATTGAAGATTGTGGTGCTTCAGAATTAATTTGTTGAGTATATTCATGTGTTTCATCACTCTCATCATGAGTGACTTGCTGCTCCACCTGCACCTCAACACTAACAATATTTGGTCCAACAATGGACTTCATAGTAGGATTAACCATAGAATTTTCATCAAAGACAACATTTCTACTTAATATAACCCTACCCTCAGATGGGGACCAAATTCTATAACCTTTCACCTCATCCCCATATCCTACAAACATTCCCTTTTTGGCTCTTGGCTCCAACTTACCCTAATTTACATGATAGTAAACATTACAACCAAAAACTCGCATATCTGAATAATCTGCAGGCTTACCTGACCACGTCTCATATGGTGTTTTGAGATTGATACCAGAGTGAGGTCCACGGTTGATCAGATAACATGTTGTACTAACGGCTTCACCCCAAAACCTCCTAGTCATCCCAGCATTAGAGAGCATGCACCGAGCTCTCTCCAGAAGTGTCTGATTCATTCGTTCAGCTACACCATTCTGCTGTGGTGTATCCCTGACAGTATGGTGCCTAGCAATCCCTTTATTCTTGCAGAATTCATCGAACTCAGACAAACAGAACTCCAGACCATTATCAGTTCGTAGCCTTTTGATCTTCTTCCCAGTTTGATTTTCCACCAATGCCTTCCACTGCTTGAAATTCTTGAAAGCTTCACCTTTTGACTTCATAATAATCAACCAAGTCATTCTTGAAAAAACATCAATGAAGGATACAAAATACCTGTGACCTCCCATAGATTCCATACGTGAAGGACTCCAACAATCAGAGTGGATATAATCCAGAGTACCTTTTGTTCTATGAATGCCCTTAGGAAACTTGCTACGATGTAGTTTCCCAAAAACACAATGCTCACAAAACTCAAGATTTGTGACCTTATGGCCACCCAGAAGATTTACCTTGGAGAGGATTTGCATCCCTCTCTCACTCATATGTCCAAGTCTCATGTGCCATAGCTTGGTCATATCCTCCTTCTGAATTTCAGATGAAGCCAGAGCAGCTGAACCTGAGAGAGTAGAACCTTACATACAAAGTGCCACACTTGACCCCCTTCAACACATCCTTTGAACCCTTGCAGACATACACAACTCCACCCCCACCTCTCGAAACCGAACCCCCTTCGTCTCAACGGACTAAGTGAAATCGATTCTTGGTCATCTGTGGAACATGCCTAACATTGTTCAATGTGCAAAATGTGCCATCATGTGTCTGGATCTTGATAGAGCCAATTCCAACTGTCTTGCAGACTGCACTGTTAGCCATTGAAATATTACCCCCATCTACCTGCTCATAAGTAGTGAACCACTCTCTATGAGGACTCATATGTGTAGACACCAAATTTTGAACCCCTTTTTCGGATGAATAAAGATTTTTAAAAAATAAAAATAACAAAATCATCATGCAACGTGGAGCGCGCACCTCGAAGCGCGAGTCTCATTCCGTCGCACGATTTTCCATTTTTGCGTATTAATCATACATTTTCGGCTTAATCAGTTTTCTTGATGGTCAAGTCATTGTTCATTGGATAAAGAATAAGTATATATTCTTTATCCACTAAACACATCCTTTATCCATTAGTTAGAGAATAAGAATCATGAAAAGATGTGAGAATAAGAATCAAATCCCATGTGTAAGAGGGGGAAATCCGAATTTTTTCCGGAATGGTCAGGTGTGCGCCAAGCACACAATCATGCGCCAGACGCATGATTGTGCGCCTAGCGCACAAGCTAGCCCTGCGCCAGACGCAGGACCTTGTGCCTAGCGCAAGGTGTTGTGCCTAGCGCAGCTTCCTGCGCTAGGCGCAGCATTCTGGTCAGTTTCGTTTGCACGATTTTCAATGCATTTTTTTTACATGTTAGGATGTTTTAGGAAGAATATTTTCTGAAAATCTGATTTTGCCTCATTAATGAGCAAATCTAAAAAAGAATAAGAATATTTATGTTTCCAAAGAGATTTGATGATGTCATTAGGGTGAGGTCATTAGAGTGATGGCATTAGGGTAATTAGGGATGAAGAAAATCAGATTTTTTTGGATGAAAAATCAGATTTTCTACCTCTTTGAAACCTTAGTTCACCTCCTTCATTTCTCTATAAATACCCTCCAAAATTTACTTCAAAACCAAGTTGAAAAAAACACAATTCAACTTCACTCTCATCTTCTCTTCTACTCTTCTCCTCCTTAATCATTTCATCTAAGCAAAAGTCTTAATAAGTAAGTAAAAGAAGTTCATCAAAAGGAAAAAACACAAAAAGAGTTTAAGTTAGCAATTAAGAAGATTTAGAAACTCACTTAGAAATTAAGAAAAATCACAAAAAAGGTAGAAAAATTTGCAAAAAAAGGAAGTGCATCATTGAGCTAGCAAGGTAAAGTTAAAGTTCTTGTTATTTTGATTATCTTCTTAATCATCTACTAACTCTTTCCTTGTTTCCTTCTTATCATTTTTTAATCTTAGGAGTGATTTGTGTATGTGGAAGTCCTAATAGGTTCCCAACCTTAAATCACCCCACCTAGAATAGTCACCTCTAATGGGGTGACTCTTAGGAAACAATGTGATTATGTGATTTTCCTTAATCAAGTTGTTATTCATCACCAAAAATGATTTCATAAAAAATTTAAGAAAAGTTGTGCATAAGCATCTCCATAAAAAAAGAAAATGTGATGCTGTAATTATTATCAGTTTTAATTTCGTATTTCATTCCATTTTTTCGTCTGTCTTATCAGAGTATTTTGTAGGATTTAATATTTTTCCTATGAAGTTTAAGATGTTTTCAGAAACTGGGATTTGGAATTTCTAAAAAACGAAATTTGTGTAAATAATTAAAAATCACACAACTTTATTGTGCAAAACTGATTTTGTCCAGTACCACGTAGGATTATTCTGTCAATAAAGTTTAAAATAAAATCATTTAGATAAAACTAAAAACATCAAGTTTAAAGAGAACATCAGTAGCTTTTCAAAAATATAAAAATCATGTTGATATGGATTTTATACAATGTTACATCATTTTTACAAACTCATTCATATAAATCACTAAATTCCAGAAAATTGATTTTCCTTTTGGTTAAGGAAATAAATAAAAAAAAGGTCTTAAAAGTGTTCAATTCAAGTAAAAATTTCCAGTCTCGTTCCTTAACATGTCTAGAGTGTTCATACAAAAATTAACTTCTAAATAAGTTCAATAAGTGAGATCTCAAAGAACAATTTGAATAAAGGTCCTGTTTTGACCAGTTTGAGTATAAAATTCTCCATAATTCAAATAGTCACTAAAAACTTGTGAAATTTTGACACAACATAAAAGACTCAATGATCTATCCACAGATATATCATATCCTTAGTTTAAAGCTTTATACAGAAAGTTATGATTTTTGTAAGTCAGTACAAGAAAAAAAGGCAGTCTGGAAAATGAAAAAAGTAATTAACTCAACTTTCATAAAAAAAAAATGTTTCCTTCATACGAAAATGTGAATAAAAAATCATGAACTTTTAAGTTTCTCTTAAAATGATTCATTTTATCATGCACATAAAAATTAATAAAAATTGTCATAAAAAAAATCAATCAAAATCAAAGAGGTTAAATAATCTCTAATTTTTCACAAGTTTATAAATAAACATGAATTCCATAGCCCATTCAAGGAGATCAAGATCAAGGAGCATCATGGTGAAGATCAAGATTGAAGATTTGTATAGATCATAGATCTTGTACATATTGTTGTAATAATAGTTTCTTTGTAAATAATTGTTGCATCACTCAATTAATATAAAACATGAAGATGTTTATGCATGATGTTCATAAATAATTTCACAATTCTTTTTAATAAAATGAGCAACCAATGCTACAAATATTGCATGTTGGGCCAATATATCATAGTATATGAATCAAATGACCCAATCTCAATTAAAAGGAAAAATTGTAAATCTAACTAAGTTAAATTGTATGATGATCCATCTTACATTTTAAAAATGTGTTCTCCATATTCAAATGGATTAATCATATAATTTGACATAATTAGATTGGTAATTATGACCTCCGAATTGATTTTAGGCCGTTTCACGTGTCTCACTTTAAATGGTCAAATTCCAATTAGCCAAACACAAATCTCCAAATTCAATCTCAAATTGATCATTTCTCTCCAAATGACTTAATAATCTTCAATAAAGATTATTTCTCAAAACCCTTCAATTAGGAAGCAAACCTTCTAAGACCTCTTAAAAATCATAAACGTGATCACTATTAAGGTGGTTATTTCAATCCTCGATTAATCGCTAATTAGAGCGGTTAACTCAAACTTCTTTTAATCACTAATTAGGGTGATTATCTCCCATCATTATTTAATCACTAATTAGAGTGATTATCTCAAACCCTAATAATCGTTAATTAGGACGAGTATTCTTCTCATTTAATCACTAATCAGAGTGATTATCTTAAACCCTAATAATCGTTAATTAGGACGATTATACTTCTCATTTAATCACTAATTAGAGTGATTATCTCAAACCTTAATGATCGTTAATTAGGACGATTATTTTTCTCATTTAATCACTAATTAGAGTGATTATCTTAAACCTTAATCATCATCAATTAGGGTGATTATTTCCTATCCTTCATTATTAATCACTAATCAAGGTGATTATCTTTCCTCTTAAGTTTAATCACTAATTAAGGTGATTATCTTAATCCTTCATATTTAATAACTAATTAAAGTGATTATTATAACCCCATTTTAATCACTAATTGGAGTGATTACCTCATTTCAAATAGATTTGTTTAATTTTAAAAGTGAGTTATTCATAATCTATTCCCTCCTCTTCTTTCCCCAGTGGAATTGGCCATTTAGGGTGAGATATATGCTCGAACTACGACGGTTTTGATCCATGAGTGGATTCCAACCCCGCAATGATTGGTACGTAGTGCAACTTCAGTGCTCAAACCTACCATGTACAAATGATATATTGGTCCTAAATAAAAAATGGTTAATGTGTATATGTGCAAATTATGTGATTTTCTTTCTTTTTAATAGCCATGATTACTTTAAAATGGAAAATAACGCATTTAGTAAGAGCCCGTTCTTTAGAACGGAAGAGGAGACGAGTTCCAGACGTTCACACCTCTTAACCTAAACCCCGAACCCTATCTCATGGTATGAAAGACCCATTTTAAAAAAAGCCTTATCCATATGAAGTCTTCATCGTTTTAAATGATTTTTCTTGAAATTGATTTTAAAACGATTTATTAAATAAATTTGTCCCTATTCAGATATTAATAGGGTGGCGACTTCCAAGTTTTCTAAAACTCAAAGTCCAATGAGAGACTTTCGTGGGATTCAGACCGTTAATTAAGACAGTAAAAAATCGGATACCACAGGCTGGCGACTCCACTGGGGATAGTACTTCCACTTGAAGTATAAGAGGTTTAAACCTGAACAATGCGTTATTTTCCATATGTATATATAATAAAAAAGAAAAGTTAATCATGGCTATTCACAATTTATTTTTTGTATATAGGATGCTTATGTGAAAATTACGTGTGCTTGGTTGTTTATCGATCCATACACGTGCACTTTTTTTTAACCATTTTCTTATTAGGTCTGATACCTCTGTCTATTGGCAAGGGTCAGAATTTTAGAATGACAAATTAATGAATTAAGGGCGTAAAACCTGCATCCGCGAGCTATTGTGACCGGCTCTGTCAGGAGCGTCCACCCTCGATGGACACAATGGAAGTGACTCGAGGCCACTTTAACATAATCTCTCCTTAAATGAATCACTTTTTAGTTGACCTTTAGGACACAAGGATCAATGCACAAATGTCCTTTATTTATTTCAGTTATTGAATAATGTGGAAATTATCAAAAAAAAAATCCTCAGTCCGTTTTCAGTCGGTCAATATTTCAGTAATCATTAATTGTAGCGGAATTGCTGCCGAAATGATTATTGAAATATTAAGAGTATTCTTGTTTATTTATCACAAGTGCATGTAAAAAAAATATGTGCTCACCCTTTTTCAAAAAAAAAAACTCACATCTACTTCAAAAGTCTTTTCATTCAAATCGGTTTTACCAAAAACAAATTGATTTTTTTTTTTAAAAAAATCCTGTTTTGAAAATATGATCCTAAAACAAAAATATATGAAAAATAAAATATGAAAAGAGTCGTAATCACGAGTTCAAACGTGTCATGTTTAGGAATTAGAATGTAATTAAGACGTGATTTAAAAACACGAGAAGTCTAGTCTAAAAAAGAGAAAAAAAAAATTGTTAAAAGGGATAATTTTTTAAAATAAAAAATAAAAAAACATAAAAAATTGTGTCAAAAGGGATAATTGTTAAAAAAAAAAAAGTCTAAAAAAAAATTTGTGTCAAAAGGGATAAAAAAAAATTGTGTCAAAAGGGATAATTGTTTTTGAATAAAAAGAGCATTCTTCCATTTCCTGCTAAAAAAAAAGAACATATAAAGAAAAATTCATCAGTCATTGACTAACATTATTAGTGTGTAAACTTCAGGTACTTCAAATTAGTCTAATCCTAAGAGGTGGAACATACGTATTCAAATAGGAGAATACATGGCATGGCACCCGGCAAACTGAAGTACATGAATCATTTAATTGCTTTTATATTGTAAATAGAGCTACGTGTGGCTTGATCCCCTAAAAAAACAAAAAATCTAATGTTGTATGCATCTATCTTAGTTTCTCTACTACGTAATGTACTAAAAGGGGTACGTAGGCAACTCATTTTCCGAGTGCAGCTGCAAAAAAAAAAAATAAGAGAAAATTATGTAAAATTCCATATATCAGAACTACGTTGGGCCTGATTCTCCATTCAAAAAAAAAAAAAATCAATCATCACCGGAAAAAAAAACTCCCCAAATCCAAATACACTTATGGAGATACGTAGGCAACCTTCGGGTGCGGCCCCTTTTGCATCTAATATTTTCTTTTGTGGTTTCAACATATAATATCTAAAAGGATATTATCAAATTGATTTTGAAAAATGTTTGTGGATTATCCCAAAACAAATGAGTCCAAGAGTGACAGTATAAAATATAAATAAAAGGTCCAAAGTCCAAAAAAAACAAAAGGGGAATAACAAATCAAATAAACCTAATGAAAAATCCAAAACAAATGATAAAGTCAAGGTTTCACACCTTTTGATAAATGATAACTGAAATTGGGGTAAAAAAAAAAAAGAGAATTTTCAAAGATATCATTTCTTTCATTCCCTGCAAAAACAAAAAAAAGAGAGAGAAAAAAAAGAAGAAATAAAATTTGGACAAATTTCTGTACTAAATTTTCATCTCATTTCACAGGAACTCTGCCTGGGCCCGCTCAGGATCTAGGCTAATTCGCCGAAGTTTTGACCATAGTGAACGTTCTCTGTCAGTAATACTGTCATCCTTGTCTACACCAGCTGTATTCTCTGCTACACGTCTCAACAACATGTCTGAAATTCTGAACAACGAGCACCAACATAATTCTACTCCTCCACCGGATCCAATGACTGAGCTCCGAGGACTTGTCTAGGCCATGCTTGACCGACAGGATAATATTGAGCAAACTGTGTTAGGCATAATGCGCCAAAGCGCCCAGATGCCTCCTCCTCCTCCTCCTCCGGAGTCGGAAGTAGCTTCGCCTTTTCATCTTGAGCCTCTGAACAATGAGAGAGAAATTCCCACTAAACTCGAGGAAGAAATAGTCAAGCTTAAAGAAGTCTTAAAAGGAATGACTAAGGCTGAACCATGGATGGATATTCATGGATTAACTCTTTTCCCGAAGGTACGATTGCCCCATGGTTTCAAAATGCCTAATCTGACAAGGTTTGATGGGACCGGTAGCCCCACCATTTTCCTAAAAATGTATGTAGGGGCAATGAGTCCCTGGGGAGTGGAAGAATCCTTGATGGCCCAACTGTTTCAATAATATTTAGATGGTGCTGCAGCACATTGGTTCCTCAACCTTGAAAATGCAAAGAAATCCACTTGGGCTGACATAGTCAGAGAATTCTCAAACCAATACAAGTATAATGAGGAAATTGATGTTACTAGAAGGGATCTGGAGACCACTTCTCAAAACCTCAATGAGACATTTTCTTCATTCATCACTCGATGGAGAAACAAGGCTTTCAAAATGATGAGTAGGCCTAATAAAGAGGAACAGCTGCAAATGGTTGTGAAAAACCTTCTTCCTGTCTATCAGAAGCATATGGCATACCAGTATTTCCCGACTTTCAAAGCCTTAATTGCTACGGGAACTTTAGTTGAGGATGCTGTGAAAAGGGGAGACATCAAGAAAGATAAACCTATTGACGGTACTACTTATAATGCGAAATTTGGAAATAACAAAAGAGCCCCAAACAATGATTCAACAGCTCCTAAGACAACTAATGCGATCCATGCCATTGGCGCATCGTCTGCATTTCAGTTGCGACCACAAAGGAACTTTACTCCTTTGAACATGACTTATTCTCAAGCTCTCTCCAAGCTAAAAAAGGCCAATCTCATTCAACCCTTGAATCCGCGCCCACCTCCTAAAAATCCTTACCCTGGTTATGACCCAAATCAAAACTGTGAATACCATCAAAGCCCGGGGCATAATACTGAAAACTGCACGGCTCTAAAGCATCAAATTCAAAACCTTGTGGATGATGGAAAACTTTCTCTGGGATCCATCTCCAATAAACCAAATGACTCCCAGCCTAACATCACAAAAAACCCCTTCCTAATCATAAACCCTCATTCGCCATTAATGCCATCTCTACTGCTTTGGACAGATGCGATCCAGTTCAGTTGATCCGCAAGATAGTTCCTCAAATGTATGAAATGCCGATAGCTGTAGGTTACAAGTGCCTGGTCTATGACTATTCCACTCAAGAAAAAGTCAATATGATGCCTTGTAAAGACCCCAGCTTCACTCTCAACAACGATCCATTCTCTGACATGTGTGGAACTTTGGATTATGACGACGCCTTCTTCATTTTGGATTCTGATGCTGATGAAGATGCCTCTTCGGTCTTAACAATTGTGGAAAAAAACACTGGAGGACATTCCACCACCCCAAATACATACCGGTGCCCCATCTGCCTCGATGATCTTAGTGATGAGGAGTATGTAGATATCTCTCATTTGACTAGAGCATGCCGCCATTTTAAACCATCCCATTTGGAGGATGAAAATCCTTTGGAGGTATTGAGAAGGAAGGAAAAGGGCAAAGAACCAATGATAGAAGAAGGTAACAAAGAAGATGATGCTATCAAGCGCATGAAAGAAGTAAATGCTAATGTTTCCATCTGGAAATTATTAATGCATTCCCAGCCTCATAGGGCAGCTGTTCTAAAGCATCTTAATGAAGCATCTGTAAGCTCTTCTATAACACCTGACCAGATGGTGGGGCTCATTCATGGGATAGATCGAACTCTCATGTTCACAGACAATGATCACCCTGACAATATCAACCACAACAATTCATTACACATCACTATACGCTGTAATGGATGGGAGATACCTAGGGTGTTGATCGACAATGGCTCCGCAATCAATGTTTGCCCTCTGCGTGTACTAACAAGGCTTGGGTATTCAAAAGAGGATCTGGTACCATCCAACAGGTGGTCAGAGCATACGATAATGCTAAGAGAGAAGTATTGGGTTTGATAAGCCTCCTCATTGAATGTGGTCCCGTGGCAAGGAAGGTGGAATTCATGGTCATTGACATACAAGCCTGTTTTAACTTCTTATTAGGAAGACCATGGCTGCATGAAAATAGGGCAGTAGCCTCTACTCTACATCAGAAGGTAAAGCTTCTCACTGATCAGGGTGCTGTGACTATTTCTGGTGATCCAGAAATTATGACCATCTCCAACACCGGAAAATCGGTATTGTATCTGAACGAAGTAGAGGACACCAGGTTGGATGGTTACACTATCCACTGTATCCTAGCAGCACCTGAAAATTCCTGGATGAATGAGGTGCTAGCTGCCACACCAGATACAAGCTCTGAAGAAATAGAACCAGAGTATAGTAAGGATGACGAGGAAGAAGTAGGAGCTCCAAGCATTGACACTCATGATACCTCAATTGAAGCACCAGAGGAATCCTGTATCGGCCATCCTCAAGACAATGATGATCATGACTCAAAGAAGATATCTAGGACTGATGATTTTGACCTGGACTTTAATGTAGTATGCCCTGTTCGAGAGGTTCATACTGAGTCACTAATTCTCTTTCCAGGATATCAACATGAAGATCACTATCGTGAATTACCCCAATTCAGAAAATTTGATGGGAACGGTGATCCTTTTGTCCACTTAGTGGGATTTGTGAATGCCTTGCATCCATGGGGCATACCAGAGGAAGATTACCCCATCTTTGTTTGACAAGAGTTTAGAAGGACCGGTTACGGGTGATGCTTATTCTTCAGATTGTGTAGATAGGGCTAGTTGGGAAAATGCTAGCCAAGCCTTTGTTAATTGGGCTCTCGAGCATAAATAAACAGATATCAAGAAGTTCAAGCTAGTCACTTTGCGTCAAGGCGGCTTGGAAACTTTCTCACACTTTTGTTCAAGATGCGCTTACATTCGCGCCCAGCTTCGTGTCCCTGTTACTGATTGGGAATTCATGCTCATATTGCTACGGAACCTGAACGATTTCTATTATCGTCACATGGTTACTATCAAATACACCTCCCTCAGCCACATGGAACAGCATGGTTTTGACATCGATGCTCTGAAATTGCAAGAAAAACGACCTCGAGAAGATTTTGAAATTCCCAACACAAATCCGAGGGTGTTTGCTAAGTTGGACGAATCATTGAGTATGGTGTATGATCGTCTTAAGAGGCAAGGTATACTTCAGGTTCCAGTGCATGTGCACTGTTTACCCCTTCCTGGAACAGATATGAGCAAACTCTGCGCTTATTGTCGTCAATTTGGGCATGAAACTGATCGATGCCATGACCTTTACTACAAAGTGCAAAGCCTGATTGATCGAGGCATCATTAATCCAACCCACAAAGAAATACCTGCAAAGATGGTGTCATCACGTCCGCGATCGCAATCCCAAGTCGATATCTTTCGCAAACTGGTTGAGCAAGGTAAGATTCATCCACTTCCCAGACGCCCAGGGGCAAGTCCAGTAGGGTCAAATCTTCACAAGTACTGCCAATATCATCAGTTGCATGGTCACGGCACAAACCAATGTCATGCTCTCAGCTATCGCATTAAGCAAATCACCAACATAGCTCTTGTCTACCGCAAGGCAACTTGAGCGTCTCACAGAAGGAGAAAAATCTTCGGTAAAAGTCCTATAGGGGGTTAGCCCATAAAAAAAAAATCTTTCAGCTTCTTAGTATCAGAGAACTACGTGCAGCTTGAATCCCCATTATCACTTACACTTGCACTTCGAGATCACTCCACCTATGTAACACCTGGGGCAATGTGATCAGAATTCAAGATGCCAGTCATCACAGGAGCAATTTCAGAATGCTGAATTGACATATCAATGGGAATACATGCCCTAATCTCTATATTTTCTGTCTTTGTTTAAATATTAAGCAGGGAATGGAAGAATAATAAAAAAAATATATCTGTTTTCAACCCCAATGACAGTAAAATCATTTAAAAAGGTCAAAATGAAAAAATAAATAAAATAAATAAAAAACAAAAAACAAAAAACAAAATTGCGAAGGTGGACCATTCCAGTCAAGATATGGCAAAGTTGTTTTCAAAATTTTTTGTACTCTACAATGCATTCTGCAATGTGTAGCCTTCTTTTCTTTTCTTTTAATTCTTTTTCTCTACCTATAGGCCCAAAAAGAAGAAATTTGTCCCTTCTCTAAGGATGACCAATTACCGTCATAAAACAAACGCCTCAGCCCTATCCACGAATGCGGTCAAAGAGCCTGTAGGGATTGCCATGCGACCTCTGTCCAAAGGATTTCAAATTATGATGAAGATGGGTTATACTCAAGGAGCCGGATTAGGGCGTAATGGTAGGGGAATGAAGCAACCAATCCCCGTAGTAGACAAGCGAACAGGCATGGATTAGGATATGATCCGAGCAAAGCACTTCTCAAAACACCAAAAAACCTCCGTCTACCCTCAATGGTCGGTTCATCCCGCAAGGAGATATCGAGCCATACTATGAGTTTCGTAACCTTGGCTTAGTAGGAAAGAACAAGAGGATTTTACCGGGATTAGAGATATTCTTCAATGAAGCTAGGAATTTGGACCTAATCAAAAGTTGGTTTGTCCAAGCACAAAACATGAAAAAAGAAAATGACTGGGTGGATAATCTGGAACATGGAGTCCTTAAGAAGCTTTTCGCTTCTGAGTCCTCTGGGGAAGGGGATTTTGACCCGGTGTCTTTGATGATGCCTTTTGGCGAAAGCATTGAACATAAGTGGAGTATTGAGTGTCAGGCAAAAGACGGGCCTATAGAACTTAAAATGTTTTCAGGAAACCATCCTCCACATCCATCTCATGAAAATACCTTGTCACCTCCTTCCGATGGATATCATACCGATAGCTCATCTTCCAGCCAATCTACCTTGCATACCCAGTCAGAAGATTCTGATAGTGAGGAAATTGAATATGAACCTTTATCTAAATACATTTGCATGCAAGATGTTATTTCTGACAGTGAATTTAATAATGACGAATCACTTGATACAACTGAAACATACATAAAACCCATGGAAGAATCCATTGTAATTAATATTGGTACAGAAAATGCTGTAAAAGAAGTCAAAATAGGATCATCCCTCTCCCCAAGTGAACAATCTATGTTTATTGCATTATTAAAAGAGTATGTAGATGTGTTCGCATGGTCTTATGCTGATATGCCTGGTGTTAATAGAGAAATTGCGGAACATCGCATTCCGTTACATCCTGAAAGCAAGCCTAAGCAGCAAAAGCTCCGCCGAATGAAGCCAGAGGTTAGTCTGAAAGTGAAAGAAGAAATCCGAGAAACTTGACTTGATGCCAAATTCATCCAAGCTGTAAAACATCCAAGTTGGCTCGCCAATATAGTGGTTGTACCTAAAAAGGATGGGATAGTTCGGGTATGCATCGATTTTCGAGATTTGAATGCTGCGTCACCAAAAGATTGCTTTCCTCTACCCCCACATTGATGTTCTTATTGATAGTACGGCTGGTCATGCAATGTTTTCCTTCATGGATAGATTCTCAGGGTATAATCAAATACTCATGGCTCAATAAGACATGACAAAGACATCTTTCATCACTCCATGGGGCACTTTTTGCTACCGAGTTATGCCTTTTGGTCTCAAGAATGCTGAAGCCACATATCAAAGGGCTGCAACCACTATCCTTCATGACCTCATCCACGACATTGTGGAGGTTTATGTAGATGACATGATTGTGAAAAGTGAAGATCGTGAGGGGCATATTCCTACGTTAAGGTCCTTCTTTGAAAGAATCAGGAAATACAATTTAAGGCTGAACCCTCAAAAATGTGTGTTTGGCGTCACTTCGGGGAAGTTGTTGGGATTCATTGTCAGTCAAGACGGCATTAAAGTGGACTCTGAAAAGGTAAAAGCTATTCAAGGGCTACCTCCTCCAAAAACAGAAAAAGAAGTAAGAGGGTTTCTCGGCAGAATTCAGTATATCAGCAGGTTCATCTCACAACTCACTATGAGATGTGAACCTATATTTAAGCTGCTCAGAAAAGGAGCATCCCATGAGTGGAATGAAGAATGTCAGGAAGCTTTTGATTCTATGAAAGAATACCTTTCAAATCCACCTGTTCTAATGCCACCTAGACTAGGAGAACCTCTGATTTTGTACCTCACTATCACAGAAACGGCTATGGGAGCTCTCTTAGTCCAATATCAAGAGGGAACAAAGAAAGAGGTCGCCATATATTATCTCAGCAAGAAATTCCTTGAGTATGAGACAAGATATACCCCACTGGAAAAAGCATGTATCTCCTTGGTCTATGCCACGAAGAAGTTGAGGCATCACCTTCAAGCTCATACTACCTATTTGATCTCAAGACTTGATCCAATCAAGTATCTGTTTGAAAAACCCATTCTTAGTGAAAGATTGGCAAGATGACATGCTATGCTTTCTGAGTTTGATATTCAATGTGTCAGCCAGAAATCTATTAAAGGACTAGCCATATCTGAAGCCCTAGCAGAAGGACCAGTGTCAGGAGATGAGTATGATGATGCATTCCCTAATGAGTACTTATGCTTTATTGACAATCCATAATGGTGCATGTACTTTGATGGAGCTTCTAATAGGAGAGGTAATGGAGCAGGTGTTTTGTTAGTAGATCCTGACGGAGTCCATATTCCATTCTTTGTCGCAATTGGATTTCCCAACAACAAACAATACAGCCGAGTATGAAGCATGTATATATGGAGTAAAGGCCGCCTTGGTAGCAGGGGCGAGACATCTCACCGTGTATGGAGATTCTAATCTCATCATATCTCAAAAAATAGGAATTTGGAGGGTTAGAGATGAGAGACTTCGACTACACTCGAGTACCTTCAAGAGTTGATCCCTTATTTTGATGACATCAGCTTCAAACATCTTCCTCGAGAACAAAATAGTTTCACTGATGCTTTAGCCAATCTCGCTGTTAATTTAACATGGAAAAATGGTACAAAGATCCAGTCAGTTTTAATTGAAGAAAGGAAGGGGCCTACCGTGACGGTAGCATAAATTGTCTTCGCACTGGTTCAACAAGATGATGATGATGATGATGTCTGGTACAAAGATATCAAGAATTTTCTGGAAACAATGCAATATCCAGAGGGAAGTGGCAAGAAGGACCGCATAGCCATCAGAAGGCTAGCTGCTCATTTTCTTATACTAAAAGACAGACTGTATCACAAAGGGTTTGATGGTACTCTGCAACTCTGCGTAAATGACAGCGAAAAACAAGTCATCATGGAAGAGGTTCATGGAGGGGAATGTGGACCCCATATGAATGGAAGAATGTTGGCTCGTTAAATTTTGCGAGCAGGTTTCTATTAGAGCACTCTAGAAGGTGATTGCATCAGCTTTGTCCGCGCCTGCAAGCAGTGTCAGATATTTGCTAACCTCAATCATATGCCACTTGTGTCATTACATAATATGACTTCTCCTTGGCCGTTTTCAAGTTGGGGCATAGACATAATCGGACAAATTCATCCAAAGGCTTCAAATGGGCATCAGTATATTCTTGTAGCGATCGATTACTTTTCGAAGTGGGTTGAAGCTGCATCATTTTCGAAGATAGGGGCAAAGCAAGTCTCGAAATTTGTGATTAACAACATCATCTGTCGGTATGGCATACCTTTTGAAATCATCTCTGATAATGGATCACAATTTGAAGGTCATTTGAAGACTACTCTTGTAAAATATGCAATCAAGCATCATCAGTCTTCACCTTATCGTCCCCAAACAAATGGAGCGGTAGAAGCAGCCAATAAGACAATCAAAACTATTGTTGCCAAAATGACTGAAAATACAAGGGAATGGCATGACAAACTACCATATGCCCTTTGGGGATATAGAATATCAATTAGGACTCCAACAGGAACAACCCTGTATTCTTTGGATTACGGGATGGAGCCAATCCTACCAGTTGAGGTGGAGATACAATCTCTCAGGGTCATAGCAGAAAGTGAAATCTCGGAAGACCAGTGGCACAAAACTCGCTATGATGAGCTTGCATTCGCAGATGAGCGCCGACTACAAGCATTGCATAACATTCAACTCTATCAACGGAGAATTGCTCGTGCATTTAACAAAAGGGTTCGAGATAGAGACATTCAAGAAGGTGATCTAGTTTTAAAAGAAAATAGAGCTCCGTTGCATGATCCTCGAGGAAAAATCAAGCCTAACTGGTCTGGACCATTCCTGGTCAAGCATGTCACCACGACTGGAGCAGTGAAGCTAATGGATTTTGATGGAAATGAGTTCACCCATTTCACTAATCTTGATCAGTTGAAGAAATACTACGCTTAGGCATCAGAGTAATTGTAATTGTCATGATCAAGTAACCAAGCAGTTTGTGGGTTTTGTATCCTATCTGGTTATTCTTAATAAACATGCCATGAGTTGTTAAGATATTCATATGATGTATGCAAAAAAAAAAGAAAAAAAAGAAAAAAAAAACGGAAAAAGAAAAAGAAGAAAAACGAAAAAAAGAAAAAAAGGAAAAAGGAAGAATGATGAAACGTGTCTTTGATTGATAAGGTTTATGTGTTATGCTTTTATGTGTCATATGATTAGTTAATTATGATTTGCATGTCATATTTAATGTTAAAGTGTGCACGTGTTTAAAATTGTGTTCACATTGAATTTCTCACAAACAGATCTTTTATTCATCCCAACTGGGGTACTTCATTTCATACATAAAAAGACATAAAGCCTTCATTTCCTAAAAAAAAAAAAGAAAAAAAAACTATAAAAAAAAAACAACATAGAAAATAAACATGACAATTCTCTCAAACCCTTCTCCTCTTCATGGTAGGCCTGTCTGAATCTTTGTCTTGATCAATATCCGCTAGAAGCCATTGAAGGTAATCTTCATCAATCAATATAGTAGACATTCTCTGTATACCACTCATATCAGCCTCATAAGTGGTACAAGATGGAAGAACATGGAGGGCAGGAATGTGCTCTTGCTTCTAACCAATTTGCCTTAGACATCTCCATGGAAGGTAGAAAGTGACTTGGCAAAACCCGGGTAATTGTACACCTCTGCGACCAGAATTGCAATATACAATTGCACTAATACCAAGATGGCTTGTGACCCACTTTATGTCTTGATATAAGAAAAAATCCTCCCACCCACCATTTTTGCTAAGTTGATAGAAGAAAGGAAGAAGACCTCTCTCCCGGACATGACTAGTTTTGTAGGTAAGACTCTTGTGGGGTTTCATGAGAGAAATTTTTTCTAATAGCCATAAATGAAGGGCTAATGAACATCCCCTCACAAAGCTTTGAGGGTTTCTTTTGAGTTCATCTAAGCCAAGAAACATTTCCCCCAAAATAAGTGGTCCAAGACGACCCCCGCTAACAATTTGAGGAATAAGTGAAAGACATCGAACATGACATGTATTTAAAGACCATTTAGTGAGGGTACTTTCCAAAATCATAAGAATGCAAGCATTTTCTCTAGCAATCCTATAGTTGGCATTGTTAGAGAATTGCCAAGTGCCAAATTGAAAAGTCAACAATAAGTTGAGAAGAAATACCTCACCATATTGTAGGTAGTTGCCATGAAGATTTTCGGAAAGATATAAGATCGTTGATAAATCTCCCGAGATCCTTGTAGGAGATCTAGGTGTAATAACTGGACCATTGGATGGTAAGCCTAGCAAGCTTTCGACCTCTTCAACAAGAGGCATAATCTCCCGGTCTCCAAAGCGGAAGACATGGCGAGTTTCATCCCAAAATTTGGAAGCAGCATGAATCATGTCGTAACAAATAGAAAGTGAAAGCAAAGGCATAAGCACCTTAGTGAAGCGGGAAGAGGATAAAGATTGTCTTAGTTGCTCCAAGTTTCTTGTGATCCCCGAGAGTTGTTTTTTCTCCCGACTCTGCATTTCATTAACTTCTTCATAAGTAAGAACCATTTTTGTGAAAGGAAAATTTAGAGAAAAGATTGGAGTAGTGGAAGTAGTGCATTTGGAAATGAAGAACCATGCCTCTTTTATAGATGGAAAAGATGATCATCCATGATTTATGCCATGGATAATGAGTTTGAGTATTGTCCATAGGATAATAAGGAGCATCCTTCACCATGGCTAATGACCAAGCATTTGTGGTATGGTAATTTTTTTCTAAAACCGAACATTAAAATAAAAACTGTGTCAATGATGAATCAAGAACGTTGATACAATCCCTTTTTCCTAATGATCATTCAAAATAATGACCTTGATGAATCTATTTTATATAGTGATCATCATTTTCCGATAAAGCAAATAAGCATTATGCATAAAAAAAAATTCTGAAAGATTTTGGAAAAAACAGATAAAATTTTGCCATATGAGGTTTGATCCACCATAGAGGGTAATAACCTTTGGTCAGCCCTTTAAGGTGACATGACTTAACAATGCATCACTCTAAGGTGACATGACCTGACAATGTCCTAATTTAAGGTGACATGATAACACATGGAGTCATAAAAAGTAAGTAATGGTGACTTGACAACTTGTTTGTCATCAAGGCCATGAAAAACTGTAAAAACTGGAGTCGACCTGTTAATTGTCGGAATTTCTCGCATTACCAAATGACAAATTCAGAAGACTAAAAAAAAAGAGACGATGATGAAATCGCATTTTCAATTCTAGAAAGTTAATTGGGATTTTCTATTTAAGACGACAATAAAGTTGCATTTTCAAAACTTTTGGAAAATTAATTTTGATTTTCTATTTAAGACGACAATAAAGTTGCATTTTCAAAACTTTTAGAAAATTAATTTTGATTTTCTATTTAAGACGACATTAAAGTCACATTCAAAACTTTTAGAAAGTTAATTGGGATTTTCTATTTAAGACGACGATGAAGTCGCATTTTCAAGATTTAGAAAATTAATTGGGATTTTCTACTTAAGACGACGATAAAGTCGCATTTTCAAAATTTAGAAAATTAATTGGGATTTTCTATCTAAGACGACAATAAAGTTGCATTCTCAATTTTAGGAAATTAATTGGGATTTTCTATTTAAAGACGACGTCAAAGTAGCATCTCCTATTTAGAAAATTAACTGGGATTTTCTACTTAAAGCGGCAGCAAAAGTCGCAAATCATGTTTTCGAAATAACAATGATGATAACCATTTTTTACGGAGAATATGTTATCTCAGAAGAAATTTTCTGTCAAAATTTTGTGTCTTTTCAAACATTGGCCATCATTTTCTCCGAAATTCGACCAATGTGGGGCATTCTGTAGACACCAAATGTTGAACCCCTTTTTCCGATGAATAAAGGTTTTTTAAAAAATAAAAATAACAAAATCATCATGCAACGTGGAGCGCGCACCTCGGAGCGCGAGTCTCATTCCGTCGCACGATTTTCCATTTTTGCGTATTAATCATACATTTTCGGCTTAGAAGTATAATTTTCGTGAGTTGAAGTCAATACTACCACCACCGTTTTAATAAAATGATTCGTAGTATAATCATGTTCGTCTTTATTAATTTGACGGGTTTTCATTAATTGTCTTAAGTTAGTCTTTCGGAAAAATGAAAAACGAGTCGCGATTAGGCATCGGGATTTTAGTCGTATCCCAAAACCGGCATTAATCAGTTTTCTTGATGGTCAAGTCATTGTTCATTGGATAAAGAATAAGAATATATTCTTTATCCACTAAACACATCCTTTATCCATTAGTTAGAGAATAAGAATCATGAAAAGATGTGAGAATAAGAATCAAATCCCATGTGTAAGAGGGGGAAATCCGGATTTTTTCCGGAATGGTCAGGTGTGCGCCAAGCACACAATCATGCGCCAGACGCATGATTGTGCGCCTAGCGCACAAGCTAGTCCTGCGCCAGACGCAGGACCTTGTGCCTAGCGCAAGGTGCTGTGCCTAGCGCAGCTTCCTGCGCTAGGCGCAGCATTCTGGTCAGTTTCGTTTGCACGATTTTCAATGTATTTTTTTTTACATGTTAGGATGTTTTAGGAAGAATATTTTCTGAAAATCTGATCTTGCCTCATTAATGAGCAAATCTAAAAAAGAATAAGAATATTTATGTTTCCAAAGAGATTTGATGATGTCATTAGGGTGAGGTCATTAGAGTGATGGCATTAGGGTAATTAGGGATGAAGAAAATCATATTTTTTTGGATGAAAAATATGATTTTCTACCTCTTTGAAACCCTAGTTCACCTCCTTCATTTCTCTATAAATACCCTCTAAAATTCACTTCAAAACCAAGTTGAAAAAAACACAATTCAACTTCACTCTCATCTTCTCTACTACTCTTCTCCTCCTTAATCTTTTCATCTAAGCAAAAGTCTTAATAAGTAAGTAAAAGAAGTTCATCAAACGGAAAAAACACAAAAAGAGTTTAAGTTAGCAATTAAGAAGATTTAGAAACTCACTTAGAAATTAAGAAAAATCACAAAAAAGGTAGAAAAATTTGCAAAAAAGGAAGTGCATCATTGAGCTAGCAAGGTAAAGTTGAAGTTCTTGTTATTTTGATTATCTTCTTAATCATCTACTAACTCTTTCCTTGTTTCCTTCTTATCATTTTTTAATCTTTGGAGTGATTTGGGTATGTGGAAGTCCTAATAGATTCCCAACCTTAAATCACCCCACCTAGAATAGTCACCTCTAATGGGGTGACTCTTAGGAAACAATGTGATTATGTGATTTTCCTTAATCATGTTGTTATTCATCACCAACAATGATTTCATAAAAAATTTAAGAAAAGTTGTGCATAAACATCTCCATAAAAAAAGAAAGGGAAATTTTCTCTGGTAGCTCTGTACTATTGTTTTTTCTCTTTGGTGTCTTTTCTTATGGGATAATGTCTCTGGTAGCCCTAAATTAATTAAAATGTTAGTAAAATAGGGTTATTTAATGAAAAACGTTTAGTTATTGTTAAAAAAACGTTAGTTAGTGAGTTAGTTTAGGTTAACCTAACCCTAAACTCTAACCTAACCCTCTCCCACCACCACCCCTCCCCACCACCCTTACCCCACCACCCCCTTACCCCACTACACCACCACTCCAACAACCCCCTTCCTCCCCCCTTCCCCAGCGACACCCCTCCCACCCTCACCGCGGCCCCCTCCCCTTCGCTCGTCGAACCCCTCCCCTTCCCCGCTGACGCCCTCCCCTTCCCCCGTTGTTGTTCGCAGATGGGGTTGCGCGCTAACGCCCTCCCCTTCCCCCGCTGACGCCCTCCCCTTCCCCCGTTGTTGCACCGCTTCTCTCTCTTCCCTTGGCGGTCTTGTTGCCGTCGATCTTGCCGGGATTGTTGTCGTCGTTCACCGACGCTCTCTCTCTTCCCTTGTCGGATTACTTGCGCGACGGCGGGGAAGAGGAGGGGCGATTAATCTTTGTGGAAATGGGAGGGGGAGGGGGCTGAGGGAGGGTGGAAGGGGGTCATGGGGGAAGGGGGGTGGGGGAGGGGGCTCGGGGGAAGGGGGGATGCGGGGAGGGTGGAAAGGGGGCTGGTGCAGTGGGTAAGGGGTGGTGGGAGTGCTTGGGACGGTGGAGGAAGGGGTGGTAGGAGGGGGGGACTGCTTGGGTGGGGGAGGGGGTGGTGGTGGGAGAGGGTTAGGTTTAGAGTTTAGGGTTAGGTTAACCTAAACTAACTCACTAACTAACTAACTAACGTTTTTTAACACTAACTAAACGTTTTTCATTAAATAATCCTATTTTACTAACATTTTAATTAATTTAGGGCTACCAGAGACATTAACCCATAAGAAAAGCCACCAAAGAGAAAAAACAATAGTACAGGGCTACCAGAGAGAATTACCCAAAAAGAAAATGTGATGCTGTAATTATTATCAGTTTTAATTTCGTATTTCATTCCATTTTTTCGTCTATCTTATCAGATTAGTTTGTAGGATTTAATATTTTTCCTATTAAGTTCAAGATGTTTTCAGCAACTGGGCTTTGGAATTTCTAAATAACGAATTTTGTGTAAATAATTAAAAATCATACAACTTTATTGTGCAAAACTGATTTTGTCCAGTACCACCTAGGATTATTCTGTCAATAAAGTTTAAAATAAAATTATTTAAATAAAACTAAAAGCATCAAGTTTAAAGAGAACAATTTTACATCATTTTTACAAACTCATTCATGTAAATCACTAAATTCCAGAAAATTGATTTTCCTTTTGGTTAAGGAAATAAATAAAAAAAAGGTCTTAAAAGTGTCCAATTCAAGTAAAAAATTCCAGTGTAGTTCTTCAACGTGTCTAGAGTATTCATACCAAAATTCACTTCGAAATAAGTTCAATAAGTGAGATCGCAAAGAACAATTTGAATAAAGAACCTGTTTTGACCAGTTTGAGTATAAAATTCACCATAATTCAAGTGTTCACTAAAACTTGTCAAATTTTAACACAACAAAAAAGACTCACTGATCTATCCATATATGTATCATATGCTTAGTTTAAAGCTTTATACAGAAAGTTATGATTTTTGTAAGTCGGTACAAGAACAAAAAGGCAGTCTGGAAAATAAAATAAAGTAATTAACTCAGCTTTCATAAAAAAAATGTTTCCTTCATACGAAAATGTGAATAAAAAAATCATGAACTTTTAAGTTTTTCTTAAAATGATTCATTTTATCATGTAAATAAAAATCAATAAAAATTGTCATAAAAAAAATCAATCAAAATCAAAGAGGTTAAATAATCTCTAATTTTTCACAAGTTTATAAATAAACATGAATTACAAAGCCCATTCAAGGAGATCAAGATCAAGGAGCATCATGGTGAAGATCAAGATTGAAGATTTGTATAGATCATAGATTTTGTACATATTGTTGTAATAATAGTTTCTTTGTAAATAATTGTTGCATCACTCAATTAATATAAAACATGAAGATGTTTATGCATGATGTTCATAAAATGAGCGACCAATGCTAAAAATATTGCATGTTGGGCCAATATATCATAGTATATGAATCAAATGACCCAATCTCAATTAAAAGGAAAAATTGCAAATCTAACTAAGTTAAAATGTATGATGATCCATCTTACATTTTAAAAATGTGTTCTCCATATTCAAATGGATTAATCATATAATTTGACATAATTAGATTGGTAATTATGACCTCCGAATTGATTTTAGGCCGTTTCACGTGTCTCACTTTAAATGGCCAAATTCCAATTAGCCAAACACAAATCTCCAAATTTAATCTCAAATTGATCATTTCTCTCCAAATGACTTAATAATCTTCAATAAAGATTATTTCTCAAAAGCCTTCAATTAGGAAGCAAACCTTCTAAGACCTCTTAAAAATCATAAACGTGATCACTATTAAGGTGGTTATTTCAATCCTCGATTAATCGCTAATTAGAGCGGTTAACTCAAACTTCTTTTAATCACTAATTAGGGTGATTATCTCCCATCATTCTTTAATCACTAATTAGAGTGATTATCTCAAACCCTAATCGTTAATTAGGACGAGTATTCTTCTCATTTAATCACTAATCAGAGTGATTATCTTAAACCCTAATAATCGTTAATTAAGACGATTATTCTTCTCATTTAATCACTAATTAGAGTGATTATCTCAAACCTTAATGATCGTTAATTAGGACGATTATTTTCTCATTTAATCACTAATTAATTAGAGTGATTATCTTAAACCTTAATCATCATCAATTAGGGTAATTATTTCCTATCCTTCATTATTAATCACTAATCAAGGTGATTATCTTTCCTCTTAAGTTTAATCACTAATTAAGGTGATTATCTTAATCCTTCATATTTAATCACTAATTAAAGTGATTATTATAACCCCATTTTAATCACTAATTGGAGTGATTACCTCATTTCAAATAGATTTGTTTAATTCTAAAAGAGAGTTATTCATAATCTATTCCCTCCTCTTCTTTCCCCAGTGGAATTGGCCATTTAGGGTGAGACATATGCTCGAACTACGATGGTTTTGATCCATGAGTGGATTCCAATCCCGCAATGATTGGTACGTAGTGCAACTTCAGTGCTCAAACCTACCATGTACAAATGATATATTGGTCCTAAATAAAAAATGGTTAATGTGTATATGTGCAAATTATATATGTGATTTTCTTTCTTTTTAATAGCCATGATTACTTTAAAATGGAAAATAACGCATTTAGTAAGAGCCCGTTCTTTAGAACGGAAGAGGAGACGAGTTCCAGATGTTCGCACCTCTTAACCTAAACCCCGAACCCTATCTCATGGTATGAAAGACCAATTTTCAAAAAAGCCTTATCCATATGAAGTCATCATCGTTTTAAATAATTTTTCTTGAAATTGATTTTAAAACGATTTATTAAATAAATCTGTCCCTATTCATATATTAATAGGGTGGCGACTTCCAAGTTTTCTAAAACTCAAAGTCCAATGAGAGACTTTCGTGGGATTCATACCGTTAATTAAGATAGTAAAAAATCGGATACCACAATATGATACGACGCTCCAGAATCTAAAACCTACACATCACTGCAATGTGTTTGTTCATTAGCAACTAAAGCAAGATCATCCTCAAAATTCGAATTTTCTGCTGCAACAGTAGCAGAACCAGACCCAGATTTATTTTCATGATGCTTCTTTTTAGGACATTCCTTTTTCCAATGCCCCTTCTCCTTATAGTAATTACAGATAACATTAGGTTTAAGACCCGGCCCCCTTTGGAATTTTCGGATTTCCTGAAATTCTTTTTCCCAGAATTCCCATGTCACTTACTACTACTGTCTACTGGCCACTAATCCAGAGGCCTGATTATCTGTACCTGTACTACCAGATGCCTTATGGCGCAATTTCCTAGTATGCAAAGATGATCTAACTTCTTGTAGGGACACATAATCTTTACCAACAATAAAAGATTGCACAAAATTCTCATATGATAATGGTAAAGAAACAAGCAGAATTAAAGCAGCATCCTCATCCTCCATGCACCTTAACATCACGCAATTCTAACAAAATTGTATTTAATTGATCTAGGTGATCCCTAAGAGGTGTACCTTCATTCATGCGCAGACTGAACAGACGTTACTTCAAAAGCAACTGTTGGTTAGAGATTTCGTCATGTACGAACTCTCCAACTTCAACCACAGACCAGATGCAGTTTCCTCCTCCGCGACTTCAGTGATGATGTCGTCAGCAAGACACAACATGATCATTGAATGTGTCTTCTCCTCCAAAACGGCCATCTCAGCGGTAACTGAATCCGATGACTTCTTTGCCAACAGTGCCCACAACCCCTGTTGCTTCAGTAAAGCCCGCATCTTGATTTGCCACAGACTGAAATTGTTTCTCCCAGTGAATTTATCAATTTTCACATTCATCCCAGACATCTTTCTCACTCAGATCGAACACAAAGCTCTTGATACCAATTTGTTGTAACGGATGTGAGAAAGAACAAATATCGAATGCAAAACAAAGATAAATCACACATAGCTTTAACGTGGTTCACCAATGAAGTGTTGGCTACTTCCATGGGCAGAGAGAGAGAGAGAGAATAGTTTTATTGATCTTGAGGAAAACAAAGTACGTAGTGGAAAAAACTGCTTTTGCTACTTATCAAATGCTCCGGTTGACTAATTAACCTGAGCATTTGTGAAAATTTTAATAAAAAATATTCACAAATGCTCGGGTTGATTAGTCAACCGGAGCATTTGACATTAAATGCTCCGGTTGACTAATCAACCCGAGCATTTGTGAATAAGTGCTCCGATTGGTCAACCCGAGCACTTGAAGTCTTGGACCCTATCTCACATTCTCACTTATGAAATTAAAACTCGCAGTGTATGCTGAAATGGCGAATCAGTCCTTCCCTCTCTATTATTTTCCCTCCTTCCCTCCGTGCTTTCTCTCTTCTTCCCTCCCCATCAAACTGCTTCTCTGTCTCTCTCTTTCCTCACTCTCGATCCGCTCCTTTGAATGCAGTGGCTATTTTGGTTGATTCTTAGTAATTTTATCTCTTGATCTTTATGCTTGAAAACCCTAATTTTGTCTTTTCATTTCGAGAAATTAGATTAAGAACTGACCTTGGAATGAAGTGCGAGTCAGCAGCGGCGGCACACTAGTGGAAAAAACTTGTTTTGCTACATTAAAAATGCTTGGGTTGTGTAAACAACCCGAGCATTTGGTAGTTTTTTTTAAAAAAAAAAAAGAAATTTCACTAATGCTTGGGTTTTTTAAAACAACCCGAGCATTTGACTATTTAATAAAACTTCTTTTTTTCTCTATTCTCTTTTTCCCCTATCTAGTCATTGGAATTTGCAAGTTGCAACCCATACTTGGGTTCACCCCCTTTTCTCTCTCCTATTTTCCTCTCTACCTCCATTTCCTTATTTTTATTTCTCTTCATCGACTTAGGGTTTTCTCTACCTCCTCTCTTTTTCTTCCTCTCAGTCAACCACCGTCCTTTTTCTCCCTTGTAAAGCAAGTTTCAGTTTCTTCAAATTAAGCGTTATATATTATCAACTTTCCTCGAAACAACAACCATGATTTTTTGAATCTATGGAAGACACTGCTACAACTGCTGCTACCGCAAGAAGCTTCAGTTTTCCTTTGGTGAGTTTCAACACTTTTTCTCTCTCTCTCTCGCTCCTCTTTCTCTATTTTCTCTGCTTCAAATGATGGCGAAAATGGCAAATTTGTGTAAGCAGGAAAGAAATAGAGGTGCGCAGGAATGAAATACTGATCCTGACAGAGAAGATCCTTATGATGATTTTGAGGATGTTCACCCGAAAGTTAAGCGTCATGTTGTTGAAGATGTAACCGCTGTAAAATTTGACCAGATTAGCTTGATTGGTGAGTTTAAATTCGATTTATTAGGGTTTTGATTTGCGATTATCATGACTTAATGTGGAAAAATGAGTTAGAATTTTGTCATTTGTGTGTGTTTACTGGAATTAGTGCCAAATTAGTGTTGGATTCCTGATCTTTTATCCGTGATGTGGTTGTTTTGGACTTGTACTGTCGCTTGTCATATATTTAATCGAATTATGATTTAATCATGTTGTTAAAGTTGCAGCCGCTGTTAAATTTGACTAGATTAACTTGATTGGTGAGTATAGGTTCGATTTAGGGTTTTGATTTTCGATTATCATGATTTATTTTGGGAAAATGAATTAGAATTTTGTCATTAGTGTGTGGTTGCTGGAATTAGTGCTGAATTCATGATCTCTTATCAGTATTGTGGTTGCTTTGACTTGTGATGTGGCTTGGTATCTTCTTTTCTTCTTATTTTACGATTGCGATTAGATAGGTTTTATATTGCCCACCTTGTTTTTGTGATTCGAGCGGTTTTTCTTGCATGCCACATGAAATATTCCTCTTTTATGAGGAGATGTTAAGCTGATGTTGAAGAGCTTGGCATGGGTGATGATATGCTGAGAAATGTATGTGTATCTATGTTGGTGTCACGGAGTTTCTAAAGCAAGAATCAGAGAGTGTGCAGTTATGTTTTCCTTACATTGAAGTATATCTTGTATATAATGTGCGGGGAGCCTGGGATCACACACATTAGCATAGGTTTTCTCTTGACTTTCCTTACTTGTATGGTGTGTAAGCTGTATAGTGAAGTTTCATGCTTCCATAATCGAGTTTGATCTATATCCTGAATAATTGAAGCAATATATTTACAGCTTGGAAAACAGGTACCTAGTGAATCCATATTTCATTCATCTCTGAGTCTGAGATATCGATTGGAGGGCTACTGGCATCTGGCAATTAAGAAAAGGCTAACAAAATGTGTTGTAAGCATAATTTATAAGTTTGTCGTTTTGTATATTGATCTTTTTTGTTGCATATTAACAGATTGTTCCTTGTTGACTCTTATCCATTAATTTTATATCTTCATTAACAGGAAAAGAGCAGTTGTTGCTTTCGCCGTTACTTTCCACTGATTCTGGTAGATGTTTGGCATCCCTTCATTGACTCGTTCTCTGCTTTCAAATGGAAGGTAAACCTATCGTATATAAGCCTAATATATTTAGATTCTTCTCTAATAACATGCTCATCTAATATCCCTTTTTCTTCTCTTGGTTTCGGAGCATGAGCTTTTGAAGTTTCAGTTTATTGAGATTGTTTCCTGTTCATTCAGAAGGTTCAGGCCGCCTGCTATGGTTAACCTTCATAAATCACACACATATCTCTGTAAATTTTAGAGTGTATATTAGTAAACTAGAATATAGCAGGAATTTCATGGTCAATTCAGTCAAACATTCAACAAAATATTGTGTACAGTATACACTGCATTTATGTGCTCATAAGTTGCTAACCTGATGGTCCTATAAACCCAGCTTCAGTTTTATTCTTTATTATGCCCAGCTGGAGATTGAAATTAGACAAATTATTGAGTTTTGCCTTATCTAGCATTATCTTTCGTCACACCACTCTTCATGTTGTTTGCTTTAGACCAAGTAAGCCTAATCTATTTGTCTCTTCTCTTTACTTGATGCATCTGCGAGTGTTTCTAGGTAGGGAATTAGAACAGGGTGAAAGATAATAGGAATAGGGAACATTTGTAATCTTGATGGTTATAATTTGTCAATCATAGTTTGTATAGTTTATTAGCATGTAGACTTGTAGATGCCCACTGTATTTTTCCATTTCTGAGTCTTTTCTAAGCAATGCTTGTAAAGGGAGGGTTGCAGCAGATTACTGAATGATGACGGAGGAAAATGGCTTGTTATTCAGCCCCTTTTGCTGCAAACTCATGCCCTGCTTTTGTTTAGGTGAAGGTTAAAACTCGTGTAGATTGATTTTCTTGCTGGATTTTGGCTATAAATTGGGTTAAATTGTACCGTATAAAGGAACCCTCTATGCTATTCATGAGCTATTTATGGATCATAGTGAGTGTTGATATTGATTAATTTTAATTTTTCCAGTCTTTGCAGAACTACAATGTTGTTCAATTGATGAAAAGGTAGTGGATGAATTTTAGGAGGTTTATGCTATTGCTTTTAGTGGCTGCTAAAACCGACTACAAATTCTGCAACAGTGCGAGATGCCATTAAGAAATGCGCAAGAGATTTTACGGCAAAAAATCTACGCCGCCTGATGGAGAAAGCACTATTACGAAGATGATTGCAATTGATCAGTCTGAAGGTTTGATAATGTTGTTGCTGCAATTTCTCTCTAAATTTCTGGTTTTGTTGTTAGGGTTTTTACGTATTTAAGAAGGTTTGATCATTGGTCCAAGTTTTTTTTGTTTGAAACATATTGTTAGCATTTATGCAACTTGAGGAATTTGGTAGTTGTTTTTAACCTTATTTTTATATGTCTGAGTTGAGGTAGCTTAGTTTATTGAATGAAGTCTTGGGCATGGATTTTGGCTCTCTAATTAAGGTTGATGTGTGTTGCATGGGGTGTTTTCTTTTGAATTAATGCATCAATCATTGGTGAAGGATGCTTACTTCATGGTATATGAGTTCTTTGCTTGTTGTGAGATCTGTTTGCCATTTTTGCTTGATAGAGCATCTTGTTGAAGTAATTAACAAGTTAGTATCCCTATAGTTAGGGTTATTTATGCTTCTTCGCGTAAATTTTGTGCTTTCTTGTGAAAAGGGTGTTAATTTAGAGGTAAATTTTTACTTCTTATTTTTTAGAAATTTTTACTTCTTATTTTTTAGAATAAAGAAAGTTATTATGAATTTACTAGGCTGTTGAAGTTCTGAAGTACAGAGTATGAACTGCCTTGCATTTTCGTGTTTCACTTGATGCAGTGAAGTTCCTAGAAGCCTGTCCTCGAACAAAGCTAGTAATTGACTTCGATTGTGAGGGTTTTGATATGTGTTTCGTGATTGAAATTTATGTGGGTGCTTCTGAATTATAATTTTCTTGCTTTCATGCTAACCCTTTTCTGAATTCTTTTCCAGATCCAGTCTTCTGTACTTGGAATGACCTCCTATTAAGCTTATGGTTACTGAGGACGTATTGTGGTTCATGCCTTTTTTGTTCCCTTTTAGTATTGACTTATGTTGACCCATATCTTTTCAACTAACGCAAACTATCACTCCAACTTCTGTAACTGATATTGACTTAGTGGTCAAGCTAATTATATTTTCTCAGTCCTTTTCCCTAACAAAATCAGTTTTTTTTTTTGCATTTAATGAAACAATAAAATCACTTCATGCATTTAGAGAAGAGAAACATAGCATATTGCATCCCAGAGTGTGTTAGCAACGGACGTTTTGAGATATTGTGATTTTGGGGGAGGGGGAGGGGTGTTATATTTTTGCTTGTTAGTGGCTATGTTGCTAGAATATTTTCTTGCTTCGGGTTCTCTATTGTTTGTGTTCTTTACTTTGGTATTGGGAGGTTGAATTTCTCGATATTAGTATTGTGCACTTGAATTAGTCATGGAGGAGATATGGTATGAGATATAAAAGGTATTGGAAGTTCGATTTTGGGATGGTTGATTGATTGATCGCGGAAGGCTCTCCTTAAACACTCCAAATCACACTAGGTGAGGAAATGAGCAATTAGGAAGTGTAGTATCATAGGATTGACAATTCAAATGTGTTTTTAGTCATTATGGTATAGTACAAGTTAACTTTCAATGAGTATTAGGACTGGCAGATGAGGAACTTTATTTCATACATCATTTCACCCACTACTTAGCGCCACCATGGTATACTAACTTTGCTACATGTTATCATTTTCTCTCTCTTGCGGTAGCGCGTGTTTTTCTTCATCAGTTGCCCTATTAAGTCTCTTTCTAGTTGTTGTTTGTGTGCTCTTGGTGTTGCCACAACATGTTGGTGGCTGCTACTGTGAAACCACTTTTGCTGCTCTGTTTAGTTTCTTGAGTCGATGTTGCTTGATTTTGTCTTTTTTTTGTGTTTCTTACTTTTTAAGTTAGTATGAGGATTTGGTGTTTGTGTGTTTATATGATAGCTATTGTGACATTTTTATATTATTGTTTGTTCTTATAGATCAATAATCTTACGCAGTTCTTGTGAAACATCATGTACTTTTCATGCAAAATTTTGTTCTATTCATCTTTGATTGATTGGTAGTGGCATCTCATCTCGATAGCTCATTCCCTTTTCATTGCAGATATGTCTTTATATTGTCTTCTGATCAAACCTATATGCTAACTTTCAAACCTTGGCAGTTGACTGAATTTGTGGAGCCTGTCCTGTTTCAATCTTACTCTTTAGTTTCTAGGCTTGAGGACCTGTTACTCATGCTGCTGGCCAGCAGGGGTACACTAGTAGAAAAATGACGATTTGCGTCTCACCATCTGCGTCGCACAACAAGATAAACGTTGCAGAAGACTCATTTGCGTCGCATGCAACAGGGATTCGACGCAAGAGACTACCTATGTGCGTCGTATTTAACTAGCGTGCGACGCAAATAGTCATCTGCGTCGGATCCATCCTCACGTCCGACGTAGATGACTCTCCCTCTCTATCCACTAATCAAGCTATTTGCGTCGGACATAAGGCCCATCCGATGCAGATGAGTTGGGCGGATAAGAATTAAAATAACCAACAAAAAAACTGTAAAGTGCGTCGTATGGGCCTCTATCGGCGACGCAGATAACCTTAAATATTAAAAGCCCACTTCCAATTTCTCGTCAGCCGTTTTTCTTCAACTTTTCTAACCTAGGTCTCTCATCCTCTCTCACCGATTCATCTTCACCTCTCTCTCATCTCTCATCCTCATCACTTTCTCTCACCTGTGAAATCTCATCCTCATGAATCGAGCCGCAACATCAGCTAAAGCTTCAAGTGTTGAATGTTGGAAACCCTGAAAATTTGAGCAGCAGCAATCTTCATCGCTCGCACAATGTCTTACTGGTTTTCTCGTGTTATGAAGAAGATGAACATCAACGCTGTGTGTACGGTGCTCCGTGAGGATATGAAGAAGATGATTCGTCAATTTAAGGTCCGGTTTTCATAATTTTGCAATTGATTCAATTTCCATCCCTCTTTCTGCTTCGTGATTTTGATGTGCGTAAATTCATTCCTTTTCTATTTCATTTTTTTCATCCCTGTTCTTAAGATCTATATTATTTCTATATTCTTCCATCTTTGTAGATGAAGGTTTAGCATCCAATTTTTCAGTTTTTCCTCTTTCAAATTCTTGTTAATTTGAGCCCTAAATTATATATTTGTTGCAGAATTTACTAATATTTTTTATTCCATAATTTTTCAGCAAATAAAGTGAAATCTCGGGGCGCATTGATTGAGAGGAAGATCGAGATCTCGAAAGCTTAGCTTCCAATGTAATTTTTTTATTTTTAGGTTATTGAACTTTTTTACTCTTGTTGATTTTCTTATTTTTGATTTTCTGTAATTTATGTATTTTTTTTTTGTAATTAGTGTTTGTAAGAAACACCCCTTCTACTCAGTAAAACACAACTTCTACCTTTTTTTTTTAATTACTGGTTAATTTTTTTGAGTTACGAGCTGCAGTTCATGAAATTGATTTTTTTTTTAAATAAAAAATAGCAATTTGCGTCGGATGTGGACGTATGTCCGACGCAAATAACTGTTTAAGGGGCAAAATAAGGCATGGCTTGGCAGCACTCATCTGCGTCGCATGTCAGCAATGTGCGACGCAGATGAGTCTAATCAACTGCGTTGCGTCGTTGTCCGACGCAGATCAGGATACAGGATCTGCGTCGAGACCTGTGCCGTCGGACCCATGTCCGACGCAAATGGGCGCCTCGCATCCGACGCAAATCGACCATTCTGTACTAGTGGTAGCAGGTCTGATTTTTTTTTTATTGAAAAAGCTCAAATGCTCCGGTTGTGTAGGAAAACCGGAGCACTTGTGTTAACAAATGCTCCGGTTTTTCCATAATAACCGAAGCATTTGAGCTTTTTTTTATTCGTAAATACTCAAATGTTCGTATGACGTCTGCTACGCGTCAAATACGGAGCATTTATGGGCTTTTTTACCGGAGCATTTGAGCATTTTTCCACTAGTGGCAGGAGGCAGCGGCGATGGTGGTGCAGCAGTAGCAACAGGCCAGGAGATCTAAAGTGAACCCTAATTCTTGCTTTCTCTCTCCTTGTTCTCAGATCTAAAGGTAACCCTAATTTTGTCGCCTCTTTTGTGTAATTTTCTTATTGCTTCACCCAATTGATTACGTAATAGTGTAAATTCATACTTCCTTCGTTTTGTTTTAAATGAAATATTGGGTGAAATGACACTATTCATTGATCAATTTTGACTCCAATTTATCGCCATTATATAAAGAAAAACATAGTCAAGTGGGATCTTGTTAGATTCGTCTCGATGCATACTATCAAATTATAACTTTTTTATATTTTTTACATGTGCACAACTAAAGATATTAATGATTAAAGAAGCGTGTTCGGTTGCGTGAAAAAGTAAACGTTTCATTTAAAACAGAACGGAGGAAGTATACTAATATGTAATTTATTTTGTTGACTGTTAGGAATTTCATGATAGTGGAGCAACTCTAATGTCGAATTTCGGTTTTCTAATAGAATAACAGAACCGTTTTAGTGTTTCGTTTCTAACGGGCAAGATTTCTTTGTGTTTTTCTTCACATCTGAGCTTCTTTTTGCTAGAATTTCTTTTTTAAGGGAGTGAAATTATGATCTGCATCTTTGAGACATTATGTCGATCAAGTGTTATGTGTTGCTAAATCAGTCTTTAGTTATGGAGCATGATCCTTTTTTCCAAATAAGCAGATTTTAGGCCTCTTACATTTTCTATAGTTTTCAATATTCTGCTAGCAATAAGATTAAAGAATCGATCTTTTGTGGAGATCGATGAAACAAGGCTAGTAAAAGCTTGAGCAGTTTAGCAATAAGATATAAAGTACAGTGTGCTGTATTTTCGCTGCATTTGCACTTTGGCTAGAATATATGACTGATTACCATGCATTTCCAATTTGGTTCCATCCAATTTTTGACTCTTCTTTGTTTTGCTCGAGTAGAATCTGGGCAAATAGGGAGTCAGCTACATGATCCAAGGAAAGGAAGATGAGTTACATGGCAGAACTAGAGCACAAAGTCCAAATATTGCAAATTGAAGTAACTTCTTTATCTACTCAAGTGACCTGCTGCAGGTATTAGTTTATATGTTATGCTCTTTAGTTTGATTTATACTCTTATTTTAGCATGATTTTGGATCATTCTTGTGTTTTAGTGGATTGTTAGCTATTTTTGAGTTATTTTTCTTGTACTGCCAAACTTTTTTTTTAAATTTTCTTTATATATATTTTGGGGTGGGTGGGGTTAGGTAATACTCTGGCTCCTACCTGAAGCCTCTCTTTCCCGAATTCAGCAAGATTGGCTACTTTTCCTATCCGCCTAATCCAACATGACAGATCTGGTAATGAGCAATCTCATCAGTGATTACTTTGCTGCGTCTAGCTCTTTTATTGCCTAAATCAATTGGTTAACTTCCAGGTTGAGGGGAGATCTAGATATCTGCCGCCTCCAACTTGCCATTCAAATTGTTGGAGATATTGTTTCTGAATTGCCTGTATTTTTTTTAGAACATAGTAATGAATTGTTTGCTATCCGTAAGGAAATAATAGCATGAATATATAAGTGGTGGGAACTAGTACTTACATAGTACCACTTGACTTGTAAATTGTAGCTTGTTTTACTTGGTTGCCTAATTATGTTATTTCTGCAATCTTTGGCATATTGTTATATATTTCCGTTTTATTATTTTAGATAAAATTGAAAACATAAAAAGGGTAACGGGCTTACGTATCGATTTCATTGTTAGAGAACCTTACCTTTTTACCGTATAGTATAAGGGTTAATTAATAGGAAACAACAAATTAAATGAATATAATGTGACGAGAAAGGTATAAAAAAAGTGTTTATTTGGTGGATTACTCTAGAAACTTTAAATTAGAGAAGACACATACTAATCAAGCTCGTACTAATCAATTGTCTAATTTTTAATATGACACATACTTATATTTCCAATGCAATTATTGTTAAAGTTTGATGCATTATGGAGGGACTTTAGGAGGGAAGCCGATCTTAATGGTTTTAGTTTTAGTATATAGAAGTAGTACAAAACTTTAGAGTGGGTCCCTATTTTTGTTGCGACACCTTGGAGACTTGGTGCGACATAGGTGCTGAATTGTAGTAAATCTCTTATCAAGTGGCTGTTTTTCTGTGTGCTTGAAGGTTGTTGTAACTCGTAATATCACCTAGCATGTCGTGTTATATTATAGGCAATGAATGAAGTTGAAATCATTTGACGAGGAAAAAGTTAGAATGGTTCGCACCATTGTTGAAAGCATTGCCAATTTGGAATGGATTTGATTATTCGGAGGAAAAACTGATCCTTATATTTAGTCATGTTATGCTAGATAGCATGTTGTTGATGATTTGATTAGTTGATCTATTTTCATTATCTATGAACATTAAACACTGAGCTAACTTCCTCCTGAATAGCTGTAGACGACCTTTTATTGGATTTATAAGCTTGCATGTTATTGTCATCTTCTGGGTTTTGGGGCTTGTAAGTGAGGGTGTCATGGCGAAGGATATGTCATAGTGTTATAGAAGTATGTGCATGTGAATTGTTGAGGGTTGACAACTCCTCTTCTCCTTTCTTTTCTTTTCTTTTTGTTTTTTCTCAAGAATGCCTTCTGTTTCCTTCTTTCTTTCTTGATTTTTTTTAGTGTCTAGCCTTTACAAGCTACAAATGTATAGCTAAAGGTGATTAATAATTTGATGGTCCACTCTATAATTCAATGACGCAATTAAACTGATGACTTGCTGCTTTTAGCAGTACTACCCCTAAGTGATTAATCTTTATTTCTTTTTGTTATTATTGTTGCTGTAATGTTGATGCATTATCTTTAATTTGCTGTAGTTAGCCTTTAGCATTACTTGATTAAGCATATACTGTGTGTTAGACTCTCCGTAACTACTTTTTGTTGTTGTTAACAATACGTGATATAAATAAATTATTAAGCACGTCAAGTCTGGATTTTAAATTCAATGGTCTGCTGACTTGGGTTCTTATATGATCACTTTTTTGCAGAATTATAACTATGATTGAGTTGTAAGTGATACAAGAGACATGCCCTACAATTGTAGAACCAAAGCAATGTGACTGGTGGTGCTAGATCTGCTGCTCAAGTGCCCTCTTCTCTGGGTCTGTGGGGATGGTTCCTGGCAATGCTCAGCCTGCAAATAGTCATCCACCACCCGCTCCGAGACCTAGTGGTGCAGGGAGTGTTCTACCGCAACCGAAGCCGGAACTTCTTTGCTCAAATGCGATCTTATGGTGGTTCCGCTAGCAATCCAGTCTCGGGACATTACAATGCTACTAATGGATCTACTTTGCACCCTAAACCATAATTCACTAGTGGAAAAAACTTCTTTTGCTACTTTACAAATGCTTGGGTTATTTAAACAACCCGAGCATTTGACAGCCTAACTAATTTTTTTTTAAAAAAAATCACTAATGCTTGGGTTTTTTAAAACAACCCGAGCATTTGACTATTTTAATAAAACTTTCTTTTTATTTATCGCTTTTTCCCCTATTTGCTCATTGGAATTAGAAACCCCATAAATGGGTTTACCCGCCCTCCCCTTTCTCTCTCCTCTTTCCTCTCTCGCCTCATATTTTCATTTATCTTCATCGACTTAGGGTTTTCTCGCCTTCTCTCTCGTTTCTTCCTCTCCCTTGTAAAGCAAGTTATCGGTTTCTTCAAATTGAGTGTCATATATTAGCGACTTTCCGCGAACAACCGGCAGTTTTTTATGGAAGATCTTTGCGCAACTCCGCTTGCCGCGACTTTCGAAGCCTCGGTTCGTCATTCGATCGGTAAGTTTCAACACTTCTTCTCTCTCTTTCTCTCTTCTCGCTTCAATCATGTCGATAATGGGGGATTTGTGTGCTTAGAAAAGAAATAGAGGTGCGAAGTTGAATCCTAAACCTAGTGAACAAAACCCATACCGATCTTGACAGAGAAGATTCGACGACGTTCTTGAGGATGTTCGCCCGAAAGTTAAGCGCAATCGTGTTGTTGGAGCTGCAACCTGTTAAATTTGACTCGATTAGCTTGATTGGTGAGTTAAATTCGATTTAGGGTTTTGATTTTCGATTATTATGATTCGATGTTGAAAAATTAGTGCCAAATTAGCCGAATTCATGATCTCTTATCTCGTAATGTGGTTGTTTTGGACTTCTAGTGTGGCTTTGTTATCTGTTTAATCGAATTTATCTCGTAATATGCTTGATTTAGTTAGACGTAGAATTTAGTTGATTCGTTGGTGTAATTTCGGAAGATTGTGAGAAGTTTTAGCTTTTTGTTGATGTAATGTATTCACATTTGCAATTTCAAGTAGCTGGATTGATTTGGTTCGCGATTTTCATATGTAAATGAGTAAAATTAGGAGGTTTAAACCTCTTTTTGAGTATTATTGGAATTTGCTGTTTTGAGATAGATATATTTACTTGTTAATAGTTTGATTGGGTGTTGGTGGGTGTACCGCACTTTGTAGAGTGACGGTGTGATTGTATAGTTTTACTACTTATGATTTGTGGATTATTTTAGTGTCTCTTATTTGTTTTAGTAAGTTACGCAATTGTGGATATGAGTTTGGACTTGTATGACCGAGCCATGGATAGGGCTGTTGAAAACCATAATATTTCGGGTTCTTATTATGTGAGTTCGCCACTTACTCGCTCTCGAACTTCTATTCTTGTGGGTGGTGGTCACCTAATGATGTTTTACTGAAGTCTTTGTTTCTATATGGTCCATTGTGCTGCTTCTACTTTAGTTGTAATTTTTCTGCTTCCCTCCCTTCTCTCTACTGTTTTGGTCTGAGTTGTCATGGAGTGCTACTTCATTTGCTTAGCTAACTCGATTCATGTCCTTATGATCATGTCAACTGTTTGCAGATGTGATTCGATCCCCCTCCAAATTCCTATCCAATTTAAATGTTTCTTTTTGCATTTAGATTTTTTTACGATGGTTTTCATTTGGATTATTACATTGAATTTACTGGAGATCCGATGGAATCTTCGTTGTATCTTTGTTTTCATTTCAATCTTCAGTCTATTCTTCTCAATATCAAGGTACATTTGATTGATTTGATAATAGTGCTATGTGCATGATAATCGTCTCATATGTAGTTCAAACATCAAACTACTGAAACAGAGTTGAAAGAGTGAAGAATGAAGATTTTGAAATGATTGCTCGGTTGCTCCTCTAGATCTCTCTCTTATAATGCATAAGTATTCAAGTCCCAAAAGGTATTACTAGCATGTCCATCAACAATTGCTAGTTCCAGAAATAGTGATTGATGTTCCATTTCATGAATTCACTGCCACTTTTTGTCTGTTGCAGATGGGATGTCAAGGAGTTATTATCCCTAGAATTTTTCTGTTCACGGACACCCCTATCTCATGTGAGTGGTGATGATTCAAACCGTACTTGTTTTTTCTGGAATTTGGAGCATGCTTATGATTTGCTGAAATGGCAACAAGAAAATTAAGATTTTGGTTTATGTTTATCTTTGTGATATATTTAAATCGAGTGAAGTCTAGAATTGCAACATCTCATAATAATGGTGGCATATATTCTAAAAGCACACCCTTGACGAGACGAAAAGTAAGTTGTACTTTAAGAGGAATGAAAGAAAGAAAACAGACAACAGGTGCTTTGTTTAACCTTTTCTTTTCCTACGAAATCCTTATGTGCTTTATACTTCATATATCTTGGGTGTTTACTAAAGTGAACACTTCTGGACACCAATTGAAACAACAATATAGATCAATTTGTGAGGATAAGTTTTTCCAAGTGTTTAAGTTTAAGTTTTACTCTTAAGATTTATACAGTTTGGTGTCAGTTGCTTTGATGTCTATTTATGGCCTAGTTGTTGACCTATTTCAGCTTCTATACTCGCCATTCCAGCTTCCGCACTCGTACATAATGACAATAGGTGTGTTGTCAATCTTATCAAATCGTGTGCTATACTATTTTAGTATTTTCTATATTACTTTTGCTATCTAAGGCTGTTATTACTGAAAATTCTTATTTCAGTAGTACTGTTATAGTGTAACACGTCTTTTATGTATTCTTCGACTTCTCAACTTCTTTTGATATGCAATTTCCTTCTTCGGACCTATCTTTGCTCCCTCTGAGAACTTTGTCATGTTCCACTCCGATCCAAATATGTTCTCCTATGGCCAATTATGCCGCCTGTGAGAATTTCTCTAATTTTTAGTATGCATTTTTGGTGTTTTGCGTCCTAGATGAAGAGGTTATAGTTTGTTCACTCTCTTCTTTGTTTATTGTAACTATTACCTGTTGCTATGTAATTGCCATCGATTTAAATCTAGTGCACTACGTATGATAAGGTGGCTAGTCTCTTGAAATTTTTACGTTCAATGTGGGCTCCTTGTTTCTGGTGTATTGTTTTCTGGTTTATGTGATTGTAATATATATGGTGCAGAAGAACTATCAAATTTTTACCTAAGCGTGAAAAAAAGAGCCTCTCCAAATTCAGTGTGGACAGTAGATCCGTAAATAAGATGAAGACCAATGCAAAATGATTTTTTATTTTTAGCATTACTGAGGATTATTTTATATCCTATCAATTGCTAGAAAGGGACTAAGTATTGTAATTTCACTAAAAGGGGGACCCATAAAACTAATGTTGTCATGCATTATCATTAAAAGAACTTTATTGTATGCAGGTTTCTAAGTGTACATCTAACAGGTGATCATCTATGTACAACTATAAATATTCTGAAAAATGAATTCCTTAGCATCGTATGTGGAGATCTCATCAAAATCTTCTAATGATTATGATCTGTAGGAAGGCTACCTTACTTTTCGTGGTGGATTTTGGAACTACTTTAGCATGGGTATGGTGGTGATTTTGTCTCTCTTTCTCTCTTGCTTAAAATTTTGACCTTAACATAAATCATCTGAGAATTTCTTTTCTTTTCCAATGTGCATTTATTTCATTCTAAGAATTCTTTTTTTGGTGGGATGATGGGTTGTTCTGGTGCTGAACTATGTGTCTTCGATGTGGTAACATATGACATGCTAAATATTTGTTTCTTTGTTTAAGATATAGGTATACAAGATTTTCTACTTATATTTCATGATTATGTGCCTACATGACCAAGTAGTGTTCACCGTTATCTTCATCTTTCTAATTTTTTCTCGAAGTTTAACATAGTAGAAGTCAGAAGCTCCGTGTATTTTTTTCCTCTTTTCAAGTACATTTTTGTTGTCTCATTTCATTTTTATTTAGCGTTCAGGTCTTGCAGTTGTAATTCATCATTTCCCATTAACCTCTTACACTTTGTTTGGATAGCAATATAGGAGGGAAAGGAAGGGGAGGGATAGAGGAGGAAGGGGAGGGGAAAAAAAGGGAGGGGGAAGATGGATCTCCATTTTCCCTCCAAATCTATCATGTTTCCCCTTCCTTGCTTCAATCCCTTATCCAAACAAGGGAACTTGTTCCCCTTCTTTTCCCTTCCTTCCCTTTCTCTCTATTTTCTCCTATCCAAACGAAGTTTAAATTAAATGTTAGGCTGTTCTTTTACCAATAGGGTTCCTGTACTACATGGATATTGAGATGCGAATCATGTCTTGCTTCATTGATGTAGCATGTGCTAGGTAAAAGAATTTATCACCAAACTATAGTTTCTTCTTTACTTCCCCTGGCCTCCTCCCCCAAACTAACATTGGAAAAAGCCTTTGTAAATATTTGCAATGTTTATCTGATTCTTGTGGGTTCTTTTTTTGAATCATATCTTTTATGAATTAAGATAATGGGGGATTCTACGTTTTCTTTCGCATTTTATAAATGAACTTGTCTTCTTCGGAATATGTATACTTGTTAACTTTACTACTAGCTATGTGATCATTTAACTTTCCCTATACTCCGGCTTTGTATTCTTATTACATCTTTTAAATTTTTCTCTACGGGATTGGATGCCCAAGTGTCATACGCATTTCATTTCGAGAGGAAGTTGAATCCTGAAAAGTTTAAGAACCAGTTAGTTAATCGAGGTTGATAGTCTTCGATTATTATATTTACATAATGCACCTGTTGCTAAATAATCAATTGTTGTGTTCGACTTGCCCTCCAGGTGGAAGTGATCTCTCTCTCTCTCTCTCGTGTCCCTTTCTCTCGCTCCGATTTTTTGGGTTTGTTGAGGGCCGGTGGTTGGACATAGATGCTAATAGGCATAATAGGGAGAGCTACATAAGGATATCGGGCCTCTAGGTCTTTACATATCTTGTCCATGATAATATAAAATACGCCCTCACTATATTTATGTACACTTGAAAGAGTATTAGTGATTACTACTTGTGGCCTAATTATATCTAGATTTCAAGCATGTGCCTATTATAGTAACCCGAGAAATTGCATTGTGATGAAGTTCGTAAGTGATTGCTTCCCGAACTAAGATACCGATGTTTGGACTCTTCTCGGAGATCCTCTCCCGTGCATTGGTTGACCCCGCCATAATAAAGATTAAAGCGTGCTTGGTGTTACTATTAATCTGGACCAACCCGAATAACTTGCATGTGCTTATTCCTCATTAGTACGATGAACTTTTTGTCATCTTCTATGATGCTCCCCGCTCTATTAAATGATTATATATCCCTATCTCTTGGCCCCGTCATATCGTAGTAGATTATCATTAGTTTTGGGTGTATAATTGCACCTGTAGAAGGCCAGTTACCCTTGTGTTCTTGAGTAACACCACCTACTTGTGAGGACGATGAGGTGCATGTAAGAATAAGATGTGCAATGTGACGTGCACCTCCTCTTTCATTTTTTTTTTGTTTGCTTGATTTCTATATCCTCCATGTTTCGGCTTTGTTTGCTCATCAAAATTTACTCTTGTATCCCCAAGTAATCTTTCCGTTATGTGAATAAAAGAAATTGGAAGTCGATAGAGGGCGAAAAGTAGTAACCTTTTTTGAACTCTTGCTTCGTAAATTGGTGTGGGAGGTGGTGGTCGGCAAAGGGGAGGGATTATAGGGATCCTACCTTACCTCCTCTCTCGTAGATGCAAAAACAAACAAGAAGAAAAGGGTGGCACACTCGGCACCGCAAGATTCGGCGCTTCCCTCTTAAGTGAATCTCAAGTGTATCGGGAGCTTTAAGCCATTGATAGTTGTTTTGACTTCTCTTTTCTTTTGTCTACAACCGCCATTTTAAGTTTATTACATGGCACATAAACCTAAGATTGGTTTATTGTTTTGTTCATTGCCTTTGCTTTATTGCCGCACCGGGGCTCATACGTTTGCATCAAGAGCTCGTATGCCGCACCAAGCCAGGCCATACGCCGCACCAACATTTGCGGCAAAGACTAAGCAGCCTAAAGCCGCATCTCGCCGTCGCAGCTTGGCCGCCCGGCAAGCAGTAGTACGTTTTTCCATCCCCTTGGCTCGACTATCAAATTAGTGTATGTTTGGGGCATTGCACGAGAGTAATTTCAAATGTTGTAGACTTGTAGTTTAATATTTAGTTTGATCAAGCACTTCGCCTTTGTTTATGGATGTTCCTTTTTATCTTTTCGAGCTCTAATAGTTTATACTATATAATATTACTCTCTTTCACGAGGTTTCGTGTTTTCTAACTTTCCATCGTTAGTCTTGTTTGGGGGTGTTCCTTTAATTAATCGGGCATGGTCTTCTTATAATCTGTACCTCGGTTCGGGTTCACAGACCCAATGATTCATGTATTTGATATCCGATACAACGCTCACAAGCCTTCACAATCCGTTAGAGCTCATCAGAAACGTGTTCTTTAAGGTCGAGTGGCACCCGTCCCTTTCACTTCTCATCTCCATATCCACGAGACTTGAACATTGGACTCCACAAGATTTGAAGTTATAACTCATATCTTTTACTCTATTACATTTGCATCTTTGAAAATTAAGGAGATAGTCTGTTAACTTATAAATGGACAATCCTTATATGAACCTGGACCATATTATTTTTACAGAATCTCTAAAATGGGTGATTTATGTATTTGAAACTCTTCGTTGCAGGGTCATGATATTCTCATGGCTACAATGCTTAATGGAGCTGCTATTATGGATGGAGCTTTTCTTCTTATTGCTGCTAATGAGAGTTGTCCACAACCCCAGACTTGTGAGCATCTTGCTGCAATTGAGGTTATGCGTATACAAGACAGGTTTTCCAAACATGGCTTTGAATGATGGTGATGCTTTGTGAAGGGAAATCATGACCATGCTTCTTGATAAAGAAGGAATGGAGCGGACCAAACTTATTGATTCTAAACTCGGCAGTTCATTGGATCCCTGGAGACATGGTCTTGGAGTTTGCATGTTCCGATGTTGAGTAGCCTATGCCTATATGAAGAAGATGAGGTGATAAATTATATGGCTACTCGTTTTTCTTTTATCGTTTTTTGTATTTTTTAACTTTTATGATCTTGACTGCTATATGTCAAGGTTGTATCATGCTTCATTCTGGTTTTCTACTTCATTCGTGTCATACTTGAAATTTGTTTTATTGTTTATCTTGAGCTTCAATGTTCTCGAAGAGGAAATTTTTAATGCTATCTTGTGACTTGTGTGTTAGGCATCACACATGTCCCCAGCACAACTTGAGGCAGTAGAATGCTTCAATGTTCTCGAAGAGGGAATTTGTTGTATGTTTGCTTGCAATGTTGCTGCAAGAGGGGAGCAACTTGGAGAACCAGTGTGTTTTTGCTATTATTATCAACTTAGTGCTCTGACCTTGACTCCTTGAGAAATTATTGACAATGTAGCCAAAAATTTTAGCAGGTATTATATTTTTGTAACACAAATCTGCGCTTATTTTGTAACTAATGTACACTTGTTTCATTTTATTAATATTAATATTAATATTTTGAATGTGTTGGATGTACGATTTGCGTGTGCGTTTTTTGTATGTTATGTTGGGTAAGTGAGAGGAGCACGAGGCGTGTGGTGGTTGAATGTTTGGATATGAAACTACTGTGTACTGCAGCAGCCCTGTGTCTAGTGTAATAATGTAAGCATGCTAGCTAGCACTCATGCTGGCAGTAGCTGGGAGCCTGGGTCTTTTTTTTTTATTAAATAAAATACACAAATGCTCCGGTTGTTAAGGAAAACCGGAGCATTTGTGAGTATAAATGCTCCGGTTTTCACTAAAAACCGGAGCATTTGTGGTTTTTTACCCAAGTAAAAAAGTTCAAATGCTCCGGTTTTTGGCACAACCGGAGCATTTAAGAAAACAAATGCTTCGGTTCTCAACCGGAGCATTTCTAAATTACTCAAATGCTCGTATGACGTCTGCTACGGGTCAAATACGGAGCATTTGAGGGGTTTTTAACCGGAGCATTTGAGCTTTTTTCCACTAGTGATTTGCTGCTGGTAACTCTGTAAATGCGGCTGGTAATTCTGTAAATGCTGCTGCGGCCGGTCCATATGGAGCATTCAATAATGCTAAGACGAATTAATGCTTCTCCAAATGCTTATGCACGCAATCAGCAACCTCCCCATCAGCAGCCTCCCTATCAGCAGCCTCCTTTAATGTACATGGATAGGGGTCCTATTGCTAAGATGAGAAGTTGGGAACCTCTGAGAAGCCTGATTGGATTACAGTTTGTGTCACCATCTCATTTTATTAAGGTGGACTCTTGCTAACAGCATGCCCAATTTCATTAATTTCTCTCTTGTTTTACTATGTATTGGTGCAAAACATGAATGTATCACTACAGTAGGCTTGAATTGGATGCTAAATCAAGTGAGTGCTAGTTTTCATTTATTTCTCTCTTCTTTCAAGTTTAGAATATGGTGTTCTTAATCGTTTGGCAATTAAACATCCTTTATGAAACCTGTTGTGCCTAATGTATGTGAATTGTTCTCCACTCTTGAGCCTTGGAAAGTGCTTATAGCTAGTATTACATAGCTGTAGTGCTGTAATTTTTTTTATTAAAAAAACATAGAACAAATGCTCCGGTTGTTAGGGGAAAACGGAGCATTTGTATCTACAAATGCTCCGGTTATCCCTTAAAAACGGAGCGTTTGTAGTTCAAATGCTTCGGTTTTTTAAAGAATCGGAGCATTTGAGCTTCTAAATGCTCCGGTTACAACCGGAGCATTTGTAAACTTCTCAAATGCTCGGGTGACGTCTGCTACGGGTAAAAAACGGAGCATTTGTGGGCTTTTTAACCGGAGCAATTGAGCATTTTTCCACTAGTGAGTATGTAACACCCCGAAATTTTCATCCTTTATTTTTGGCGTTTGTTTACATTAAAATGATATTTTTCGTAAAAATAAATAATTTATTATTTAAATTATTTTAGAACGTGTTGTGAAAATGTGTATATATTTTTATATGTTGTGATATATTTATATATATTTATTTTAAGTTGTTAGGTATTTATTTTAAAAGTTATATTAGTTTTGTTATTTATTTAGGCGTTTAGGATGCGGTGTTGTCGCGTAGCGTTTTTGTAACGTTGATGGGCCGACTTGGGTGATGAAATGTTGCATCACATGTGGCGTGTCATGCTGGCCGAAAATCAGCAATTATGGTATGGAGGATGAAGAGTTTTGGTGCTCATTAAGCTAACCTTTGGATCTCTTGTAACCCCTCATTTAATTCCCCATTAACCCACCTTAATGCACCCTTAAACCTTTGCTTAATGAGGTGAATAATCTCATTCTTTTACTGCACTTTAACCCCCTCCATAATGCTGAAAAAAAGTCAGGAAATTCGTGCATAACAACTCCTCTTCTTCTCTCTTCTGCATTTTCGGCTATTTCTGCACCCCTATTTTGTTTGCATCATATCTTCTTCGTTTCTTATCCGAATTGGACGTGTGAGTAGTCAAAATCTATATACTCAGAAAGATCTTGCTTGTGGTACAATTTGTTTTTGAATAAAGGGAAAAACGCGACTGCAGTTTTCGTTTCAATCAGACGAGTCATCCAGTTTTTGTTTTCTGTCACACCTTCGCGAAAATGTCTATCGCCGGAGATCTATCCGTTGGATCGTTCTCAAATTTGGAAAGCAAGTTTAGAACATCTTGGAATTTACTTTGATCGGAGAGACTTGAATCTGATCTTTCAATAGCTGGGAATCATGGTCGGAACAGAACAGCACGAAATGAGATTTTTCAACGTTCCAGAAGAAAACGCCTAGTGACTTGTTGCTACAATTATCGATCGTGGAGGACTTGGATTGCACATATTTTTCGTATCTCTGTAGACTCGCTCTCCTCCCGACGTTCCAGGTAACTAGTAGTTGTCTTAGAACGATAGTGATTAGGGTATTTTTCGGTATTAGATTATTAAGCTAGGAATTATTTTAATTACTTTTTATATGAAATTTTTAATGAAAAATTACGTGAGTGTTCTTTATATATGTTGTCTATATATTATGTGCAGTAAAATAATTTTCATTTGAGTTTTCCTATTTATTTAATTAGATTGGTAATTTGTGTGTTTATGGTTTAATTATTAAATAATTAGTGAATGAGTTTGTTAATTGCCGAAAATATTTTTATTGAAGCATGTTATGTGTGTAGTATATTTTTCATGTCTTAGAATAATTTTTATTTACAGTTTATGAGTTTATTTAATTGAATTCTCAATTTTTGCATTTTTGTGTTTGTAGTATTTAAATCGTGAATATTATATTTTGAGGCCGAAAAATCTATTTCCTTGCATAATATATATTAACGTGGGTTTATGCATGTTATGTGAATTTTTGGTAATTTTTGGGCGTTTGTTTCTATTTTTAATTATTTTATTGGCTTTATTGTGTATTCTGTAAATTAACATTTAAAATTACTTTTAGAGTCTGAAATTAGAAATAAAATTTGTACCATGTCAGTAGAGTTATAATGGTCGTATGATAATTTTTGTGGTATTTTACTGATCTATTTCATTAGTTTAATAATTTTTATTGTGTTCTTGTTAAGAGTTTGAGGATATTCTTTTAAATTATTTAAGGGTTTAATAATCAGAAATAAATTGAGACCTTTTATGTTCTTGGAATTTGATGATTTGTAGGTTACTGTAGTTATAATTGAGTATCATTATATTTACGTTTAGTCTTTGTAAAAATGATTAGTCGTGTACGTTTTGCTGAATTAATTAGCTTTGGAGTTAATTGATGGCGACGTCAGACGCACGCTGATGCGTCAGACGCAGGTTGGTCAGTGCGCCAAACGTACAGGGTGGCGCTGAGCGCAAGCTCATGCGCCGAGCGCACAGTTTTGTGTAGTGTAATTTTTCATATGTTCTTGTACGTATGTTCTACATGTAGTTGGTGATCTTATATGATGTGATGCATTTTTGGTTGATACTGTTAGTGCTGTAAACTCTTTTTATTATCATTGTTTGTGCTTAGTGATGTTCAAAGTATTTGTTGTAAATTTGTAAGTTTACTTTTTTTTGAGGAATTTTGAAGAGATATCTAGTGATGAATGGTGGGTATAAGGTCGGGTGGCATCCCTTTTGATGAATATTATTGAGATGAATGTTACTTTTATGATATTGACAAATTGTGGGTATAAGGCCGGGTGGCATCCCTTTTGACGAATAGTTTTGAGATGAATGATACTTTTATGATATTTATGATTTTATTTTTGAGATAAGAACATCTGGTGGGATAGATGTAGTCCCCGGTGAAGAACATGCCAACCAGCTGGTTTGCGAAGTAGGGTTAAACCTGGGTTAATTGTTGTCGTCCGAGAGGTCAGGGAGTTCTGCGTGTTCTACCCTGCATCGGGAGTTTGGCCATTCTTAGACACAGGCAGTGGGGAACGTAAGCCCATTGACTGACCTGGAGATTGCGATCTGACAAACCTTAGGAAGTGAATTGCGATTCACTGGCGTTCGGTTTCTGACTCAATAACTTGTTGTACCTTTGCTTTTATTATTCTTTTAGTACTCTTGAGATGATTTATTCATTTAATCTTATTTACTTGATATTTACTTTCACTTGTATCACTTGTGAGCTTTATGGATATGAATGCATGTTGTAGTTGTCTTGGCTTTATTATTTCCTTTCTTACTAATCAATGTCTGGAATAGACTTTGATATCTTCTGTTCTGAGAGAACTGCTAGTTACTCCCCACTGATTGTGGATTGTTGTTATATATTTTGCAGGTTATGTTGATGGGAATCTTCTTTGGTTTTGGGCTCGGGTTGAGTTGCGAGAATGAAATGATAGTTGTTTTAGGCCTAGACTTCTAGTTAGACTTTTCTCATTTGGAATACTCTGAATTAGTTATTTATTTATATTATTTATTTAAGTTGGTCTTTTCACATAGTTATTTAAATACCTTTGTATTAGTAGTGGCATTCCCAAAAGAAGATGTTTCCGCCATCGTCCTATAATACTATTATTATTTCTTTTTTTTCCGCTTTAATTTGAAATTCTGGGGTGTTACAGAGTACATATGTGATTATAAACTAAATCGTCGAATTAACGATTTAGGTTAAGGCTATTTATATAACCCGACTCGGAATCGCCATCCCGCGTCAAAACATTATCCGCCCGGTCGGGCGCGCAAACGGATTTGACGGACATTCGCCCGATCACTCGCCCGGTCTTTCGGGCCAAGCCGCCTGGGTGGGCGAGACTTGCCCGGTTGACCGGCGAGCACTCAAACTCCCCGTTTTCGCCGCTTTTTCACCATATTCAAGGCATATTCGCTACATGAATAATAGTGCGAGTGAAGAGAAAGTCAAAATGTGAATGTTTGAGTGAAGTTAGGTTTGATGTAGGGTGATTAAAATTAGATTAGAGGAGATCTTGCATGGAAGCCTTGTAACTTGTAAGTCATCGTGTCATGCATGATGCATATTATTAAAATCCCTAGTGCATCATTTGATGCTTTATCTCCTGTTTCTCATAATTTAACATTAAGTCTTCTTATGTGTTCATTGTTGTTTTTTATATTGTGCATATTCCATGTTACTATTACTTGTGCCGCATTATTGAATAAGCCACTGATCCTAACGTTTTCAACATCAACAATTGGGATTGTACGAATGGCAAAAATAAGACAGTTTTGGACTTTATCTAGTTTAATATTTCAAGTGTCATAGTTTGAAGAAAAAGAAAATGGTGAGAATATTAAGTTTGTAGTTTGTGACTTATACTAATCTCTATTATATAAGTGAAGGAGGGAGCAATTGAAATAGCCTGTATTCTTAAGCAGTTTTAATTTAAAGTTAAATATATTTTATCTACTTAATTATGTGATAATAATATTGGTATTATGAAAATATTATGAGATATATGTATATATTTTTTTTAGTTTTTTTTTAATACTTTATTTTTTTCAAATAAGTTATGAATTATATTTATTTTTTACAATTACAACTTTTATTAAACTCATTCCTCAAATTATAGAATGTAGCTATTTTGAGTTTTATTGAAACAAGTCAAAACTAGTCAATTTCTATTTAAGAAAGGAAACTCAACTCCTCTTCCCATATATCTCTCATTCAATCTTTCTTTTTCCCCTCTCAAAACTTCATCTTCATTCTTTAGATATTCCATAAGAGCAACCTTTTGCTTTCCTCAAGTTAATCCAGCCAAACTTCATTCTTCAATCAATTTTCCTTGCAAATTCATTCATACTTCATGAAATGATATACAAACCTCACAATTCTACTTGTAATTGTTTAAGAAAGTTTGAAAATCCAAATAAACCCAAATTCCATCCTCTTTGTTGAATTGACCCTAAAATGTTGATCAAGTGCCATGCATGTAGCCAAAAATAAAATAAAAACCTCCATAAACATTCTTGAAAGCTTGAGCAAATTGAAAATTGAAAGAAAACCCCCAAAATCCATAGACTCTTTCTCTCTCCTCTGTTCACGACTGCTCAATTATCTTCAACCTGCAGTCTGAATTTAGCAAATGTTCCTTCTTCGAAGTTGTAGATCTCGAAAAGTTATTGAATTTAGACTCAAAAATTACTCAATTTGAAGTTGTGTGGTAGGAGTTGAGCCCATTTGAATTTTTCAGCTGTTGCTGCCATTTTCCTTGCGCTACTGCTCGTGTAGAAACAACAAGTTCTTCCATTGCTTCTCTAAATTACTTCTCTTTCTGTTATGTGCAAGCGATGACTCAAATTTCTTGTGATCTATTGCATGCAAAGGTAAAATTGGTCTTCTTAGTTTTTACTCTCTTTTTTTCAAAAAGAATACTTCATATAGTTTATGGGATAATCAATTTTAAGTCACGTTGTTACAAATAAATTTAGTATAAATTAATAAAGCATTTTTTTTAAAAGTGGAAATTAATTAAGATTTCCTATTTAGTTTATTGAATGAGTTACTAATTTCTTCCTATTATTATTACTGAAGTATTATTGGAAGGTAGAAAAATCGTTTGAGGTCATTGGTGATAGTTATGGAGGTCAAGTAATAGTTGAAATTATTGGGTTCAAGATTTCATTGGAAGTCAAGTATTATTATTATTGGACTTTGGTATTGATGATTGAATTAAGGTACACATTGTCCACCCACTTTTTGTTAAAAGAAATGTATTTATTATATGATTTTAGTATTAACTGGATTGCATTGGAGTAATTGATGAGAATTTGTGATATATGTTACAATGATGTATGACTTGTGCAAATGATTGAGAATTTATTTTATTCTATTTGGTTGACGATTGATTGTTGGTTGTAGACCACATGGTTCTAAACGTAGTGTTATAGAATATAAATTAATCAAGTAAGAATAGCCTACGAATTATGGTTCTAAACCTGTGCTTGTTGAATATAAGACACATGTTCATGATCCTTTTTAAGTTAAAGAGTAATATCCAAATGTGAGAGATTGTTGCATGACTAATAATAGTAAGGGTATTTTGAATATATTTATTCAAGGCATACTAATTACTAAGTTCATCTTTTCAAGTTGTTTAATATACAAGAAAGGATTTGTATTTCTAAACTGTAGTACTTAAGTATTTCCATCCCATAAGTATTTTGGATAATTTCCTAAGTGAATTATGCTATAACAGGAGAACTTTTAGTTCAATTGAATGGATATATTATGTATATATGTTATACTTACGAGTTGCAAAAGTAATACTACTTTATAACTGATTTTATCCTATATAACAATATGTTTGCTAAAATGATTCATTTGTCGATCATTTCTTTTCTTTTATGCAAAAACTTTAAAATTTTTGCTTTATTATAATTAATAACACGGCCTTAGAAATATGAGATGGATTCATTAGTATTCATACCCATGGATGTTTATGACTAATCTTTATTGAGTTATTTTTACCACTACAATTCCAACAACATAAATTATCTTTGAAATGGTTACTCATATTTGAGTCTATTAAAGGTTGACCTAAAACATGTTATGAAAATTATGATACTACTGTACTACATTTTAATATTGTTGGATATTGATGAGTTTGGTTGGTTGAAAGGTTAAAAAGAATAATTTTTAATAAGTATTTACGATTTTATAGTTTGTAAATATGTTTTTAGTGAGTTCAAATAAACTTTAGTGAGAGCAATCAAATTGTTATTTTGAACTTATAAGTGTATTATTTTGTGATTAGAAGATGGATAATTACATATAGATAAGATGAAATATAGAATGATTGTTTGGTTACATGGGTTAATGATTTAACGAAAATTTGGAAAGAAATGTTTTTCTTGTGCGAAAAGTATTTGCTGGGAAGATGTATTGGATTTAAGCGATGAAATCTTTGTGTATTATAAATGGAAAGAGTTGTTGTGCTGATTTTGAGTTCATGATCAATTTTATGTTCTTGAAGAAGAAGATTTGCAAGTGTCTGTTAAGAATCTAAAACGCTAAACTTAGTTTGTCCATTTTTGTGTCACTTTGAACCAGTTTCACTGAAACATATTTTTAGCCGTATTCGCGGTTTTTTCTGCAAAATTCTTATTTCACAAAAGATGTTTGTATTAAAATTTTCCTGAGGTTAGGATCAAGAATCATTTGATTTGGACTTCGTTTGACAAGTTATACATGTTTAAAGTATTTAGAACTAATGTTTATTTCCAGATTTTTAGAGGAAAGTTTAATACTGATTTTGAAAGAAATCAATTTTAGATTTATCGAAGCTAAAAGAGAAAATGTTTACCATATATGTATAACTCCTAAAAGCTCCAATCGCCTATTTTTGAAGCAATCTTTTATAAGTATTAATCTTGTTTTCTAACTGTAAAGCATATGAGGATTTTACATAAGGTTTAAGACGTTAGTAAAGCTCTTATTAGTCAATATTTTAAATGTCCTATAGTATGTTATATCCAATTTGGATAAGTTCATGGAAGTTTGAAAAAAACCAAAAGAGAAGAACTACTTCCCAAATTTGTTTAACAGTTTTGTTTTTCCAAGTTGAAAGCTTAATCTATTCTTACAAGTTATTACAAGTGATTATTAGTCCCCAAGTGTTTTGTAAAAGTGTACGACTGAAACAACAACTATTCTACGCAAGCAACAATATCTGTTAAGAGTTAAGTTAGTTTTATCAAATTATGTGTATCAAGTAAACCTTGTTGGAGTTTATTTGTATGATCTATATATACTTCTTCAATACAAATTTCTTAAATGACTTATCTCTACCAAAAGAACTCGAAATAATGATGGAATAAATATAATTGAGAATGTGTATGAACTTGCTATGTGCAATGTGTAATGGACTAAAAGCAATGGGGGAAAGTAGCTGTGGAACGGTGAGGAACAACAATTGCAGGCGAGCGTGGTGCTCGTAGCTGCCGGTTACTAAATTAAAGATGGCAGGCGAGCGTGGTGTCTCGTAGCTGCTAGGGGCATGTCCTGAAAGCCTTGCAAGCATATGGTAAATAGGAGGGTGACGACCCCCACAGTTTAGAGACAGTCGGTCGTGGTGACCCCTCTCTAATCATGTTCACTTTCCCCAATGAAAAATATATTGACTGAAATTCTATAAATGCTTAAAGAACGAGCATGAAGAATGTTATTGGACATGTGAGTCATGGTACATGGTGTACAATAATGTTTTGTTATACAAGTACATACACAACCTGACCTGTTATTATGGTCACTTTGGGCAAGAATTTTTAGTTCGTTGAATAAAGTGCTTAAAAACTACTTATATTGATTAAGAGTCATGTGAACATATATATATGTTTATGTCAAATGGTTAAATCATGAATATAGGACTTTTGTGTGTTATGCTTGTCACCCCGAATATGAAATCGAAGTACTTTACTTAAAGTGTGTAAAAGTCGTTTAATAGTAATAGTTTTAAGCTTTGTTGTATGAACGTTGTGAGTTATCTCTTTTATGTGTTCTACTCTTAATGTTTATCTGAAATGTGTGGCATATTGTGAAATTTTGCAAAATCCACTAAAAAGAATTTTGGGATATTATCTCAGATAACCCTGACATATAGGTCTTTTTCCCAAATAACCCTGACATATATTTTTTTTCCCAGATGACCCTAAACTTGTATTTTGTCATTAAACCTAACGGGATATCTAACGGTGTTAACTTTTTTTTAATTAAACCAGATTATCTCTCTTGTTCTTCATCTTCTTCCCTCTCTTGTTCTTCGTCTCCACACTACCATCACCAAAAACTGTACAAAATTCAAACCCTAAACAACCCCAAATCGAACACAAAAGGCCCCAAATTCGAACAACCCAAAATTAGCAGAAGATTCGACCAAAAATCTAGGCATATTTGACTCTAAAATTTGGGCAACAATCGAGCAGAATTCAAGCCCCAAAAATCTGGGCAACTTTCTTTCCTCTTTTTTTTTTGTTGCTGTTGCCACAAGCTTTTATTGGTTTGAAATCTGGGCAACAATCGAGCATCATCTTCTTTTTCCCCCACCTTTCGACCACCACCGACGAACCCAGCAGCATCTTCTTTTTCCTCCACCTTTTCACCACCACCGACGAACCCCGCGTGCACCACTGCACACCACCACCTGCTATTTTGCTTGTCGCCCTTCGCCGCCGCGAACCGCTGCCCAACCACCAGCCCTCCCGTCGCCGCTTGAAAGACCCAAATTTTCTCCCTCCTCTACGTGTGTGTGAGTTGTGTTTGGGTAAGTTTGGGGGTGGCCGCTTCGATGGACAACAATTGGGAATATGCATGTTGGACAAATCGGTTATTGTGCTATGTAAATTTCCTTGTAATTCAAACAATCGGGCCTTTGTTTCTTCGGAGGTTGTGTTTTCAGCATCATTTTCGCGCTCTCCTCTCTTACTTTTGTTGTTGTGATATTGCAGTGATTTTAGGGTTTAAACTCTAGTATATTTGCAGATTACAAATTGCAAAATTGGAGTGAGTTGCTCTTCTTCTTTGACACACCAGCAATTTTAATTGAAAGGCGCCAAGTTTATTGCTCCAGTTTGATTCGATTTATGGTGAGTTTAACAGTGGATGAAAGTATTGATTGAATATAGTAGTACTAGCTTTTTGGTTTGAATTTACAAGAGAGAGAAAGAGATGAGTTTGGGAAGAACAAGAGAGAAAAAGAGATGAGTTTGGGAAGAACAAGAGAGAGAAAGAGATGAGTTTGGGTTTTTTTTTTAAAAAGGCAGTAAGTATTTTAGTTTGAAAATAGTTAACGCCGTTAACAATTCCGTTAGGTTTAATGACAAAATACAAGTTTAGGGTCATCTGGGAAAAAAAAAATATGTCAGGGTTATTTGGGAAAAAGGCCTATATGTCGGAGTTATCTGAGATAATATCCCCAGCTTTCGTTGATTTTGTTCTCGGAACCTATCCTGGTGGGGGCAGTTTTCCTTCTTAGTGATTTTTGTTGGTATTAGATGGTCCATGATTGAGTCAATGGCAAGGGCATTCCTTGAGGATCATTGCAAGGTCTTATTTGGTTCTTGATTGTAAAATACTTTAGAGGAATATGAGATGTGATTATGTTGGGTATGAATCAAGGGTTATATATTGGAGTTGTGTTATTTTTATTCAAAGATATATTCTAGGTTATAGTCGTATAAGCTCATGACTCCCTCGTCCAGGATAAGAAGATAAGTTTTGTCGTCCTTTCAATTTAAGCTTGATTCCTTAAAGGTTCCCAAATCTTAGTTAGTAGCTCGGAAGGGCGGGCTATTATAGCAATGGTGTCCCCCAATGAATTTACATATTTACCCCTCAAACAAACCCTCCATCAATCAATTTAGATACGGTAAAATAAAAAACTTGCCAAAAAAAAAATTCAATCAAATTAAACTCAACCCAATCAACTCATATAACAGTCATACTCATAAACTTGCCAACAAAAAAGATTCAATCAATTAAAATTCACATCCCAATCAACTAAAAAAAATTCATAATAAAAAACTTACCAAAAATTAATACCAGAGAACAAAAATAACAGAAAGATACACCATACTCATATGGAGCTTCATGGCATACAAAATCAGTTACAAACTCAAACAACTTTTTCCAAAATACAAAATCAATTACAAACACAAACTCAAATATTCTTCATTAATTGGAGCTTCACGACATTCTCAAATTTGCGGATACTTCACTGTTAATCAGGTACGCAGTTTGTTAGTTGACAATAAGAGTATGTGCAATAATATATACTATGTTCGAGTAAATTTTAAAATAACACTGTATACGAAATTTAAAAAAAAATTAAACTCAAATTACAGTAAATTTAAGATTTCGTTCTAATATAATTGAAATTCAAATAATTTTTAAATCAAATATAAAAATTAGATCAATAATTATCGACAGAAAAAAAAATCATATTTCGTAAAAAATAACTTGACACAAATACAATTGTTAAAAAAAAATAGAACAACTCGAATTTCAGCCCATGAAGAAAATTGATCAATTTTTCAAATCAAATTTTAAAGATGGAAAGAAATAAGAATTTTAAAAGTTAAAAAAGGAAAAAAAAAATTGGGATCTTTGAGGAAAAATGGGAAAAGCGAAGGTGAGATCTGGAGAAGATAAAATTGGGATTAGAAGATAAAAGGGAAAAAAATTGGTATCATAGAAGAAAAATGAATCAGAAATTACCTTACTTTCGCCGCCTCACCCATTGCATCTTTTCTCACCATAATCGTCGCCTCACTATATATAAGGCTTATAATAGTAGAATTGTAGAACCTTAAGCTTATCCCAAAGTTTCTGAATTTTGGACACCATAACATGCTTAGAAAGTTCAAATGGCGGCACAATCGAAGAAGAAATCGAGTATTTTGAAAATAGGGTTATTGGAGTAAGAGAGGAGAGAGAGAAGGAGAGGACAAAAATAGTTGAAGGCGTGAGAAGGAGAGAGAAAAGGTGAATCAATGAGGGTGGTGTAGAGTATTTTTTGGATTTTTTTCCCTGAAAAAAAATCGATGAATTCAATAAAGGTTTTCTTGGTTTCTTGATGAGGAATGTTTTCTGGGTTTTTTTCCAGTTTGTAGTGAAGTAAAGCAAGCGGAAGTGGAGAGTTTAGGAAGAAGGATACAAAAACCTTTAAAGGGTAAATACTATTCTATTTTTTTTAACAACCCCTTTTTAAGGACATAAGGTTGATTATATATTTGAAGTTGACTAGGGTGTAAGTGTGCGTAGATTTTCAGGAAAATTAGTTAAAGTCAACAAAAAACAGTAACTAGAGATGCAATTTCATTACTTATACTTATTTATTAAAATGTTTTTAAATACTTTTAGTAAGTATTTCAATCTTTCTTACTCACCAAATGGAGGTGAACTTAGATACGAACTTCCGTTTTTGGTTTATTTTATCACTGAGCAATAGTCATGCCCAAAATATCACTGCACGCATAGCGTGCATAAAAAAAGAATATTGACTAGGATATCTATTATATAAGGGAAGGGGGAGGGAGTGGTGTCCTCCTAAAAAGACTATAATGCCCCATCATTACTTTGTTTCAGAATAAATCACATTAATTTCAATTAATACTAAATATGTCAATTAATGCTAATGTCAAAGTGAGTTGCAAAAGGAAATTTGCCGTATTAAAAAAAAAAAAGAAATTTGGCACCATTTTGTATACTTAAATTTCAATCATAATTGAAATAACATACATATGGAATTTTCTGTCATTAATCAAGGACACTCATCTCTACATGTATCACACATCAAACAACGATCAAATACTTTCAACTCAAGTTACAATGTTAAGAACAAGAAAAGATTAGAAAATGTTTTATAATTGCTATTGTACACTTTTATGTGCTTGATTGGGTTGAAGTTAATTACATAATAAAATATTAGATTTTTTTATAAAGAAATTAGAACGACGAAATTTCAATTAATTACCTGATAATAACTTAACCCAAACAACAAGACCACTATTTTTCATATTATACTTTCTAGCAAATAACTCATGAATCACATAGTTTCAAGCAAATTACCCATAATCTCTAACAAACTCAATTCATTATTTTTATGAATTTTAAAAAATCCACCGAACATATGAAATTATTTGTACAAACACGTTTAATAAGTAAATTAAAATTGATTTTGATTTTAACACGAAGCACGCATCGCGTGCATATATGACTAGTGTCTATTATTATATCTATGTTTATGTTAAATGTAAAGTTAAAATCCTTTTTGATAGGACAAATTACACTTTCCAAAAATGCCATCAGTGACTTTCTATTCTTACTTTTACCTATCTTAATTTTTTCCTTTTTCGCTAAGTTTTTTAAAGGATTAATAATGTTTCCTTTGGTAAGAGGTAGTTCCCAAGAACAATATAACCTTCCCTAATAGTTTTTCGATTTTTTTCAATTTTTGTATACATTGCACACAAACTACGTGTGCTTCCAAACGTGTGGACTTTGATGACAAGCGTTTGTTTAGGTGTGACACATCATCTGGTTGTAGATACAATTTCAGTAATGAGGTTAATTAGTTTATGATCAATATATATCCTTGTTCTCAATAAAGTATATAGATACTCCTACAATACATAAAACTAGGAATATTAGATTTTTTTACATCTGTAATTTTAAGGACTCTTTGTCAAAAGGTACTTTAATTATGGACTTTTCTTATAAGTTAATACCTTTTTTTCCTGTAACCATGAACCTTCTTGTGAGCTAGTACATTAATTTATTAATATTTTTAAACAATACTTTAATATCTACTGTATATTTAATTCTTGGCTATTATCTTTTTTCAGCGAAAATGTTAGATACTAAAAATTTAATTTCATTTTCCTCTAATTTTTTCGTACTTCTACGGCTCTATGAGATTTTCCTTTCTTGTGAGTTGTGATTTGTGAAAGCAGGGTATATTGGTGAAAGAAACCACCCCTCACGAGTTATATCTAGTACTTACTACTGCATGAGTTGGCATATAAAACTATTAGCCTTATAAGCACGTTATACGTGGTAACTGCTTTGCAATTTGTTAGATCGTTTCGCCTTTATTATTTGTAATTTTTAAACTAATAAAGTGGTAGATATTGTAGATTTCTTTTGTAATTAGGAGTATATTGGTCAAAAAGGATGAACTCCAAAGTCCTCAAGAGTTCCCATATATAATAGAGACTCACAAAGCAACACAATTACGATTTGTGATCGGTCTGTAAATGCTTGCTTAGTTGCTCTCAAGTCTCACGTCTTCAGAATGTCCGCTAAGTTTTAGCCATTTATTCATCTGTGGACATGAAGCAATACTATTCATTTTGTACATGCTGATGATAGACTTTGGATACCAAACTTAAGGCAATCTAGAAAAAGGCAGACTCTAAATTAGATAGGTGTTGTTATCTGTACGTACAAGGTGAATTTAGTGGCTAGTGACTGCCGAAAAGGTTGTAGTCTTGTAGAAGACTTTATATACATAAGCAAAATCAATTGGTCTATTGTGTATGTTAATAACTTATAATATTAAAAAAAATTGAGGAAAAACTTATAAAAGAAGAAAATATTAATATTATCATCATCGTCATTAGTCATTTACACGAAAGATAATTATTGTATTAGATATAGTCAATAAATCATCATTTTAAAATATAAACGTTTATTGATGATAGTTAGAACTTATCAATAGTAACAATAATGACAATAAAAAAAGTCTCGATACTAATATTAACATCAAACTTCTTGATCTTATAATTGATGTTGTATCATAGGTTACTTCAACACCATGAACCGTAATTAGAAACAAAAGTTGTGTTGGACAAAACAAAAACGAGAATGTTATTATTAAAAATTCAATTAGTTTTAACCAAAAAAGTTATATAAAATAATTAAAGTTAAGCACAAACAAGTTTAGGTTCACCAAATAAATTCCTTCTTTCTTAATTTGTAAAATGTAATGGATCCCAAAAAAACAAAGAAGTTCTACAAGGCCAGAATTTAAGTTTAATTTAACAAAAAGTAAATTAGTTCAATATTAATAAATTTCATTCTACAAAATAAGTTACATCCAGCAATAACAAGTCACGTTTATGCCCATTATCTGTATTCCATTCTATGTTGTGTTTCATGCTTTTGGAAAGGCCTAACCAATTAAAATATGTTGATTAGAAAGCGATGGAATAGTATATCTTTAATGACCAGCATTTTTATACTATATGGTCTCTCTCCTCTGCCATCGTCCATCATGACGGCTAATCAGCAGCCCATCCCCCGCAAAATCCCACCAACATTCCACCACCACCAAGCAGTCTAAACCAAGGTCTATTGTTGTTCCCCTCCGAATAATTATACAGTTTTTCTATAGATCACTAACATCACTTGTTTACTTGTATGCATGATAAGTTCAAGAATACTCTTTTTAACTTACCTTACAAAACAAATATAACAAATTTATACAAATATACACAAGCTGACTTAAGAAAATCATAATTGTCTAGAAAGCCTAATTGACGAAGGCAAGAAAGCACGAATCATCACTTATCACCTTTCCTTCTGCAAAAACTTGCCATACCTTGATCATCTTCTCTAAATCTCCCCTATTCATCAGTTATCAGCATAGTCTCAACCATACGCCTAAGAAGTAGAAAACCTCTTTTAAGCATAACAATACCTGAAACAACGCGAGTGTCAGCCACTGCAAATAAATTTAAAGAAGAATGATTCCTAAATAAGTTTTTCACTTGAATTGTGTCATCATGAATTTATGTGATCTAATGAAATTCAACATATGATTCTAGATTAGACTATATTTTGCAGCACAAATGATCTTCAAAGAAAGGTTGAAGTATAGACAAAGGGGCCAAGGCCAATAGATCCATGGGTACATACCTTCAATGAGTTCTCGAGCACTACTGCAAATCTGCAATTGCTAACATTATTAGTTTTGACTTGAATATTCATAGGTCCAACTTCGTCAACAACTTCTTTTAAACGATCTGCAATGAAGTGTTTATCCTTAAACTTCTCAAAGCAATTAACAATTATAGAAACACGGGCCACACTCAGTAGTGGTCATGAAGTTGATCAAAGGTCTCCTAGATGGATCACTCCAACCATTAGACACAATAGTTGCTCCCTTTTTCCTGACCAAGTAGTTTTGATGAGAAATAAGAGTAAACCTATGTGTTGTCTTTCTTGTTGGAGCAAAGTGGTTCTCAGCTTATTATAATTTGGAGGAATATAACCACTAAAATGGTAATCTGTACCTACCTATTGAAAAGCATTTAAGTGATGCAGGTTTCTTACTATATTAAAAAGGCCAAACAACCACCAAGAAAACATTCTATCAATCTCCGCATCAAAAAGTACACTATCATGGATTGATCTTCACCCTTGCCTTTTCTGGTAGGGTTTCATATTTACAGTTGAATGGAAGATAGGGCCAAGTAAATTCCCAAACATTGTGAACTATTATGGTTAAGTCATGGTTTGATAATGACTATGTCACTATACTTGCTACTAGGTATCACAAGACATACTCAGTACTCGTTAAACGATCCTTTTAGGGCTATTTTACTAAAAGCAGGCAAAAGAATAAAACAAGAAGAATCTGAGGGTTTCAAGGATTCATCAAATGGATTCAGAAGTTTGAGTCACGAAATCAGTTTATAGAACTAAGGCTTTTACCTGAATTATAGTAGGTTCACAACCAACTATTCATCTAAATCATGCAGAGCTTGATTAAATTTTATATGTATAATCTTAATTCTTAGGCATAAAACTAGCAGCAAAAGTCATAGTATAATCATGGTAAGCCAAGAGCAATCATTAAATTCATCATATATAAACCACACAAATATAATCATAGTAATATAAACTAAATCCATATAATCAGATTTAGTAATACATGGAATTCTACTTTGTTGAATACTTAACATAATGAGGAAAACTAAGTGTGTAACTTGACTTCTAACTATCAAAACTTCACTCTAAGACCTTCATTAAGCTTATAATCACTTTTCCCCTATGACTCCTAGGTATTAAGATTTAAGAGTACTAAGGGTCGGTTACCTTCGCTTTTAAGCAAGAAAACCCAGCTAAAATGATCCTACATTAAGGCTCCGTTTGGTTGGAAGTAAAACATTTTGAATGTAAAATGATTTTTCATGTAAAACATTTTACAATGGAAAATTCAATTGCAAAGCTAATTTTCCTTTGTTTGGTTCAATGTAAAAAAGCTATGGAAAAAAGAAGGGGAAGGGGGAGGATGGACAAGAGGAGAGTAAAAGGTAGCTGAGGAGGGAGGAAAACGTGTTTTCCCTTCTCTTTGAAAGGAAAATGATTTTCACCTATACAAGAGCTCTTTTCCTTTAATGGAAAACTTGTTTTACACCCCTTACCAAACCAAACAACGGAAAATGAGAGTAAAAGGAAAACTCATTTTCATGGAAAACATTTTACACCCTACCAAACGGAGCCTAAAACATAACACTCAAAAGATACTCTTCGTTTGCTTCTAAAGCTTTCAAGGGTTTCTATTCTTGGGATGTGTAGAAGACCAACAAATAGTAAGCGTGCACTTCCTTTACAAGAAAAATTGAAAGAAAGAAGCAAAACCCAAACTGCTGCTTACCTGCAGGACTGGTAAGCTGCTTCTTGTGATTTCTCCAGTTTTGGGATCTCCCTAATTCGGAGTAGTAAGAATGGAAGAGGTGTCCAGGTTCTCCAAGGTGTTAATTTAACTTCTCACACACCTGGATACAGCTTAAAACTCATTAAAAAGGGTTTTTAGGTTATTTCCTCAATCTGGTCGGTTGTGTGAGCTGCTTCTTTAACCCTTATCATTCTAGGCTAACTAAAGCTCCCGACAGGTCAAAGGAAATCCTTAGAATTCTTAAGAAACATTTATTATTTTAATATGCATTTTATAATAAATTGAACATCGATAACCACTAGTACATCAAAATCATAGATATGTATGCCTATGAAGAAAGTCATACCCACTCCTTTAAATTATATCATTAAGCAATCACACTATCATCCTAGTGATTCTTATCTGGAAGTCTGGAACCTCAGGAGCTCCGCAAGTCGCAAATTAAGTTAAATTCAAACTTAGGGGATCAGATAGGGCCATGGAAACAGCATTCAAAAAACATTATTTAGAATAGGAAACATTTCGAGCAGCTTCTTAAGAATTTCGAACTGAAACATTGGTCAAAAAAAGAGTTTTCGTGCATCAGAGATATTCAGTCCTCAGCTGAGTTGAAGAAGGCTTAGACCTCAACCAATGGCTTAAACCTAAAACTTATCAGATGAACATATGGCTCAAAGTCAAAACTCTATAAATTGATATAAATATCTATTTGCAACAACTTTACAGAAAACAGTCATTTTGTGCAAAATAAGTTATTATATTGTTACAAGCTCTTATATTTAAAAATATGGTACCATCCATTTACGAAAATGTTAATCCTACCATTCCCCCATCCCTTACTTTTAAGGTATATCAGAGCTCCAATCACAAATCATTACTTCAAGGATAAAAGACAATAATTTCTTAAGATCTTTAGATAGTATAACGTGACATTCAATTCCAAAGCAATTAAGCAAGTGACTACTGTGTTGCTCTTGTGATTACAGTCATTACACAGTCAATTTATAATATTTATGTTTCACAATGACAATCTTTTGATTTATGATAGATTGACCTTCATCATGTACAGAATGAATGAGGCTACCAAAAAGACGAAGACAATTCTACACCTAGTGCTAGAATTAAGTTTTGTTTTACAGCCAATAGTTTCCCAAGCTCCTTCCTCAAGAGTTCTCACCAAGGTGGTTTTTTTTTCAAATTTTTTACTTATATTATTGAACCTTTACTTTTACAAATGTCACAAATTTTTAAATCAAAAAATCTCAAATGCCAGATGAATTATAAAAAACAAACAAAAAAAATAATAATCTGTGAAAAGGTTATACAATAAAGCCTTAAAAGATAATTAGTTATGATGTCAAAAAAAAAAAGAAAATTAGTTATATATTAAAGAATTAAGTTAAAAATTCATAGAGCCAGAAGCACAAGCAACATCACTATATGAAGTCAAATGAGTACTTTAAAGTTAAGAAATATGCTCATGGTTAGTGATTTAACTGAATCAGATGGACTAACCAGAGACCAGTCGTGGCGGGTAACACTTTGATTAACTAAAGTTGGTCAAACACCAAGATGGTACGCCCCCTAGCTGTAAGCAGATGTACATGTACCTCTCCAGAATGTTATATATTTATATATATATCCCAGTTAAATCACTTGGCAACTTGAGGATTTGATTCCCATGGGAAACCACGAGTCACAATCTGAGCACTAATAAATCTTCTTTTGGTATAAACTTCCTCACTTCCTCCCACATGCCAATAATACATGGACACGTAAAGCTTTTTATATTATTCTCTTTGGTAAGGCGGAATATTCTACTGACAGACACCTCAGTCAACCAGTCTGGCACCTATTAGGAGTAGGGGAAAAAGACTAGGGAATTCCTAGCCGAAGAGCCTCAACCGGGGTTTGATCTCATGACCTCAAGATCATAGGGAACATCCCTTACTATTAGGCTAATACTACTTGATAACGTGGAAAAGCCAACAGACTGCCCAACACAGTAAATACCATTCTCAATCAAGCATTACACAGAGCATTATACATACACTTTGTTAGTCACCCACCAGCTTTTCTGAACATCCTCTATTGAACTTCAGCAATGCTCAGCCAAGTAGTGTGAGAAAGTAGATTTGAAATCTGAAGATGGAACTACCACATTATGATAAAAATAATCATCCTTCATCCTCTTAAATCATCTGGAGGTCTTCTGACAGCTTTACTAGGATTCCTCTGTTTAAGCCTCACCTTCACATTAACCCCGTGATCTATAAGTGATTGAAGGACAACCTTAAGCTTTCCCTCTAACTTGTCTCCTTTCCTTGGCGTATAGATCACATCGTGGATATCATCAGCCAAAGCTCGCTGTGCTAGAACTTTGCCCACAGTGGCAGCAGCAACTCTACTTTTAGTAGATCCAAGTTCGAATTTGATATCTTTGGAAATGGAATGTGCAACAGCGACGACCTTGCTTGTTACTCGGTGGACTACACAAGCACGAACTGAGCCTTTTGACACATAAATGTCTAGACAGAATGGTTCATGGAAAGGTGCAGTGAGTTGATTGAAAGTTGGGCTTCTTTGCTTCGTCCGAGCAGAAAAACCATCATGATCATGAAGTGTACAAACAACATATTTTTCCTTGATAGATCTAGCGAGCTGTTCCTCGTTCAGCAAGGAGACATCTCTTAAGCCTGACTTCTTGCTGATCACCTGCTGATTGACACTGACCTTACCCTTGGAAGACTTTTGATCATTTTGAGCCAAATCACATTTCAGACTTTCTTTCTTCTTGGTTTCCTTCTCATCACTTGTATTATATTTTGGCTTTCTTCCATGAAAGTCGAATTTGTATTCTTCAAACTCCATTGAACTTTTCTCAATCTTGTAAAACAGGTTTCCACGGATTCTCATATCTTCAATCTCATCGATATCAGGTTCATCCTGAGCCTGTTTAGGATTATTAACAAATCCATAATCTACTTCCTCTACCCCAAGCAATCTCAACTGTGACTCCTTTTGTTTTCTCTTCGACACACTGGCCAAACCAGAAGAAACTGACCAAGCATCTAAATCAACAACTTTGATTTCACGGCTATCAAGTTGGGGTTGACCCTGAGAAAGCAATGACAAACTGTATATCCCTCCAAAATGAAGCCTAGAATCATCATTATTATCATCCAAAGTCGAGGGATGAGAATATAATTCACTCTTAGCGCTAGATGGCCGGCTATTTGAACGGTATCTATTATAGAAGAGAAGTATACAAGGATTTACTTTGGAAGTAGAGGGGCAAAATCTTCTCAGGAATACTAACATCATGCTGTTTGGTGAAAACTGATAACTATTGAAAATGATGTACTCTTTGAAATGGACCCTTTCATTTCAGCTTCAGGTTACCGGCCATATATCTGCAATACAAAATGCTAAGAGAATTAAAGAACAAAATACACAAGTTCACAAAGTTCCCATATTTGAAGCAAAACAACGGCTTGTTCAGAAGTGTTGCTCGTCTTTGAAGAAGACAAACTAAAAGTAACTCAAAAATCGACCAAGCAGTCAACTTTCTAGTCCACAAAACAATTGGTTGGTTTCAGTTCTGCAAACTACATAAAATCTGAGGACCAATTTCATTAACTCATGCTTCTATCATAGACCCACAATCCATTTATACATGATGTTGAAGAAAGTACAGCTTCCTATAGGAAGCACAATCCGAAAGCCCAAGCTAATTGAATTAATAAGAATGCTACTGAAAATTTTCATTAGTAGAACCCTTTACAGAACATCCTGCATAACTAAGGAAATCAAAATCAAATGCTGCAACATAAACCAGTAAAATGTCCAGGCATTCTTGGCCCTTGGGACGCAAGTGCATGGTCAAACAATTATGTCATTCAGAAGCATACTCGGAGTTGGAAAGAAGACGTTATAGAGAATTATGGAAAAAGACATGAGAGGACACATTGTTCGCGTAGAATATTCAATATTGTTGACTAATAATCTTTTGCAGTTTGTTTGGAAAATCTGGTCAAGGGTGCAACACTAGAAATGACAGACTGTTCAAAGCTTATAGAAAACAAAAATATTGTGAATTGTTAGGGATGCAAATAGATATTTCCCAAATGACATGGATGTGAATCCTAAAGCAACATTAGAGGGCACATTGTCACCAATTAAGCCATACAAAATTCAAATCTTCAAGTCACAGATTATAACCAGTAAATTACAATTTACAATATATAGATCCAAGTGTCCAACCACATGAGTATTGAGTCCATTGTGAAGTAGATAGCTTTGAGCAAGGTAATGGCCAAAGCAAGCAATTTACACACAAAAAGGTGAATAAATCAAATTCCTTCTACACTACCATTCTATAAATTAACAATCAACATTAGATGAAAAAAGAACAAATTTTAAGGAAAAAAACTAACTACTCACACTCAAGTTTCTCTCTAAACCAAGTTTCCCAAATTTACAAATTTTCACTACCATAACAACTAAACAACTTCATCTTCCACAACTCTACATACAATTAATCTAAACCAATTAAACGGTAAACAACCACATACTAGCATTATAACTAAACTCGGTGTTATTTTACCCTCCACTCCAACTTAATTCCCAAATCAGCTTTGATACAAGTCTACAAGACTACAACTCTCTTCTTGTGTATTATAAATGTTTTTCAAACCCGTAATTACAAATTATTCTCTTTCTCTCTCTCTAGATTCATCCCTTCCACTTCCCATCTACAAAGTTCAAAATAACTCACTCACAATTTGGAATTCACCAGCAGAAATTTTAAGCAAATAAAACTTTCTCTGACATAGCTTTTATTCACATAGCTTTTATTCTTCTTCTAGTAGTTTGTCTAAAAAAGTCTTATTTTACCCTCCACTCCAACTTGATTCCCAAATCAATCAACATTTAAATGACTCCAAATTCCAAATAAACATTAGGAAAAAACAATAAACAGAAATTAAAAAGATAATCTTTCATATAATGTAATGTTTCATACAAAATGAATTTTTACCCAAAAAAATAGAGATAATTAATTGGGGAAAAAAAGGGGCAGACCTGAAAAGAGGAGGAGAAGCTCGCTGTGGCAAAGACTTCATAACTAATCTAATAAGCTCCATCAACTCAAACCAAAATTGTATCTATACCACAAGTATAATTTCATGCCACAATATAAAAAAAAAATTAACCGAAGCTCAAGCATAAACTTAGATTAAAGCTAGCAACTGAACTCATCCATCCAAAAAAAATATCATTATCAATCATAAACAAAAAAAAAAAGTTCAGACAACTGAACGTCTGAACCCCACAAATCTAAACTTCTTTTTTGAGCTTACCAGTGAAAAAATTAAAAATAAACAAATCAATGAATATTTAATAATTGTTACGATAACAGATGTAAGCTAAAAAATAAATATCAAAACTTATAGTAAAATTGGTCCGTAACAAACCTCAAAAGATCGAAGTTTCCTGTCTTCGTCGAGAAAAACTAAATTTGCCCACAATCCTTAAATTTTCGTTTAGCTCACTCTTATAATCTGCTCCACAAATTCGAAAAAGGATTGCGGGCAAATCCGAACTTTTTTTTTTAAATTAAGGAAGTCGAAGAGAGAGAGTGCTGGGATTAGATCTGGAACTGGAAGCGACTGGAACACGCTGCACTCTGCAGGGAAAAAGAATGATTTTTTTTTTTGAAAATAATGGTTGGTCACGTGACCAACCATGACCATGAGTAGTTCCGCCACTGGAAGTATCTGTATAACTGTATCGATACGTAAATAAGCATATCGTAAATGCAAATACATGATACCAAGCTTAGCTTGGCTCATTTGGTAGGAATTCCACCTCGCGACCTCAAAGTCGGGGTTCGAATCCCAGTGAGGGGCGAAGGAGACTTTCAATAGGTTGGGCCGTAAAGAACCAGTAGGTTATTCATCTTACCAACAAAAAAAATAAAATACATGATAACCCAATCAAGTTAAATTTAGATTTTGAATTGACTAATCTTGCAGCTAAATCCTCAACAAATTTTACTGACAATTTCTTACTTATACGGTTATTAGTTATTACATTAGGTTCTTAACTAAGTTTGCTGTAAAATTAGGTTCTTAACTAAGTTTGCTGTAAAATTAGGTTGTATCACGTCAATAGAGAAATTAGGTTGTTTTATCTTACAAGCTGCCACATAATTACTTGAGTTGTGATCCATTGTATTCACTATTATAGTACTAGTAACTAATGCAAGTAGTATAATAAGATAACTTATGTAAGATACATCCGTGAAACGTATGTATTCGACATGACTAGTTGACTACACAATGAATGAGAATGAGAATGAGAATAGTAGCCATACAAATCTACGCATTTTTAACTTATCTCATCAAATTCTTACAAGTTTTCTAATATTTTGTGTGAGAATGTCATGCTATAAAAGCCAGAAAGATGATGTTTGGAGTACACAAACTAAGCTGCTGAATTCTTAAACTTAACAATGAGTAGATATAACCAGTTCCAAACGGCTGGGTTGTTCTTTTTGCTGTTGTTGTTACCAACAATTTCATATGCATTATTAGGTAGGGAATCTTTCTTTCTCGAATGCCTTGACCTCCATTCTAATCCTCAGTATCCTACATCAGAAGTTACATACTCCCAACACAACACCTCATTTCCATCTATACTCCAAGCATATGCTCGAAACATTCGGTTCTTGCATCCTGAAACACGAAAACCATCCTTCATCATAACCCCAAAGCACGTGTCTAACATTGCAGCAACAATTCATTGTTGTAAGACCCATTTCTTAGAGATGAGAATTCGAGGTGGTGGACATGATATGGAAGGCTTATCCTTCACTTCAAATATGGACCAATTTGTCATCCTCGACATGTTCAACCTACGAGCTATCAATGTAAACATAGAAGAGGAGACTGCATGGGTTGAAGCAGGGGCTCAACTAGGTGAAGTTTATAACAGAATCGCCGAGAAGAGTCCCGTGCATGGTTTCCCAGGAGGGGTGTGCCCTACAGTGGGAGTCGTAGGGCACTTTACGGGTGGTGGGTATGGTAACTTGATGAGGAAATATGGGCTTGCCACTGATAACATAATTGATGCAATTGTTATGAATGCCCATGGTAAGGTTCTTAATAGAGAAAAAAATGGGGGAGGATTTCTTTTGGGCTCTTCGAGGAGGCGGTGCAGCCTCCTTTGGGGTAGTCCTTGCATTTAAAATAAAGCTTGTTCGTGTTCCTCCTACTGTGACTGTCTTCCAAGTGGCACGGTCTCTTAAGCAAGGCGCTTCCAGAACCGTGTACAGATGGCAAGAGGTGGCGCCAAATCTACCCAAAGAGCTCTTCGTACGAGCTCGGGTGTCAGTGATCAAGGATCAAAATGAAGGCCAAAACAAATTGGCCATTACCTTCATTGGGATGTTTCTTGGAGAATCCAAGGAGCTTGTAAACCTCTTAGCAAAGAGCTTCCCTGAGTTGGAATTATCTGGTAAAGATTGCAAGGAAATGCCATGGATTAACTCTACTCTTTTTTGGGATGGAATCCCAAGTGAAACCTCCATTGACGTTCTACTTAGTAGGGAATATGAAAGATTATCTAGGAAAGTAAAATCAGACTATATCAAGAAACCGATACCCGAGGTAGGGTTAGAGCTCATGTGGAAGGAATTGTTAGAAATGGATGGATTGGTAATGGAATGGAACCCTTATGGTGGGAGAATGAGTGAGATCCCGAGCGATGAGATTGCAGTTTACCATAGAGCAGAAAACTTATTCAAGATTGAGTATGACTTTAAATGGCATAAGGAAGGGAAAGAAGCAGAGCAGCATCATGTAGAGTTATCAAGAAGATTGTATAATTTCATGTCTCCTTATGTGTCTATGTCACCAAGGGAGGCATTCTTCAACTACAGAGATCTTGATATAGGGACTAATCCTGGTAGATTTAAGAAGACTACTGCTGCATTTGGGGAGAAGTATTATGGAGCCAATTTCCGTAGGCTATTGAAGATCAAATTTGAGGTAGATCCTGAGAATTTTTTCAGGAATGAACAAAGTATTCCACCTTTAATTAACCTTATCTGATAGTTACTGCATGGATCTAATCGAAGGGGACTAATTTTGACATTGATGGATAGGACAGCAGCTAAATAGATTGCCTGGAGATAGATCCAATTAGCATATTTGATCAAAAGAAAGTTGATAATAAAACCTAATGTATTCATCATTAGTTTGTAACTTTCCCTCCACCATTACTTATTACATTGTTTTGACCTCTAATAATAAAGATCATAACATAAATACTTATGAAAAGACGCTTTAAATGGGTTGAACCATGTTTTCTTTTGCCACCATCCACTTAGATTAAGTGGTAAAATATTGAAAACATTGATTATGGAGTGTATAATTATTGTATTAACAAATTTTTCCACACAATAGAACAGTACATGTGCCTACACATTCCTGACAAGGAATTACCTGTTTGGTAAAGTATCTTGATTTTCTTTACACGCTAAAAGTAATCACAAGAAGAAAATAAAAGGCATTATCCAAAAATAAGAACTATCCACATCCCTCCAGCCTCTCCCCCCTTCAAAAAGTAAACGGATTGCAGCGTTAAACATAAGAAATTCTGTTATAGTTTTCGCTATTCAGTATAACAAACTTACAGCACTGATATGTGCTAGTTACACTCACAACTTATAAGAAGTATCTTTAAACTAAACTCAACAGATGATACAAGAATGAAGAAGAATGGTATGCTGTGTTATTGACATGATGTGCAACTGTTCCAAATATTGGAAAGGAACAAATATGTTAAAGACATGTTCTTTTAGGATAAACATTATAGGATGGTCACATAGCTAACGTCAAATTTCTTCGAAAGCCAACAAGTTTGCTTTGCCTCATGAACACTCGATGGATTTACGAGCACATCTACGAACCCTCCTGTTCAAGATTCCATAATCTAGAGTCAGATAACTCAACCAAGATATTTAGCTAAAGTCTGAACATGTTAAATCAAGGACTGAGAAAGGGAAAATGGAAATTGATAGAAGTTACGAACTTGTTATAAGCTTGAATGTCATGCTGAAAGAGTTGAGCAGCCTCCGGATTTGCAGGACTTGAAGGATTAGGGTCAGTTAGAAGGGACTGCAGAGAGCAAAACGACATAGAAAACAGCATAATTTTATTTCTTTCAGCATAAAACAGATCAATTGACAAAACTTGTACTGCATGTTCATTTGATTAGGGGGGACTTGAAGCACCCAACCAGAGCCTACTAGAGTCCGACAATCCGAATTCAAGCAGGTCGGATGTAAAGCTCTCCTAACAAGTGCTGGGCATTCCCAAGGCTCAACCCGGCCGAGACCTCTGGCTAAGTTGGAACGAGCCCTAGTCAGCTGATCCAAGCACTTGTTGGTCAACACTCACATGTCATTCACCATGCAATTAACAGCAAAACATAGAAGCTTGACAATAGCGTACCTGGATAGAAGTTAAGATTGTAGCTACATTGTGGCAGGGTGACCAAGCATCCTGGATGATGTCCATACACAAAGTACCGTCGTGATAAACTGTACATTCCACAAAGCAACACAATCAGTTATTAATGAACTTTTCAAGTAGTCCATCAAACTCAAAAGGCATTCTATAAGTTGATAGCATAAGCAATCATAGACCTATACACTACAGCACTGGACAAGAACTACAAATATATCTAGCATGAGAAATCAACCACAACAGAGCAATTTGAACCAAGAACAGGGCAAAATCCCATTGCTCGTATATTGCAATACTAAGATTAGGAAGGAGTAATTTCTGTCATTCTAAAATATGAATGCAAAATTGACTTGCATTTTACATCCCCTTAGATAGCAAGAGGGCCATCCGGTTCATCTCTCAGATGTACCCAACAAAAGGCATCTCAAATCCCCCTATTTTTCGGGTGTAGAGAGAGCCACAAGGATAATTGATATAGATGGGATTTGATCTCGGACGCCACCTCCCAATACTTAAGCAACTAAGCTAGTTGACAATTTGACATCACACAACATCTCAAATCTATGGTTGTATTATATTTAACAACTACGACTACATATCTACGGTTCTACGACCGAATAGATTTTTGAATCATCACATAAATGAGATAAATCCGTATAATTGTGACATTCTTTTTACAAAAATGTCATTTGATTTACAATTTGGTTATTGGTACATCTGGATCTCGGACATGAATCTGAAATTTCTCCTTAATTGCTAAATACTACAGTATCTTTGAGGAAAATCAATAATTAGAATAGCAGAGTTAAAAAAAACTTACCATTGGGATGAAAAATGTCGGAGGTGAAACGAGCTCGAGGTGGTTTTTCTGGATAACTGTCAGTGAATGTCAACCTTATACTAAAAACTCCGCCTGCAAAATGGCTCCACTGCCAAATTAAAGATAAAAAAAAAACCCAGAAAAAATGTCCAATTTAAACAGAAAATACGTATATACTAATATGGCAGTGCAAAATTGTCAGATCTGGGGTTCGAAACTCGAGGAGTGAATAATTACTCCATATGTACCTTCCCAGGCAGTTTCATCAGGGCCAAAAATGGTGGCGCTCCAAACAAAGAGATTATCATCTGACACAGGACTTGCACTACAACCCTGCAACATTAATTCCAAATTATTACTTCCTATAAAAAAGTAATTTAGGGTCGGCTAACATGAATCGTCATAAGAAATCGTTTCGGCGACAAATGAAACCAAAAAAATAAAAAAGATGATGATGACCTCAGGAGGCTCGTTGATGATGGATTTGAGATCGGACATAAGACGAAGTTGAGCTGAGGAAGAAGAAGATGCCATGAATTGTGACTTTTATTTTCTTAGATTGAGATCTAATAACACAACTGTTGAGAATTGGGTATAACTAAAAATGGGAATTTGATAAGGAAGGAAAAGGACAGAAGTGAAGGATAAGGATGGTCTGATGGAAGTGAGGAGGAAGAGAATCAAGTAATAAAGTATGGAGGTTTCAGATAGGAGAGAAGGAGGAATCGGGAAGAAAGAGTGTTTTCTGTTTCTCTCTCTTCCGTCTTCAAAATTCCAACTTCTTCCCTTGATCCCTTCTCCCTAGGTGTTGATTATCCATTGCCGATTTGCCGTATAGGGATAAACTCCCACGTTTATCTCCGGGATTAACAAAACCACTATTCCTCCATTTTTTATTACTTGCAACGTTTACTTTTCATACTTACAAGTTGTAACTTGTAAATGTTAATGCATAATTTTGGTTATTGTAACTTTGATTTTTAGTTTTAATAAAATGCTTTTTTGACTTTTTTAATTTGGTATGGCTTAAAAATAAAAAGTGTTTGGTTTATTGTTAACTTTTTGTCACAAATTTTATACTAAATAACATTACCACAATTAATTTGTTATGAAAAATAATTCAATTTTTTAAATTATCATTAAACAACCCCTATATTATTGTTATTGAAAAAGTAATGTCAATTTTTTAAATTATATTAATTTAATGAGATCTGACATGATAGTAGATTCTTAGTGTTTGTGGGAAAATATGATCAAGTTTTCTACTCTTCTTATCACCTTATTTTCACTTATTTTAGCACAATTTAAGTTAATTTTAGATTTAACAAATTTGATAAAGTAAGCTCAAGGCCCCCTTTTAGGAAAAACAGGTTAATTAGGCTTAAGGCTTATCACATCACATAATTAACATAACGTATAAGTTACATTTTTGGTCAATAAGTTAGGTTTACCCAAGTCAAGTTCATGGTTAATTCGTTCAAACAAGTAAAAATCAGCTTAAGAAGATGCAATTGAAGTAGGTCAATTTATGTATTATTTTTATATGCTTTATCATACCTAAACTTGGAAGCGGACAGCTAATGCGTCCCACTTATTATATTGAGGCAAGAATCCTATATTGGGTCGCGACTCCTTTGATGTCGAAGCGGTTTTTGAGTTGTTCTCATAGTAATACCAGATTACTTTTGAATTTTACCTTACCTACTTTTCCCTTGGGCCTTGTGCGCAGGCCGCAGGAGCCTTGCACCATGACAAAGCTTAGATTGCAGGCCCCCTAGCTCACATTATTTGGATCTAAGTTTCTTTTTCCCCTACTAATTAAGGCCATTTTCACCGATTATTTTCACACACTTTTCAACGCACTTTAAGACTCATAAGATACATTTCTCTCTTATTCTCTCATACTATCACAAAACTCTAGCATTGCTCCTCTCATAACTCTTAAAAATACTTTATAAGGCTAGTTCTAGTGCTCATTCTAAGGGTTGTGAATCCTCTTTAAGACCCATAAGATACATATGAGGGTCTAAACTTTATGACTCGAACAAAATCTCCCTCATGTCCTCCTTTTCATTTCCTTTGATTATATTTTATTGGTGCTATTAATATGTGTGTTACATGATGTAGAACTAGCCAAATACATTGATTAAAACAAAATACACGCCAAATTGTGTAGGTGGTACATGACCACTTGCCTACTAAAACAAAATACATTGATTAAAATTAGGTATTATGTAAACATAATTTTTTAAATTTATACACCTATCCTTATTATTTGAAAACAATATTTTCATGGACAAGTGTTCCTCTATCCTAAACTATCTCCTTTCATCTTTTTCCTTTCTTTGCAAAAAACCAAAAAGGAAAAATCATGTATTAAAACAAAGACTTCTCACCTTCCCCTTCATAAACATTGTTCCTTCCTTTGTCTTCTTTACACATCTTTGATCTTACCCTACTCCTTTACTCCATTCAGTAACAGGCCGGTGTGTTTTCTCTTGACTCTTGGAAGAGCCAAAATGCCCTTATAAATTATTTGTGAAAAAACTGAAAAAAGAAAAGAAAAGAAAGACATCATATTAAGTATTAACAAAACATACATCAATCTCATTCAAATTTCCTTCCTCCAACACAACAGATTTGAGAGAACATAATAAAATCTTGTTTGGAGGGATACCCATATTTAAAAAGACAAAAGAAGTAAGAAAACAAAGAATGAGATGTTAAATTTATTAAGCTTGCAAGAAAGGAAACAATGTGTGGTTTAATCTTTCTCTCTCAAGTCTCTTCCATCGATCTGTTGGCAAGAAGATACGGTGGATTTTAGCAGGTTGGCGAATAAATATTAGTTTGTGTACAGTCGTTGTAGCATCAGTATACAGACAGTACACAGTACACAGTACACAGTACTATACCCATTTTTTGATGATCACTATGAACTGTTTATTACCTCTTTCTACTACTATTACTATGTACGCTTCATTACATATGCATTCATTGCTTACTTCTACAGTTCTACTTTCATTTCTCTCTCTTTTCTCTTCTCTTCTCTTCTCTTCTCTTCCCCCCAAAACCCACCAAAGTTTGGCACTGAATTACTCTTCTAATTCTTTCCACAACTGATCAAAAACAAAAACAAAAAAAAAAACTGCTATCTTTCTTTCTCTTTTTTTTGTTGCGGAATGGTTGGCCATTTATTCATTTCCTTACTCCTCACCTTTACACTCATGTCGACCACCATTGAAGGTACGTACGTCTATATTACCTCCGTCCCTAAATAATAGGCCACATTTCTAATTTAATTAGTTCGTCGTTTATATATATGTATATACGTATGTAAATATGTAACATCTTTTTTTTTTTGTAGGTAGAGTACTTCTTTCGGACACACATGATAATTTAAGCACTACTAATCTTCCCCAAGTAAGAATTACTACTAAATTTTAAATTATCAAGTTCTCATTTCAATTTTATTATCTTAAGTATATTATGATTTTGGATGTTTTCAAAAGATATACATTATCTGTTGTAGATAACAAAAGATGAGAAGGTGAAGATGGTAAGAGAAATAGGATCAAGGCCTCCAAGATGTGAAGGAAGGTGCAGATCATGTGGGCATTGTGAAGCAATACAAGTTCCTACCATTTCTATCTCAATCTCTAATATTGACTATAAACCTATAACCTGGAAATGCAAATGTGGCACTTCTCTCTTCAATCCTTGATTACCCTGTTTTTTTATATTTAATCAACTATTTTTTAAGCTACTTAGTTAGCATTATTGCCTTATTTTTGTCTATTTTTGGGTTACTACATAAGTATATGTAAATAAGAGGGATAACATATTAACATATAGTGTTAGTAATATTGCAATTTGCTAGGAGTGTTATGAGCAAGGTTCCTAGATTATTTCAAGAAACTCTAGGCAGGTTATAATTACATTTAGTGTTTCTTCATGATTTTCAGATCATATTTTGCAGCTTTGTATGGTACTAATGAGGTTAATTTCATACTCATGAGTCATGACCTTTCTTTCTATAAGGCGCGCACGATTTGATTATGTAGGTGATTATATTTTTCTTGTTTTCAAGAATGTTAGAGATTTGTTGTTTCACTACGTGTCTAATCTTATGCCTTACCCATTTTGTCAAATTATTTATATTTTTTCACTAGTCTAAGATTAATCAAACAAATTTAACTTCATCAATATGGACTGTTTGTTTTATTATTGAGAGACAAGATCGGATATGAGTTTGTAGTATATGATCTCTATTCTCTTGAACAGGTAAGATATAGAGTTGGCCACACTGTTATAATTTTTGACTTGTCTTGTTTGAATACTGAATAGCATGTGATCTTTATCAAATATTCAAATGTACTTGAATGAGTTTCATTATCATTAAACGCTAAATGTCAAAAAGATTAGTAAAAAGACAAATGTAAAGAGATTAAAAAGCTTCAGAACAGTGTAAATTTTGTCAATACTAGCATAATGATTCAAAGGTTATTATTAGGAATTGCACATAGTTAAAATTCAAAGGAAAAAAGAGTATTTGAACAGTCTCACTAAAATTTTGATTCAGATGTTTCATGGGAAAATTTCCATCAAAAGTTGTTCTTTCATTCGTTAGTTTCTGTATTTTCTTAGTCTGTAAAGTCATGTCTTTCCTCTTCTAGAGTTCATAGATGTGACTGAACTGGATTCTCTTTCCCTGTTTTTGGAGAAAATATTTCTCCAGATTGGTGAGCTTTTATAGAGAAAAAGAGATGAAGTTGGGCAAAGTCAGAGTAATTAGATCAATCATTCAAGAATTTCTTGAAATGACATGACACATTGAAATAGCATGCAACGTCTTTACCGTATTGGACGCTGAGAATCTACCATTTTGTTCTTCGATCAAGTCACATCTTCTAATGAGAAAAGTTAGAAATCTAATACACTAGTATCTAAATTTTGAAATAAGAGTGTGTAGAACATTTTTATTATTTATATATTATTATTTAAGAGTAGTATTAATGAGAGTAGAGGGAAATGCAATTTAAACAATCTCAGTTAGTTGTGTTGTATACCATTATTTTTACATGGTTATTACATGTGAGCAATTGATTTCTCCTTATATATAACAAAAATAACAAATTTAGTAGTTAAATCAAAATGAATCCTATAACCAAAAAATACAATAGTTTATAGAAGGATATAATATAAAGACACTTTATATAAACCCTACCAAAAAAATTTAAAAAATCTAGACCAATATTAAAAACTTTTGTAATCGGTGTGCCGGGATCAATGTTGTCATGCCACTAACGCGCTCCAAACATAAGCTAATGCATGTTTGCTTGCCCTTAGATGGGCTCAACAACAAGGCTACACTCGCATTGCAATCTCGGTTGATTCAAAGAACCTGATCAGGTATTTGAGGTCTAGCAGGGTTCAAGACACGACATTTTAATGGATTCTAGCGGATATCCAGGGACATTGGCCGGGAGCTCCAATGGTGCCGACTCACAAAGGTTCCACGTCAACCAGGCCCATGAGTTGGTTCATTGGTTGTTTATTGCCAAGCTAATCACATTCCTTTTTTCATAATTAGTTTAACTTGATTCCTTGATGTTAGATAAGAAAATTAAAATCTTTTAAGTCAAATGATAATGCGTCCCAGGTAAAGAGACACCATGTAAGTTCATAAAAAAGACTAGAAAGTGACACTTCATGGACACTATACTTATTGTAAATTTGCCAAAAAGAATACAACATATTTATACTCATTTTCGTTGCACTAAAATCAAACCTTTAGAAAAATGGATAATCTTGAAACTATAATTGAGGCAAGCGTTCATGATTTATATTTTATAGCATAATAATTTTAAGTGTGATTATACCTACCATAATTAAACCTGATATTTCTCCTCCCCTTGAAGACGTGCATATTGTAAAAAGTAGTTCTTAATAACAAATAAGGTACAATAACCCAAATCTACACCTAGTTATTAATTACATATAAGCTAAATTCCTGAGAAATTAATACTTAAAAAATACATATTGAGAGGAATAACAAAAGGAAACGGAGTAAAAACAAAATATAATTTATTGAATAAATATAATTTTACACATAACGCACTCATGTTTTAAGCGAATCAAAAACTAGTATAATAATTTGCTCAATTATGTAGATTGAACACAAATTGGACTAGGGTTTTACTCCTAGCTAAGTCAAGTGCCTTTTAATTTCGAACTTTGGGCATAAGATCCAAGAATGAATGTATCTTTAGTCTATTTAAGAATAAAGTTCAAATTGATTTGCCAACTTCTCAAGTTTAGGCGAATATTACGACTTGGTTTAGGACCAGCACCACACAACCCCTTGACTCGATTCATGCAGCTTCTATTTTGGTAAAATCTCAATCTTATCTGACCCATGATTACCTCTAATTTGAGAAGTATATTTTTTGGTTTGGAATAGCTTTACTTTTAAAAATTTACCTTTCTAGATACACCTAGATGTATAATACACATACTTTTCAAATTGACCTTCTAATCCCTGCCTCTTATTGAAATTTTTTACAAGATCCTACTCCTATCATATAATTCACAATGCTTCTAAAAAGTCCCAAGTTATTGAATTTTTGGAATTGTCGGATGTAGGATGTAGCTAACTGTGAAGTGATGTTATCAAAGAAACCTTACCAACTCGGCACTAGTGCAAATTTAATCACTCATATGACACTTTGCTAAGAAAAAAAAACATAGCACAAATAGATACAAAAGCCCACGTGCATTTGAAATAAAGAAGCTGACTTCCAAATTCCGGAGAATTTTATGATGGGCACCCACCATTAGGAGGGTGAAAAAGATAGTGGAGAAAGATTATTTTAAAAGCATCTGCCACAATTTTGGAAGGTGGCAAGGAAGGGCAACCATCACTAATTCACTATATCATTATCAGCATGCATAGATTCTGATTCCCTTTCAACCCTCACAATTCACAAACTATTAATTCCTGAAGTATTAACTTCAATATAACATGCTTCGGGCCAAATATCGGATTCATTTTACTTTTCTTAAAGCCACAAGTTTATCAATTATAGCTTTATCTTTTCAATAATCAATGTGTAGTCTAAAATATCAACTATTTTAACTCTTCATTAATACATAAGGAAAAGGATAATTTAATTGTCCAAGTTTTTTATGGATAATATTTTGGGACAAAGGAAGTTATATTTCTAGTGCCGTCATAACTGAGTGTGAATCATCTCATGAACATTACAACCTCTTCCCCTAATGTAACTTGTCGCTCTCGCCTCTTGTTTCACATGGTGTTAAGAGAGTGGTAGAGAATGAGAGGATGGCCATAAGGAGACAGTGTCAAAGTTCATCACACAGGTACACATCAAAATGGCAAAGTTTGATATACCAGATATAACTGATGACCAAAGTAATGTTGGTCAAAATTGGATCTGAAGTATAATGGGTGCACTAAGTTATTTGGGCAATAGCTTATAGCCTTGGACACACTACACTGTGTCTCTCACACATGACACACCCATCTTTAACCAAGTATATTGTGTTGCTCTAAAAACCAATAAATGTATAGAAACTAGAACGGATGGGTAAAAATTACTACAAAATCAGATGACATAAATTTGATCAATCGAACAGAAGACAAGATAATGTCTGCAGGATACTTTTTAATTTCGGTGGATGAGATGAGCATATGATCTTCTATGATAGAATTGTTAGTAAGAAAGACTCAAAGAGGATTTACTTTTTTGGTGTATGAAAGTTAAGTTACAACCTGAGATGCTGCAAACCTCCGTCCTTCAATGAGCTGCAAAATGCAAGTGCCAGCATTTACACGATTCAATGCAAGCTGTCCTATAACCATCATTTATCTGGCAGTGGACCACCCGAAGTGAAAGAAAAGTATAATTTCTAAACATTGATGTTAATACATCGGTTCAACTCTAATTGATGTGTACATCAATAAAGCCTAATTGGTAAAAAAGTTAGAGAGCAAGTAACCCATCTAAGAGTATATTATAGTCCACTTGTTTGTACTCAATTTCTGAAAAATTAATACAATTTCAAAAGCTTCAAAAAATATAAAAAAGGTTTAAGGTAAAAAAAAATCTAAAAAGTTACTCCTACATGGCTACATCCCACAATGGCACACTCCACTATACACTTCTCAAAACACATAAGAGATAGATGTTATAAGCAGAGGCAGAGCTAGCTGGGGGATATAAGGACAGATTTCTCCCCACTTTGAAAAATAAATTCACGGTTAAAAAAAAAGAGCTGCAACAAAGCACGCGTGAAAGTGACAAACAGACGAAGCAAACTGCAAACCAAAACAAAAAAAAAACGAAGAGAGAGAAATTGAGAAACGAAGGAAGGAGAGGAACCGGAAACTCTGAGCCTCATCCCTCAGCCCACAGCCGCCCCGGCGGAACCTTTAGCCACGATCCCACCGGAACCCAGCCACGGTCGCCTCAGCCACCCAGAACGCCGGCCAGTAGCCGCCAAGTCAAAGTGAGTTGTTTTATTTTCTAAACCCTAAGTTGTAATTTCATTTTTTTAGTAATTGTAGAGTAAATTGACTTGTAAATTGTTGTTGTCATCATTGTTTGGATGCGATTATAGTTGAATACTTGAACTGATTTGTTGTTGTTCATGATTTCTTGAATTGATTTGTTGATTTTTGTTTTAGGTTTATTTGATTTGTAACTTCTCCTCTTCTGAGATATTACTCTCATCAAGCCCTCCATCAGCTGGACTAGGGGTGCTAATCGAGCGAGTCGATCGCGATCTGGGGTCTGCTCGACTCGACTCGAAAATCGACTGACTCGTGCTCTACTCGAAACTCGTCGAGCACAAAATTTTCTAGCTCGACTCGTGCTCGATAAGAATTATTGATGCTCGACTCGACTCGAGTACTCGACTCAAGCTCGTTAAGCTCGACTCGGCTCGACTGATCGACTCGAACTCGTTAAGCTCGACTCGACTTGGGCTCTTTATGCTCAACCCAACACAAGCCCATCAAGCTCAACCCAAACTCTCAAGTGTCATCCTTCCCTTTTATAAAGAAAAGAAGTTTTGGTTTTTAGTTTTCAACCAATGTGGGACTTTTGTTTAAGCCACCATCTTTTTATAAAGTAAAATAGGCTTTGAATTTTTGTCTTTCTACCAATGTGGGATAAGTTTTATGCATTGTTGCTCCCTCCCCCTTTCCAACTTATTTACCTTACTTTCTTTTTAAGTATATTTTTTTCATTCTCATTTCAACAATTTATATAAAAATTTTAACGAGTTGCTCGCGAGCTTATCGAGTCGAGTTGGAGCTTGCTCAACTCGACTCGTTAAGGTCTCGAGTCGATCATGAACTCGAGTCGAGCAAATTCGAGTCGAGTGTTCACCGAGTATTGACCGAGTTGATCACGAGCTGCTCAACTCGATTAGCACCCCTAAACTGGACTAAACACCAAATCATGATTACCATATTCCATATTAAAGTAGTGAAAGTGAATTTTGATGTGGTTTTGTTTTTCTCTACTGGTACAGAAAGAAGAAAAACAGTAGAAATTAAAAAAAATTGAAGGTGGGTTGACGAAGAAGTAAGATTTTTTGTGATTGGAATAATTGGGTATTAATTGGAACGGATGGAAATTGGCATTGCAAGATAAGAATTAATGGACTTTTGATTGATGAAAGATGAAGTTTTTGGGGATTTTATTAAAGAACATATATTGGATTTAGATTTGAAAACCCCAAGTAAAAGAATTGATTATTAGGAAAGTTTACTTTGAAGAGGGGTAGGAAAAAATAAATCAAAAAAGAAGAATTCTTTTGAAGTTCAAAGTATTGTATACTTTATAAGTACTTTAGTCCTCAATTGAGAAAATTAGATTCAAGAATGAGTTCAAAGAGAAGGAAGAGAGTCAAAAAGTTATTGGGAATATGAAAGAAGAGAGATCGAAAAATGGATTCAAGAATGCGTCCAAGAATGAGTTCATGATTTCTTGAGTTGATTTGTTAATTCATTGTTTGGTAACTTTTATTGAGAATGATGTGTTCTTACAAATTCCCGATGAAAAAATCATTGATCGCTTTCAAAATACGAAGACCCGAAGGATGCATTTGTAATTTTCATTTCTCTTTGAATTTTAAGACTATAAGCATTTTGGAATTTTGGAGATAAAACATCAAGTATATAAACAATGTGTTGTAGTGCTATTTTTCTAAAAAAATTATCCGAATGCACGACGTCCGTATTGTGTCCCCTCACTTTGAGAATCCTGGCTCCGCCACTGGTTATAAGAATTTGTGACATGTTTATCTCACTCAAAAGGAGAATTGGCGAGTCATACTTGAAAAATAAAAAGTTCAAAATAATAGTGAATCATATCCAACAATGGAATTGTAAAGATTAGTATGTAACAAATGAACATGTACAAAAATCAGAAGAAGTTCAAAAAAAATGTTCAAAAATACCAAATAAAAAAGGAATTTAAAGAAAGTACTTAAAGTCTAGAGAACTCAATAAGGTAAATTTAGGAGTTTTAAGTTGAATACAACAATCCCTAAGTTGATTTCGGGTGTATGTTTTTCATCTAAAGGTTTTTATCAAAGATTAGATTAGACGAGATGTTCCCATTCTCTAACTGATATGAGCATATTTTGTTCATAACGAGAAGTTTTTGGAACTAACATACTATTTTGGAAGAGTAGGAAAAACATAAGGATATTTTTTATAACTTGGGAAATATTCTATTAGGGGCTATATTCCTAACTATTCGTAATAATTAGAAACTTTAAGGTCATACAGACTTCGTTAACCTCCCCAAGATACTCGATGCATTTTCGCCTCCTCATTTATCCCTCGATACTTCAGTACTAAAACAATTCTAGGCTTCCACTTATGAAGTTCCCAGCATCTTTCAAAACAGCACCACAAAATATGATGCATCCACTTCAATCCCAGGAGAACTCTTACGGAAAGTAGGGAAGATACATAATAGTTTTGTTTTTGTAAAACTAAAAAAAAAAAGAGCAATAAAGTATTACTAATGATTTCAATGTTATTAAATGATTCTGAATACTGAGGCATTTTAACTGTATAACACCTTGGGGAAAAAAAGGTCCTTATTGGGGGTTCTGCACCAAATACCAGGTCCTAGTAACCGCTACTCAGGTAATGTTGATCATCAAAACTCCAACGCAGAAACAGCCCATAGAGCAAGAAGTTGCTGATATTTGACAGGAAATACAGAGAGCACTCATAGCCTGCTTAGAAGATACTATCATACTACTGCTAATAGTTGTAAAGTACTAATTCACAAAATTTTTTACCTAATGTGATGGAGAAGCAATGTGTTTTCAACTTTCAACCTCTTGCTCAAACATTTGAGGTCTCTTAGAACCTGCACCATAAATCTTAATATCTTGGACATGCCAAAGTTTTCCCGTTGGTCCTATGCTCATTACAACAATTGAACATCAATCCAAATGATTTGCCAAGTAGGCACTCAACATAGGGGAAGTGAATTTTAAGGGAGCTAAGATGCCAAAAACATAAAGCTACTACCAAGTCAGAAATAGAATGCAGCACTTTGCTGTATTCAACCAAGTTTTGAGCTCTTGACAGAGGTATATGAACCTGACTTCCATCAGAATGTTTTCAATCAACGACACAAGTTTCAGGACAATTCGAAATATTGGTGACGGGAAAGATGAGTTGGCAGAGGGCACGTGCAGGAAAAACATAGAGGATGCACTAGAGAGAGAGGGGAGGATGAAAAAACAGATGTTCCCTTCTTCGTTAGCCAAAGGGCACGTACAGTAAGAACATAGAGGATGCACTAGAGAGAGGGGGGGATGAAAAAATAAATGTTTCCCTTCTTCGTTAGCCAAACACTACGTATGGGTTTCTTTGTCTTATTCCCTTTCCCCTCATTTCTCTTTCTGATTTCCTTTCCCCTCATTTCTCTTTCTGATTTCCTTTCCTTTCCCCTTAAAAGTTTCATCACGCTCTAGCTTCTCAGACTGCATAATGAGAATCTCTCTCGTCTATTACCTTATTTCCTCCATGATCTGAGTCTCATTAATAGTATCTGGAAAACAAAGTTGGTAAGGGTCCTAAGCATTTCTACTCCAAGTGGACACAAGCAAAGGATTGTTAAGTGTCCTTATTTCATCTGTGTTTAATGAGTAACTAGCGAAGCTAGCAAGAATTCCAATCAATTCATCCAAGCTACTGGAAGTGACTTATGGCAGAGCTATGTAAAATCAAGGTGTGACATAAATGTGTAGGACTCTGTCGCGATTCTGAATATTGATGTTTTCTTTATCATTGATGTGCATTTTAAGTTGTAGCCCACAGAAGCAGGTTGCTAATACCAAAAGTCCAGATGGTAGAGCCATGAGAAATTCTCAAAGAAATTTTGAGCTTGTTCACTGGCTCAGAAGATATGGCCAACATACTACTTCTTAAGTCACCAATCCTGCTGTCACAGATCTTAAATTCCATTAGCTCCCACTATTTTTAATCTGTACACTTCAGCATTTCCCCTATTCATTACTATCCTCGCTGATGCTTTGATATAAAAGAAGGAAATTTAAATGTTTCATATGAGTAGAAGAAAACAAAGGGAACAAAACGGAAAGGGATAAACTGCAGAAGCCCTCCCCAGCCCCAGGCTCCCCCCTGTACTTGTTCCTCCTCCTTATTAAAATAAAGTTTACAAGTCTTTCCTGTGCATCGAAACTGATGTATGAAAGCAGTGAGAAAGTGAAGATATTGGAAGAGGTAGAAAGATTAAGGGGAAAGACATAGGGAAGAGGAGATTTGAGAGACGAACCAATAAGGGAGAGGAGGAATCGTAGTAATAAAATCCAATCCATCTTAAGTCAGATCTGATGCCAGAACATTTGGTTTCGAATCTAAAAGATTTCACTGGTTGCTTTCTTTATAAATTACGGTCCTAGAACATGAGACTTTATTTTTCTTGAAATGGTCATTATGTTGATTTTGTGTTAATCTTTCTTTGCAGTCCCTGTAATTATTAAGTATGATTTTTTATATATGTTTACTTAAATTTATCCTATGTAGTTAGTTTGTTTGGATTTCTGGACTAATTATGAGGTTTATCTTTTTGTAGGTTTGTGGCAATCTATCCAAACTTCTATTGAAATATAGAATTGTGCTGCAAACTTCAAGCCAGGATTCTCCTTTGGTCATTAAGAATGATATTCCCCAAAATGCTGATTTACTTAAATATTACTCGAAGAAGGAAAAGGAGCCTTTCCCAATACCTATAGTAGAGCTGAGGCGAGCAGCCAGAGAAAGATCAAAGAATAGCAGAGGCCAGCCAAGGAGGCCTGTGCCACCACCAAAGAATGGATCGCTGGTTAAGAGCCTAAAAGATTTAGGAGTTGTTTGGTTGGGGGGTTTCACAAAAGAGAAAGGAAAGCATATCCCTTGTTTCCCTTTGGAAGTGTTTGGTTCAAGTATTTTGGTTTGCATTCCTCACTTTTGCTTAATCAAGTTATCCCAAAATTGAGTATCTCCATTCCCCCAACCCCTATTGGATTTTGGATTTCAATCACTCCAAAATTCCTCTACTTCACCAATCCAAAACCTCCATCATTACCATAACCAACATCCTAACCTTACCTCAACAATTAAAGAAGAAAATTGGGAGGTAGATTTATGGTTGACCTTTAGCCATAACCACCCTAACCCCGAACTGGATAAGTAGATGGAACATTTAGAATTTGAGTTACTACTCTTAAATGTGAACTCTTTTTTTGCCTCTATCGAGAAATTCCTCTTAAAATGAACTAGATGCTAGAAACTTGTCATTACTTCTATTTTCCTAGGCAAACAAGTGACAGTAAACAACAGAATCTGTGGAAATCTGCAACTCTAGTGATTTATTATTCGAAATTAAACAGACAGAGTGTAGAGGGACAAAGAAGGAGAACAAAGAAGAGAGAACAGGGTCAAATTACAACATCCATACTTGTAGCAAAAGCCAAAAAATAACCTGGAAAATTTTCAATTTCATCTAACTAAAATTTCTGCCTTCACTTTGGGTTAGCTCAGGAAACATTAATTTAAGGAGAGAAAGGGGATAGCTACAAAGGAAACTTCACTACAAGGACAAGGACATCTAAGAAGGATGAGCACTTCAGAAAGTAAAACACTAAAAGCAGAGAAGAGAAATAGATCATTTATTATCATTGCCAAAAATTCAAACAGTTTTATCACAGAGTAATTTACATACTATGGAAAGCCTAGATAATGTTTGGTTCCAAGACACTCACCTCCTGAAATTCCTAGCTTATATAGTTGATACATACTCCAATGAAGCAAAATAAAGGTTGAACTAGTATAAGAGATAAACCTGTTGTAAGACGGTCACAGGAACTCTACATAACAAATGCCCCAACTTTCATTCAATCCATGAATCAGAAATGGACAACTTAATGTTGAGACCATTGAATGCTCTTAATATCAATCCCTTGTTGATACATTTCATAAAGGGGGCTCATCTCCCTCAACTTAAGCACCTGTTTAACCGTCAATTGAACCGCCCTATCAATCTCCTCTTCAGTGGTAAACCTCCCAATTCCGAACCTGATAGAGGTATGAGCCATCTCTTCATCAACCCCAAGAGCCCTCAACACATAACTGGGCTCCAAGCTAGCACTAGTGCAAGCACTCCCACTAGAAACAGCCACCTCCTTCAACCCCATCAATAAGCTCTCCCCTTCAACAAAGCGAAACGACAAATTCATATTCCCCGGCACACGCCTCTCAGCACTACCATTGACCTCCACAGCATCCACTCTCTCTCTAATCCCTTTGACCAAGCGATCCTGCAACGCTCGAATCCTCTTGTCATCATACTCCATCTCCCTAGCAGCAACCTGACAAGCAGCACCAAAGCCAACAACCAACGGAGTCGGAACCGTCCCACTCCGAATCCCCCTCTCTTGACCACCCCCATTCATCTGAGGCTCAACCCTAACCCTGGGGCGTCTCCTCATATACAAAGCCCCAACTCCTTTAGGACCATAAACCTTATGACCACTCAAACTCATCAAACTAATATTCATCTTATCCACATCAATAGGAATCTTCCCTAAAGCCTGCGCCGCATCGGTATGAAACGGAACATTAAACTCCTTACAAATCTTCCCAATCTCCTCAACAGGCTGAATCACCCCAATCTCATTATTAACCATCATAATCGAAACCAACCCGGTATCGGGACGAATAGCTTCTATCAACTTCCCTAAATCAACCAGCCCATCTTTCGCAACAGGCAAATAAGTAATCTCAAACCCCTCCTGCTGAAGATGGCGGCATGAGTCGAGAACACACTTATGCTCAGTTTGAGTAGTGATAACGTGACGCTTATTAGAGCGGTGGAAATGCATCAACCCTTTAATGGAGATGTTGTTGGATTCGGTAGCGCCGGAAGTGAAGATGATTTCTTTAGGGGAGGCGTTGATCAGGCTTGCGACGTTTGCGCGGGCTGTTTCGACGGCGGATTCAGATTCCCAGCCGTAGAGGTGGGTGCGGCTGTGGGGGTTGCCGAATTGAGAGAGGTAGTAAGGGAGCATGGCGTCGAGGACGCGTGGGTCAACAGGAGAGGTGGCTTGCATGTCTAAGTAAAGTGGGCGACCTGAGATTTCGACGCCTTTCATTGAGATTGAAGATTCATTTGATTTGAGTAAAGTGGGTGGCTGGTTTATGACGGTTGCGGCGGCGGCGGCGGTGGAGAAGGGGCGAATTAGGGTTTGGGAGATGGGTGGGATTTTACGGAGATTACAAACTAGGTGCTTTGAGAAGGTCATTTTTTTTTTGTATTGGTTTGGAGTGTGATTGAGAAAGTTGAAAGAGAGAGTAGAGATGAAGAGAGAAAATGGGGGTTTAAGGGTTAAAGGGGAGGGGGGTTGAGTTGAAGAGAAACACCGACTTTTGCGGTGAAGGATGAACTATGAAGGCAAAGCTAAGTCCACGTTGAAACCACACAGCCGTAAAACATAAAAATATAGAGGTGATCAAATAGCGGGCAGGGCTGGACCGTCTTTAAATAATTTGATTATTAGTTGGGCCGAGTAAAAAATTGGGTCATTTTTGTGCCCAAAGTCCACTTTTTTGAGCCAAAAATAACGGAATTTTTAGACCAAAAATGGACCGGGCCAAAATTTCAACTAAAAAGACAATTTTTGGTTGCACAAAACCCGTCACAAGCCGAAAAATCGGGTCGGGCCTGAACTCGGGCCCAAAAAAATGCCCGAGCCCGAGTATTTTTCGAGTAGGGCTCACTTTGATCACCTTTATAAAATATATAAGAAAGGAAAAACATGTTGGATGGACCCGGTTCACGATAATTTATTATATATACATTCAAATTGAGTTGATCACACAAAAATTGACTATATTAGAAAAGAAACAGATTATATCATATGAAAACTGACTATATCAGAAAAATTGACTAAAAGGTACAAAATTTGACTATATTAAAAGTGATTATATTATACAAAAGCTGAATATATCAAACGAAAATTGGTTATATCAAATGAAAAATTATTACTCCCTCTGTCCCTTAATAGATTGTCCATTTCTCTAATGCACGTTTTGTATCGTTAATATCTTTAATTATATATTAGTAAAAATTATAAAAGTTTGATTTTCAAAATGTACACAATGAGACGAATCCAACAAGACCCTACGTTTTATCTTATATATTAGAACTTATTTTGGAGGACTTTCTTTACCTATGAATAGTGCCCAAATTAGAAATGGGCAATCTATTAAGGGACGGAGGGATAATATCATATGGTTTTATATATATATATATATATATATATATATATATATATATATATATATATATATATTCTACCTCCGTTCTTTTTCTATTGCAACAATAAAGTTTTCACGCTTGCCAATGCACAACTTTAACTATTAATATCTTTAATTAATTTTTAGTAAAAAATATACAAATTAGATATTTTGAAAGTATAAATCGAGACGAATCTAACAAGATCCCACATGATTATATTTTTCCTTACGTATAAATCACAAGAGATAGTGAAAAGTTGGTGGGTGAATTGTGTAAAAATCTCATTGTTGCAATAGAAAAAGAACGGAGGAAGTATATATATATATATATATATATATATATATATATATATATATATATATATATATATATATATATATATATATATATATGTATATATGTATATATGTATATATATGTATATATGTATATATGTATATATATGTATATATGTATATATATATATATATATATATATATGTATATATATGTATATATATATATATGTATATATATGTATATATATATATATATATGTTATATATATATATATATATATATATATATATATATATATATATATATGAATAAGATCACTTGAAAATCACTTCTTATGCTGAAAACTGAAAACTGCAACATAAAATGAGCAAAAATATAAAATGAGCAAAAATTTGTAAAATGAGCAAAAGTTTCTTAAAATGAGCAAAAATATAAAATGAGCAAAAAACTTAAAATGAGCAAAATGAGCGAAAATTTGCTAAAATGAGCAAAAGTTTCTTAAAATGAGCAAAAACATAAAATGAGCAAAAAACATAAAATGAGCAAAAATCTGTAAACTGAGCAAAAAGACCGATTTTCAGTTTTCAACTTATTCTTATTCCCAATCTTATTCTTATTACTAATCAAATAAGAAATTTCCAAAATTTTCACGAAATCCTGATCACCAATTTTCTATCTCTATTCCATCCCTTTAATCCTCAAACTCCCATTCAAATGTACCAAACAATCATATATAAACTTCTCATTACACAGTGGAAAAACGTGGGTTCAATAAATTCTTTGCGACTTTATGTTAAAAGCAAAGTTGAGGAAATTGGCATAGCCTATTATTGTGTGTTGCTTCTATGCAGATGCAAAACATGAATATATACATGTAAAAGTTTCCTATACTGATTAGGAAACTAATATTATACGAAAGATATACTTGCCATAGTAAAGGATATACCAAAACAACCGTGATACACTAGATCTCTAATACTCCCCCTCAAGGTGAAGTGTGAAGGTTACGAAAATCCAACTTGGACAGTAAGAAATGAAATTGGGCACCGCCTAAAGCTTTGGTGAACAAATCAACCAATTGGAACCCAGTGCGAACAAACGTAGAGAATATAACACCTGCTAAAAGGAGCTCTCAAACAAAGTGGCAATCAATCTTATTATTTTGGTGCGTTCATGAAAATAAGGATTAGCAACAATATCAATAGCCGCTTGACTATCACTGTAAACTCGCACGATTTGACGATGAAAAACACCAAGTGCAGCAAGAAAACTGCGAAGCCACTTGTTTTGAGCACAAACAAGAGCCATGGGACGATACTCGACTTCCACAGAAGAACGAGAATTTATAGGTTGTTTCTTAGTCTTCCAAGAAATGGAGAGGATCCAAGTAGTGCAAAATAGCCAATTACATACCGACGAGAGGGGACAACTGGCCCAATCGGCATCACAATATGCATAAAGTTGTAAGTCACTATCAGCAACGAAGAAATAAGCCTTGTCTAGAATTAGGGAACTAATATTATACAAAAGATATACTTGCCATAATAAAAGATATTAGATCAAAACAAACGAAATACACTAAATCTCCAATACTTAAAAATAAGAATACTAGCTAGTTAAATCAAATTCTAACTATTAAATTGATCATAGAGCTCATATAAAATCTTACTAAGTGAATCAATCAACAAAATGACAAAAATAGCAACATCATTAAACATGAAGACCTTCTAAAATCATAGGCGTAACATGAACCCTTTTAAAAACGAAGTACAATATAGATTTTCATCAAACACCATCCAAAATACACTAGATCAAACACACCTAAAAAAAAACCCAACTTGGAGCCCTCGGGTTTGAGAGAGAAGGAAGAGAGGTGAAAAGTGGTTTTCATGTGAAAGCAAGCGAGTGATCCACCGTTGAAGTAAGAAAAGGAGGTCTTCCCTTCTTATAAATACTTGTATAAAAGTTGAGTGTTCCTGTTCTTGGGGGTAGTAGTTCAAGATCCACATCTGAGTGTCATTTGAACTTCCTTTTCAGAGAATGAGAGCCTAACTTACCGACATTTGCTCCTCTTTTAAATCCTCCAAAATATTCCCGTTTCTCTACCATTAATTACTTTCTTCTTCAAATTATAAACTTCCATTTCCTTATTCTTTTTGGGTTTGAATCAAACATCACAAACCCACTGCGTGAAAAAAGTTTGTCTTCCTTATTCTCTTCACTGGATTAGCATTGCCTTTATTTGTCATTAAGGTCAGTTTTTGAATTAATCTTTTACTTTTAGCTAGATCTCTTTTCATCTTTATTCTTCTTATATTATTTTGCATCTGGGTTTTTGTTTTTAATAACTATGTTGTATCCATAATATTAGTTGGGTTTATATATTTGATTATTTGATTACTTAATTTAGTTTCTTGTATGGGGAAAAATATGTGATCTTTTGGATTGTGTCTTTTTTTTTTTTTGGCTGGAGTGGGTTTGTGAGATCTAATTTCTATGTTTGTATTGATGAAATATTATGTTTCTGGAGTTGATCCGAAATCATGTTGTTTTCTGACGCTTTGTCTCTCAATTTTCAAGTAATTGTCTTGTTCAACGTGTTGATGTCTTATGATGATACTAGAATATTGTCTTCCAATCTCATTTAGTGACACTCTAAATTTCATGGGTGGTGATGTTTTTGATTGAATCAGTGTAGCAATGCATTTTTTAATTTGTCAGTGGGAAACAGTTCAAGCTTAATTACTCCAAGGTTTTCAGTAAATTTGCATTTGAATACATTAAAGTAGCATAGAATGGTATCAAGATTGTATTTTTTTTAGTTTTGGTGATTAAAGCTTTTTTTGTTGTTGAATGTTTGTACCAACAGAAACATTGTTCCAGATTAGGGTTTCAAGAGGTGGAAAAAGAGAGTATATAATAACATCATAATACTCAACAACTATGTTTAAGCTATCGCCTCGTAGTAGGGGACCGAGGTCTAACAAGGGTTTCAAGGTAAAGCATGCGTTGCAATTGATTCTGTTGTTGGGCGTTGGAATCTGGCTAGTATACCAAATCCAGCGCTCGTACAACAAAGACAAGACGTATGGAGAGGGAACGAAGGTCTCGGAGAAGTTACAAGATGGGATTGATAAAATTAGGTTGGGAAGGAAGGATCTACCTGAGTTGGAGGAGACATCAAACTCGGATGAGAAGAATGATGCGGAAGAGGATGAGGAGAAGAAAATCGAAAGTGAGGATGTAAAGCCAGGTGAAAATGAGGATAGAGGAGAAAAAATGGATGAGAAACCCGAAGAGGAAGCTAAGGATGAGAGCACAGAGAAGCAAAACGAGGAGCGCACAGAAGAAAGAGAAGTGAGTAAAGAAGGAGAGGATGAGGGTAGGGAAAGTGAGAAGGAGATTGAAGAGGCGAAGGATGAAGAGAGGGAGCAAGAACAGAGTAAGGACAAGGAAAATGAGGTAAAGGAAAACAAAAGTGAGGAGGAGCAGCTAGAAGAGAAGAAAGAGCAGGAAAATGAAGCTAAGGAAGAGAACAAGGAGAATGAAAATGAAGGTATGGGAAATGAAGAGAACAGAGCTGATGAGAAGGAGAAAGAGGAGAGCAAAGAAAATGAAAATGGAATGCAAAAGACTGATGAGAGTGAAACGAATGAGAATAAGGAAGAGAGCAAAGTGAGTGGAAATGAAGAAGGGAAGGAGATTGCTGGATCTCAGGTGGAGCAGAGCAAAGAGAATGAAGAAGCTAAAGAGGAAAACAAAGAGAATGAAGCTGTGCAGAATGAAGGCCAAGAAAAGGAAAACACAGAAGGCAGGAGGAATGAAGAAACCGAAGCAAAAGATAAGGACGCTAAGATTGAAAATTTGGGTTCATCAGATGATCAGGTTCAAGATGGTGTCAAGGATGACAGAGCTGCAACTGAGGAAGAGAACAAGGAAAATAGTTCTTCAACCTCAGAGCTGAATGCATCTGAACAGAAAGAGAGTAATGAAGAAGTGTTAGAAAATAAGACCGAGAATGATGCAACCAAAACTGAGACTGCTGAAAAGCAGGATTCTTCACAAGATGCGGGTGATCACCCCACTGAAACTGCAGAGTCTAGTGAAGACAAGCAATCAAACAGCACTACATTCAGTGATGAAACATTTGCCTCACAGAATCAAAATGATGCAGCAGATAATGCAAGCTCTAAAGAGAATAATTCCAATGTGCAGGAAGTTGTATCGGAGAAACCTGAGAAAATTGAAACAGGTTCAAGTGACAATCAATCAGATGCAAAATCTGATCCTGGCTCGAAGAGCGAGGACACAAATAATGTTGAAGGTGGAGGTTCTTCAGCAGAAGGTAACACAGCTTATGCGGATACATCTGGTCATGAGGGTGCAAATGGTGAGAATCCAGAGAGAACTACCTCGAGAAACTCTCCTGGAACAAATGAAACAACTGAATCTAACAACCATGATCAAGTTCAGTCTTCCCATGATTCAAACTCCCAGAAGAAGAAAGAGGAAGAATCAAAAGTAGATGACAGCCAAAATGCAGAGAAACGTGAACAAGTTGACTCTGCCAACAATTCAGATTCCGAGCTGCAGCTGCAGCAACAACAGCAGCAGCAGCAGCAACAACAACAAGAAGAGCAGCAGCAGCAACAACAACAACAACAACAACAACAGGAGCAGCAACAACAACAACAAGATCAGCAACAACAACAACAAGAGCAGCAGCAACAACAACAACAACAAGAGCGACAGCAGCAGCAAGAGGAATCATCAAACTCTAATGAAAACTCAAATACGGAGCAGCATGTGCAAGTTGAATCTTTAAACAGCTCAGAGTCAGAAGGCCAGAAAGAGGACCCAACAAATGTTGAGCAACATCATGAAGCTGAGACTTCAGTCACTCAAGATGTCAAAGATCGAACTGATTTAGAAACTCTACCAGATAGTGATAATGAAGGGAGCAACAATAGAGATGCGATTGCAAAGTGATGATTCTGATTAGGCGCTCAAAACGGCAGTTTCATGTTTAGCCCCACTTGAGAGATGAGTTGCTTTTATTTTTCCTTTTCTTGAGAAAGTGAGGGCTGGTTAGTTTGGGGACCGTAGCAGTGAGGAAATCAATGGCAAAAGTAAAACTATGGAGATATGTAGAATAGCAATATTATATAAATTACTCATTTTCACTTGTTTGGTTTTTATGAGGAAATTTATTGATGATAAGTAAAGAATTTCCGTAGTGTTGTCCATTGTTTGTTTGTTTAATGCCAAAGTTATTGAATTTGTATGTAAAATTACAAATTTACAACAGCAGTAGATTTCTAAGCTTTCCACAAACTTTTCAGATGTTTTTCTAAGGATATCTTATGGACCAAATAAAATTAGAAAATTTTCATATACTCATCTGTCCCATAATACTCTTTACACTTTCCTTTTTCATCTGTCTCAGAATACTCTTTACACTTATATTTTTGAATATGACCCACTATTATTTTAATTCTTCTACCTTTTAACCATTGGCCCACACTCTCTTCCCTCCAAATAAAATAATATCACTCCTACTACCTACCAACTCTAACTAGGCCCACACTCTCTCTTCACTAAATAAAATAATACTACTTTTACTACCTACTAACACCTATCACATCTACTTTTTCAATAAAATAACAATTGATAACCAAACAACAACTTATCATCTAAAACTACGTGCCCTGATAAGTGTCAAGAGTATTTTGGGACGGAGGGAGTAGTAGTATTTCTTTAGTTTTACTTTCCAATGGGCTTCTCTGTGAATAAACAAACATGGTAGAAATTAGGAATATATACATTTCTACTTAATTCTTATTGATTTTACATTCCCAAACACACCGAGGAAAAACCCTTGTAGCAACACTATGCAATAACAACACCATGCAAAGTTGTTTCTCCATACAAGTATTATTAGGTTACCCGTTTCACTTTGTATATAGGTAAGATAGCTCAACTGTTGAGAAATGATACCGGAGTACATGATAATGATACAGGTGTTGCATAAGAACTAAACTCAAATTCGATCAATTGTTTATGAAGGATGTAATCGACTATTGAGTGTCCATTTCAGATTTATGTTTACTTACCTGCTGGATTGATTTTCCATTTTTCCTATCCACTTTATGGACCATTAATAAGAATTCTAGATATTACCATGTTAAAATAAAATAACAATCGGTTTGATTTTGGTCCAAGTCTAATCCAATCTGAAATAAACCTTGGTTTTTGGATTTAAGTCCATTCCAGTTCAAAATGTCCACCAAGTTCAATCGAAACTTGTGAGTTTTTATCCAATTTGATAAATCCAAAAGAATAAAATTAGTTATATTTTTAGCCAAATGTGACATAGGTATAATATTGAGCCTCTATTTTTGGCCAAATGTAAAAAGTATTCTCACAAAAGCTAAACATAACAAATTAAAAACGCTTAAAGAAGATTACATATCCATATAATTCCATTTTGTTATATGTCACATTGAATCCAAACACTCCCGATCCAATCTTATCCAAAAACCTAAATTCTTCAAGAAAATTGAGTCTGTATATGTTCTTTTTTTAATTACTGACTTACAATTGTGATTTGTGGCCATATATTTGATGTCTTTCATTAGGGACATCGCGAAATAGAAACCATTTAGGCTTTACCCTATCCATTAACCGGATAAAATTGGAGCATATACTTGTATTGACCGATCATTTGCTTCACTATGATGTACCCTATGGTTTGACTAACAAGTCTCATAGGCAATCAGTTGATTAATAAATAATTCATCAGTCATTTTCAAATTCCACTAACCGTTAGTAGCAGAATGCACATCAAGATCATATTTACCATCAGATGTGATTAATCAATCCGATCCGAAAATTCAGGTACAATACTCGATAAATGCACAAACATCAAACTAAAAAGTAACATAAAGGTGGAACCCAATAGGACAAGGAATACATGAGAAACTTGGTTTATTGGTCACGATAGCAACAATTGGCAAAATCAGTAGATATTAAGATACGTTGAAGAAATGTATACCAAAGAGTTAACCACATTTTATTTGATGAGTTACACTATCCAAACGAAAACAAAAAACCAAAAGATCAAAACCCTCCCACAAGCAGTCCATACATTCCTGGACAAGAAGGTTGAGATGCTTGAGAACTATTGAAAAGATCGAAGTAGAAAAGTCATCTTAGAAACATGGGATTTGATCCAATCACAATAACATAAAACAATATCAGCAAACAGATGTGATCAATGGTGGTCCTTCACCTCAAAAAGCCCATCAGGACCTGAAAACCACAAGGCGATGTGTGAGAAATGCGTATTAGTAGTCTTCAAGCATCAAAAATAAAATCATGTAATTAAATCATTAACAATATTTTCCCAAAATTTCTAAATACCAAGAGCTATCAGCAACTATAAATTGAAGCAGATAATATCCATTGCTGAAAGAAGGCAATTGGGAGGTAGATTAATTGTTAACCTTTAGCCATAACCAGTTAACCACCCTAACCCTGAACTAAATAAGTAGATGGAATCTTTGGATGTTGCGTTACTACTCAAAATGTGATCTCTCCTTTTGCCTATACCGAGAAATTCCACATAAAATGAACGAGGTGCTAGAAACTTGTTATTACTTCTATTTTCCTAGGTGAGCCAAGTGATAGTAAACAACAGAATCTGTGGAAACTGCAACTCTAGTACTTATTATTAGAAATTAAACACAAAGAGTGTAGAGGGACACAGAGTCTAATTACAACCTCCATACTTGTAGCAAAAGCCAAAAAAAATCCTTGAAAAATTTCAATTTCATCTAACTAAAGTTTCTGCGTTCACTCTGGGTAGCTCAGGAAACATTTTGTTAAGGAGAGAAGGGAGATAGCTACAAACAAAATTTCACTACAAGGACAAGGACATCTAATAAGGATGAGCATATTCAAAAGTAAAACATCAAAAACAAAAAAGAGAGGTAGATTCTGAGGCAGGGTACAGATATTGCAGACTATATATGACAGATACTGGTTCTCTCTAGAGACATAAAACTGTAAATTAAATCTGTGAAGATGAAGAATAGAATATGGTAACCCTAGGGAACGAAAACAGAGGAATACTAACCCATGATAGAAATAATAAAGTCAGACTACTGCCATTATCCAGCCACAAGTGATATCAGCTGTGGAGTCAGATGCAGATAACGAACTAAATCTCCTTTCACGCCCTTCTAACATGTAATGACACACAAAGAGGTCCCAGAGATTTGTTTGCAGCGGTACAACTAGTTTTAAAGTGAAACAGGAAGTCAATGTACTTGCGACCTCTATGGCCTTCCACAAAATTGTTTCAGGAAAAATGTGATCGACTTGCATACTTGGCAAAATTCCTAGCAACAACTCTGCTCACCCACAATAAGCAACGCTAAGCACTAGGTCAACCATATGTTTCCAGTAGTAACTTGTAATGTCTACATCTTCGTATAGCATACTCAATCGTCCAGAATGAACTTTAAACATACTAATGTGGGATGTCCAAAAATCATCCGTCTCTAGAAATAGTAATGGTTTATAGTCGGATATTGCACAATACCCTACTTACATCGAGTAATAGGGAGAAAATTGGAGTTCCCCAACTATCATTAAGGATCCTTTTTTGGCAAAGTATAGTCATAACCTTACACATAAGGTGTTGGGATAATGCAAGAGACCAAGGGAGTACTAGTATAGGATATTTCTAATAAAGAGATTAGAAATGGGTTGAGATCACATGTCCCATTTAATATCTCATCTTTGTCTCACTCCCTTTTAATTTTGATACCTCATCAATCTAAAATAAGCTACCTTGTATAATTAATAAGAGTTGGTAAAGTGACAAGATGATAACTACTTGTGAGTTGTGACCAATAGATGTGACACCAAGTGGGATAGAGGATCCATACTGATATTAAATAGATATCATGTATACACATACAGATCAAGATACCAAAAAGCACGTGACAGAGATTCAGAAAGGTCGCTAACAGGCTAATATCTTTTATAGTTAGAAGGAACTCATAAGAAAATAAAAGAAACTAAAAGAAAAAAGAGTTGTTTTGACTTCTTCTGATTTTGTTTATCTATATAGTAAAATTTAATATGAAAGGGAATTGATAGGAAAAAGTGCATTTAAAATGTTTCATTTAACTTTCATATTAAACTGGCAGATATGTCACTGAAAATTGGAATGTTGAATAATGCAAACAAATTCTTTTACTTTTCTCCCAATTTCTCTCTAATTTCTAGCCAAACAAACAAATTCTCCCAATTCATAGATATCAACAACTAAGATGCTATATTTGAAGAAGCAGCCAAGTTCACATAGTACAAATTATCATTTAAAAATAACTGGATATGGTGAAAACATACCCCATGGGAACTCCTTGTTGCGAATGTGCATATAAGGATATGCCTGAAAACACATCAACAAACACAAAAATGAGACCCTATCACTATATTATTAACTTAACAATGACAAACTTGAGCAAACAACATATTCAAAAAACATCATATATCACAAGAATGAAGTCAGTCAATCATTTAAATGGGACGAGATGCATACAACAAAGACAACATCTTTTTCATTATACCATATGATCCTCCACAGCAATTCAATAACATACAATGAAAGAATGCAAACATGAATAGCACTATTTCAATAATCATTATTATTTCTTCCGCCTATTCTCTAACCAAAGAGTGAAGGTTTCCAGGATATAAACAAAAAAACATCCTCTTTCTTGTGCTAGTTGTACCAATTCATCTAAGGACTAACTAGTATAAACATCAGCATCGCGCTACGATAGTAGGTTCACCCAATCATGATCACGAATTCAAACTTTAAGCATAACAGCGAGAGATACGATTCGTAATCCAATGTAGGAGACACGTAGTAGTAATTAAGAAAATGGGTAAATGACAAAAGATTAGAACTCACAGGAGGCTCGTCGTAGTGATGATGACCCTTGGAAAGAGTGTAGATTGCTAATACTGTGCAAGAGACTATTCCAAGATATGAAATCTTCTCCCATTTGGCAGCCTCTTTCGCCTCATCTTAAACAACAATATAGTTTTTAAAAAAAATCAACACCAAATTCACAGGAAAACATAAACCATAAGCGAAAAACTATAAAAAAAAACCCTAATTATAGGGATACTAATTTGTTAAATGCTTCAACAAAGATGCTCAATCAAACAAACAAATTTGCGCAAAACAATAGCTAATTAATCCAAAAAACAACGAAACCCTAATATGATTAGGTGAATAATCGAACATATTGAAACGCGATTCAGATGCTGAAATATTGTTAAACGGAAGTTTAATCAAAGCTACAAATTAAGAATTGCAAGGTCAAATTCTTAAGAGAGAGAGAGATAGAGATAATTACAAGCTTCGTCGTGATGAGAGGAAGATGAGAAGGAGCGCTTAAGAAGATCGGAAGAACGACCACTACGAATGGCGGATTGAACGCCAGCTCTGAGTTTACCCAATGTCATCGCCATTGTTGTTGCTTCTCTTTTCCTATGAATGAATTAAGCTGGAAATGGAAAAATGAAACAAAAGAGTTTTTACGAAACCGGTCTAGGCTTTTGCTGTCTTGTTCTTGCGGCGTTGGGCTTGGGTTACATGCTTTAGCTTACATCAACTAGCCCGCTAATTGATGAGATCGTCACGATTAGTTGTTCGAGTAGCTGTTAACTATTTTGAGTAGTGATTAACTATCGGATATTAGTTGTTATAGTCTTATAGGTTCGCTATCAAAATACTACCTTTGTTTCGAAATAGTTGCACTATTTATATAGTGTTTATTATTCACAACTTACACTTCAATTGTTTTTGGTGATCTATATTTTAAGGAAAAGATAGTCATACAAGATCGTGTTAGATTTGTCATAATGTATATATTTTTAATATCAACTTTTTATAATTTATACTTATTAATAATTAAATATATTAATATTTAAAATCATGTATTGACAAGCGTGAAAAAATAAAATGGTGCAACTATTTCTAAACGGATGAAGTATTATTTAGTAAAGTTAATGTTCGGGAAAGCTAGATGTTGGTATTAGTAAAACCACTTATACTTTTTCCGAACTCTTCTAAGCTATTTCCAGTTCTTCTTAACTGAAACTTTTTTAAATTTTCTATAAAAAAATAGAAATAAGTTACATAAAACAGACCCAAAGTATAAAATAAACTACATTTGCACATCTAGTATTAACTTAATTGTAATAATATAATGTATATAATAGAAGATTTATTAAACTACATCAATTTAGTACGCTATACAATAAAAAAAGTATGGTTTTAAAATTCTTGTCAAAATAATCTAATGATAAATTTAAAAGTTCATTATTTGTCGTGTAAGTTAGAATTTCTTTTATATATGCAAAATGCTAGTAATTTTTTTTTTGACATCCAAGCTCCTTTTTTTTAGGTAAAGTTAATCGGAAATAAAAGTCCTATGAAATCTATAATAGAAATCATAATTGACAAATACAAAACAGTTTGGATCGAATAAAATCCTAATTTTGAAAAATCACGACTGTTGTGGATGAAATTTGACATTGATGAATACAATTTTCACATCATTGTTTGATACAGACTTCCATAAGGGGGGTCTTTTGTTTGTTGTAGTTTTGAAATTGAACTTAATCTGATGCAATTGATTGTAGACGTAAAATCGAAATCAATTGGGACACCTCATAAATCTTTATCAACAAAAATGTGGGTAAAAATTAGTGGGTGTCTCGGACGATTTTCTAGATTATTACTTTTTGTAATTTTTTGTCTATTGAGGAGAAATAGATGTCATGAATGATAAATTGCATGTTATTTTGAAAAATGAACCTTAAAAGCTTGGGGATGAAAGCAGCAGCTCAACTTTCTACAAGGAATTATGGTAAGAGTTTATGTCTACAATAGTCTATTGTTATTTCCATAAAAGTGTTAGGGATCTAACTATTTGTGTAAATCTTTACATAAAATTGATAAATATGACATAGTTAATTAAACATATTATTCTCATAATATGAATTAGATATCAATTATGAGAATAATATCTTTAATTTTTTTGACAGAAAAATAAGAAAATAATATCTTTAATTAAATATGCCATATTCATCAATTTTGTTGCATAAAACTAAAATCAAACAGATAAACCTATGGACCTAGTGTATAGATTAGAAATAAGACCTTATTATATTTTATTTCGAAATATTAAACAATGATATTATGTTTGAATTGTGGTTAAACTCTTTTTTTTATTTTAAAGGTCACGTGGTTGTTAACTGAAAAATGATGTAATAATTTTGTTTTCTTTCTTCAAGACTTATGTATGAGTAAATACTAAATACATAAAGTTGATGTATAACTGTGGTTATATGAGATTAAACTATAAATATTTGAGCAATAAAGTTTCGGATTTATGAATAAGTTATGGCTGGTGGTCAAGATAGCATTAGTGGTGAAGCAAATTATGGGCCTGGAGATGTTGACAGAAAGAAAGAGTTAGGTGTACAATAAGGGTATGTTCACTTCGGCATAAAACAACTGAACTGAACTGAACTGAACTGAAAATAAGACGGGGAGAACAAGCCCTAAGGACTCAACTTTTTGCCTTCTTTTTTTTAAACCGTGCAAGATCTTAATTCTTACCTTATAAGTTTCACCAATTGGGACCTTAGAGTCACTTTTTCTAGTCAATTGACTTAGGCCCTGTTCTTTTGAACTGAGAGAAACTAAACTGAACTGAACTGAAACTGAACTGAACTGAAATAATAATAATAATAATAATAATAATAATAATAATAATAATAATAATAATAATAATAAACAATAATAATAATAATTAATAATAATAATTATTAATATTACCATTGGTAAGTTGAAGGCTCGTGATTGTCAAGGGTTAATTGACAAGATGGTGAATAAAATTAGAGTTTGGGGTACTCGAAACCTCTCGTTTGCAGCTAGATGTCAACTTATTAACACTGTTTTGATGAGTATTCACGTCTATTGGGGGCAATTTTTTTAATCCCTAAAGGGGTCTTGAATGAGATAAATAGCATATGTAGAAATTTTCTTTGGTCTGGTAGATATAATGATGCTAAAGCTGGGGCTGTTGCTTGGGATAGTCTATGTCATTCCAAGAAAGCAGGTGGTCTGGGGTTTAGGAATGCTTGTTGCTGGAATCTTGCTGCTGTAAACAAGCTTACCTGGGATGTTGCGCAAAAGAAAGATAACATGTGGGTCAAGTGGGTCAATGAAGTGTATATCAAAGAGGCTGGCTGGGGGTCTTACAATGCACCCAATACAGCTAGCTGGGCCTGGAAGTTTGTGTGCTGTGCAAAAAATGAGGTGATTAACAAACTAAGTAGTGACAGATGGCTCTGGCAACCCAGATTCAATATTAAGTCACAGTATAAGGAGCTGGTAGGAGAGGAAAGGAAAGCTCCCTGGTGCGGTTATGTCTGGAATAGATACACTATTCCTAAGCATAGGCTGATTATGTGGATGGCAATCCAAGATAGGTTGAAGACAAGGAAAAGGCTGAAGTTAATGAATGTGTGTGACAGTGACTTGTGTTTGCTCTGCCAACAACACTCTGAAGATATTACGCATCTTTTATTTGATTGATTCTTCAGTAAACAATGTATGACCAATATCTTCTCATGGCTGGGAATTAGATGGGGCAGGAAGGATCTAATGCAGACTTGGAGATGGATTAAGAACAGGTGCAAAGGATCTCAGTTCAAGAAAAAGGTGGTCATGGCTGCTGTGTCAGCTACTGTTTATTTGATATGGCAGAATAGAAATTCTGCATTTTGGGATCAAAGGATCATGACTATTGATAAAACGGTTAGTGAGGTTAAATACATAGTGAAAAATAGAATTGTACATATAATGGGTGTAAAGATTAGAGATAGAGATATAGAATGGCTTGAAGGTTTGTAGCCTGCTGATTGGGTGCTGGGCATGTCCAGCTAGTTTGTGGAGCTTAATTTGGCTCTATTAAGTTGTTTTGGTGTTTTGGTGTTTTGGTTTAATATTAATTCTCACTTGCTTACCAAAAAAAAAATTTAATATTAATATAAATAACTATAATAATTAATACTTTATCCGTTTCAATTTAGTTGTGACACTTTTAAAATCACGGACTCCTAGACAATTTTTGGAGAGGAGAGAGATAGAGAAAGAAAATAAAAGGGTCCCACGTGATAGGAGAGAGATATAGAGAAGTTATTACCCAAAATGAAAGTGTAATAACTAATTTGAAACTTCCTAAAATGAAAAGTGTCATAACTAAACTGGAATGGAGGAAGTAATAATATTAATAATTATAATAATAATTATTATTAAATAATAATAATATTATAATAATAATAATAACTGATGATAATAATAATAACTGATAATAATAATAATAATAATAATAATAATAATAATAATAAATATGATATTAATAATCAATAATAATAATGATAATTAGTATAATAATAATAATTATTATTATTATAATAATTAAAAAATAATAATATAAATAATATTGATAATAATAATAATTATTATTATAATTATAATTATAATTATAATTATAATTATAATTAATAATAATAATAATAATAATAATAATAATAATAATAATAATAATAAAAATAGTAATAATAATAATAATACTGAACTGAACTGAACTGAAAATAAGTCCAAAAGAACAGGGCCTTATAGTAGTTATGGTGGGCTAATCTAGTTTAATGTAATGCTCTTAATTACAGGAGAGGAAAAACATCTATTAGATCTATACTTTCAATTATTGAATTGTAGAGATTGTATCACTTGTCTGCCCATTAGTTCATACTACACATATTAATTTAATTTTTACATTCAAATAAGTCAATTGTTTCATACTCCAAGATAGGTAGAATATTGGGTTAAATATGCAAAAAGAAATTAGAACATATTAAGCTTATATTGCTAGGTTAAGATTAATAATTGGTTTCACCTTGTAAATTTGCAATTTGAAGATATGCATGTTGAAGAAAAATGTGTGCTAAGAACAATTGTGTGTACCAATAAGGGTATAGGCTTTTTATATAAAAAATTGTTGGGCTAAATTATGAGTTCAATTTTGACAAATTGTCTTTTATGATATGGTACCTTTTGCTTTCTTAGTTAAAATTTATGATTTAGGATTTGTTGGGTTTATATTAAGAAGTAAAAAGATAGTAACAAGGGATGAAATATTTAAATTTTATAAAGAATTTTGCTTTCTTTAATTTGTTAAAGTTTAAGAGTTACGATCTATTGGGTTTATATTAAGAAGTAAAAAGATAGTACAACAAGGGATGAATATTTGAATCTATTACTAGCCTTTTGTACTTATTTGACATCAACAACGTAATTTATTTTTGCGTTCTTTCTAATGTTTTTTATGGTCCTTTCTAATGCTTTTACAACCATTATAATAAAGAATTATTATGGTATGCTTTAATAATTCGTTAAAGTTAGAAGATCAACTTTGGGCTACAGGATGGTTAAACTATCACAAAACTTATAAGTTGGAGTACTAAAAGTTGAAAATGAAGAAGTGACGTCCTAATTAAATGGTGAACAACCTAAAATGTTAGGTTTGAACCGTATGCTGAACTCAGAGAAAGAAAGGAAGTAGAGTGGAGAGAGATGGAGGTAAGAGTGTGGGGGTGTATGATAGATATAAAAGGTAATTCGCACTGTATTTTAACTTATTTCAGAAAAAATAAGATAAAATTATATCAGATAAAGATAAGATAAGATCGATCGTATAAGATAAAGATAAGATAAAATAAGATGTTTGAAACACACTATAAACTATCTTATAAAGATAAAGATAAGATAGGATAAGATAAGATAAGACAAAATAAGTTGAATCAAACGGACCATTAGGATGATACACAAAAAAACTTAAGGCTATAAATAGAAGTTTGCATTTATTTTCTCGTTGACAAATCTTGTTATCCAAATAAGTGTTCTAAGTTCTCACACGAGCATGTATACAGCAATGCAAGCATGCACACTCTTCACACTAAATTCATAATTAAAATTTATGATAATACACCAACATATAAGTCATGCAGGATATACCATAATAACAGACCTCGCCCCTAAAATGGGTAAGATCTTATAGTCACTGAAGCCAGCATTGTGGAAGAGATACTTCCATTGTTCTTCAGTTCTTTCTTTTCCTCCTGAGACGGACAACATTTGCATATCCACGAGAAATTGGGAATTAGAATGACTTGCACTGTCACTTTCACTTGGGATCCCCACCACAATTTCTATAATTATCACCTTGCCTCCTTTATCTTTGCTTGGAATTGCTTCCCTACATCGTTGAAGTACCTTTATGCAATGATCATCACTCCAATTATGCAAGGCCCACTGCAACACACAATCATATAATGAGCTTGTCCCAAATTATAATCGGGATATGAGAATAGAAGCATATAATAAAGGCGATATAGTGTAAGTTTGGGGGAAAATATGAGTATTTTGGAGATCTATTTCTCATCAAATTAGGGGTGTTTGACATAATTTTTTTTCTCCCTGGATAGTCACAAAAATGTCATTGTCACATACATTAATTTCATCAAATAACATTGCTTATCTTTACCCTTTAAGAAAAATATAATGAAAACCACAAATATATTTATTGTATGGATTTTTGGTGTCTAATGTGACCAGTAAAGTTTGTTATTTTACTTGTCAAATCACACGCCACGGCAAATATATGTGGAATGTTCCAAAAGAATAAAACACTAATTGAAGGGTGTTTAGGAAAATAAATCACAACAATTATATTAACACAATGGAAATTATCATTGATACGTTCACTCATCAATAGGAGCTCCTCCCACCCTTATAGCAAGATTTTGATTTTGGCCCCTTACAAAAGTAGGATATTTAGATTTCCCCCCACTTATAAAGGATTTTCATCTTACCTATATATTTCCTCCATTTTGAAATAAGTGAAACACTTCTCTCTTTTATGTGAGAGCTTTTTGAGCGAAGTATTTCACTTATTTTAAAACGGAGGAAGTATGTATGTATATAATGAAAGGGGCAACCCCCTCAAGAGAAAAAAGTATATACAAGACACAAATAATAACTCTACCATTATAACGTAGTTGTTGTAGCCTAAAATCTACGGTTCCTCTTACGACACTTGGGGTCATCTGAGCCCTACATGTGTCCCCCCCCTGATGAATAGAGGAAAAAGATCTACCCTTTGGGCTAGGCTCAGATTGGTTAAAAGGCTACTTTTCTGGCCCAAAAGGAAGTCAGAGGCCAGCCCTGTGAGGTGGCTGCATGAGAGTGGTTGATAAACCCTCTCAAATCATGGCTCGCCACGTGTCATGATCTCGATTCTTCGACCAATCGAAGCCACTATTGTGGGGCGATTTTAAGGTTTCTTTGTCATCTTGCTATCACTATAAATACCCCCGAAATCGGGGAGGAAGATCATTCAATGCAAACGGTGCAAAGTTACTCAGAAAACTACTCTCTCACTTTCTCTCTCTATCTCTACTTTCTCTTACAACTCCTGATATCTGACTTAAGCATCGGAGTCCCTTTTTTGCAGGTTCGGGAGTGAGCTCAGGCTTGGACTAGGTTGATTCGGACATTTGTTGCACAAGTCTCCAAGGAAGAACATCTAAGGGATACTAGTTTACTTGCTAGACAAGAAAGCTCCATCTACAGCTTACTTGTTGGACAAGCGGACTAAACATTTGACGCCGTCTGTGGGGAGACGCAACGATGACCGATTGTCAATCGTCCAACCTTGCGTAAAACCGAAGTCTTCGGGTTAATGTCGAAGACACAAGTAGAACACAAGAGACCGCCTCGAGGAAGGGATAGGCCCCCGTCCATCGTCCAAGTTCTTGGACCAAGCAGCAACTCTGTCATTCAAGAGAATCTTGAACGTCCGTGGATCGCCGCCCATCTAGAGAACGCCTTGAATGATTTCCGAGGCAAAGATGGCATGATAGTCCAGGAACAGATCAAGAGCAATATCTTTGTTTTTTCCGCTTAACCCCGAGCCATTGCTAACAATCCACCTCCCCAGGGGACGTTCCCAAGAAAATCGTCCAGGCCCTAGTCGACCTGTTCGTCGGGAACCCTCTAGAAGGACGGCAAGAGGAAAGAAGCCAGAGGATAATGATCAGCGAAGAAAGATGGACTGGAACCTGGTGGTAAGGACCCAGGACCATGTTCGTCCAAGCGGGCATCGAATGGAAACAGATGCCAGAGAATATCTAGAAGCAAAGAGAGCTGCTGCAATACAACGATCATCGACAGGTTCTACATCATACCTGAGAGACCCTCCTTTGAGGTTGTCGTCCAGAGGGGAGGGACGAAGTTTAAGTCACTCTCTTGTTCATCCACGACAGGAGAAGACGGTGGCTCAGCCCATGGTCTATAGGCGTCCATTGCCTTCAAACACGTCGTCTGATCCGGTGTTAAAGGAATATCGTAAGGAGTACATACCCATTGAGGGACAGATGGGAGCCCTCCGGATTAACTCCCCCCTTCCCAAAGGTTAAACTCCCTACTATAGAACCTTTTGATGGAACAACAGATCCCGATGATCACTTATCTGCTTACAAACATCAAATGTACGTCCAAGGAGTAGATAATGCTACCTGGTGTAAGAACTTCCCAAAGAACTCGAAGGGAGTAGCTCGAAGTGGTTTAACAATCTTCCACCCAATTCGATCAATAATTTCACGGAACTCGGTTTCTTATTCACTAGTCACTTTGTTGCCAACAAGCAAGAACAAAAAACAAGCATGCACCTAGGCAAGGTCGTCCAGGGACCGAAGGAGGCTCTTAGAAGTTTCGTTAAGAGATTCAACCTAGAAGCCCTTCAGATCCAAGATCTTAATCCTTGGAGTGGCCTTTGACGCCTTCATTAGGGGTCTAAGGCCGAAAGCTTTAAGTTTGATCTTGTTAAAAAGAAAATCTCCACTCTTGCCGAAGCCTTAAGGGAAGTCGAAGCGTTTATTCACGCTACCGAAGTGTGTCTCGAGGCAAATCATCCCGAGTCTAAGAAGCTGAAGAGGTTGCTCGACCAAGGAAGAGCAACCCCAAGAAGGCCGAGACTTGGGCTATAACCTCCACCACCACTTCGTCCAGAAGGAGCAAGAGAAAAGAGGCTGAGTCATCCTCATGCAATCCTATTGAATTTAACAAGGACCAATACTCCATTCTCATGGAGATTAAGGATCAATATGAGTTGAAGGCCCCAGCTGAGATGAAAACTCCTTATAGAATTAGGGATAAGAGCAAGTATTGCCACTTCCACAAGGATTGCGGTCACGAAACTAATGAATGTAAGCACCTCAAGAAGGCTTTGGAGGAGCTAGCTCGAAAGGGAAAGATGAACTCCTATATGCCTCAAGGGGGAAGGAAGTTTCAAAGGAAAGACAATTGGCAGACTAAGAAGAAGGAGAGTGAGAGCACAGACGAGGATGTTGTTCTCGTAATTTCCGGAGGGTTTCGTCTTGGGAGGACCAACCAATAGAGGACACAAAAACTACCTTAGGGAGCTTGGACAAGTTTTGTTAGCTGATCAGACAAAGGCTGAGCCCTTCCCAAGGGTGGTAGTTAGTGAGCAAGATCAGGGCAGGTTGAGGACTCCCCATGATGATCCTTTGGTTGTGGAAATGAAAATAACAAACTTGAGAGTAAGAAGAATTCTGATCAACACTGGAAGCTCGACGGATATCATCAGTGCTGACTGCTTGTTCAGATTAAAATTTGATGAGAAGAACTTGGTTCCCGTTCACCATCCCATCATAGGGTTTGGGGGAGGAGTCATCCACCCAATGGGAACTGTTACTTTGCCCGTTCGAGTGGGAGAAAAGGATGCCGCTAGAACTCTGTTTATCAAGTTCTTGGTGGTCCGAGATTTGACAGCCTACAATGTCATTCTTGGACGACCAACTCTGAATCACGTCAAAGCCGTAATAGTAACTCACCTGATGTTGATGAAGTATGAGTGTGATGATGGCAAGATTGGCTCATTATATGGGGACCAGCAGGTGGCTAGGGAGTGTTACCTGACTACCCTCAAGCCGTCATCATGGAAGATATGCAATGAAGATCAGACGAAGGTTGCTGGTGAAAGTAAAACGTCTGAAATAGAGAAAGATATATAAGACGAAGGTGGTTAGCGAGAGGAAAACGTCCGGGATAGTCAAGGACCAATTGGCCTCATTGAAGATGGTCATTGAGAGCCCTCAGACGCCTCTCGCTCTCTCAAGGAAGGCGTCTGAGCATCTTCCCAGCAAGAAGAGAAAATATGAAATTATCAAGGAAGAGCCTCCCTTGCCTGAAGAAGTGATGGCCATCATGGGACTAGCAATGGAGCGTCTAGAACCAGTCGATGCCCCAGAAGACGTCTGTCTGGATGAGGCTCGTCCAGAACGAACCTTGAAAATTGGTTCTTCGCTCTCTTTGGGCTTGAGGAACCTCTTAATCAGCTTGCTGAAAGAATTTCAAGACGTGTTTGCCTATTGTGTTGAAGAAATGCCTGGAATTGATCCAGAGGTAGCTGTCCATCGGCTAAATGTTGATCCAAAATTAAAGCCAGTCCGTCAGAAGAAAAGGCATTTGGGGCCGGCTAGGAATCAAGCGGTCGACCAGGAAGTTCAGAAGTTCTTGGAGTCAAAATTCATCAAAGAGACTTATTATCCAGAATGGATAGAAAATGTGGTCATGGTGCCCAAGCCCAATGGCACCTGGAGGATGTGTGTAGACTATACCAATCTCAACAAGGCTTGTCCCAAGGACAGCTTCCCGCTGCCGAAGTTGGATCGTCTAGTGGACTCCACAGCCGGCCATGCTTTACTAAGCTTCATGGACGCTTATTCAGGTTTCCATCAAATTCCCATGTGGCCAGAGGACCAGGACAAAACGTCCTTCATTACTGAAAAAGGACTGTATGGCTGGTTGAGAATGCCATTTGGTCTGCGTAATGCTCCGGCTACATTCCAAAGATTGATCAATGCTGTTGTTCAGCCACAGTTGGGAAGGAACATGGAAGCGTATATTGATGATATGATAGTCAAGAGCCGTCAAGAAGAAAGTCATGTGGGTGATTTGAGAGAAACTTTTGAAACTCTCAGAAAATACAAGTTAAAGCTGAATCCCAGCAAATGTGTTTTTGGGGTTGTCAGGGAAGTTCCTAGGCTTCTTGGTAGACCAGAGGGGAATTGAAGCAAATCCCGAGAAGATACAAGCTATTTTAGACATGAAGTCTCCGTCAAAGGTAAAGGAAGTTCAGAGACTGACGTGTTGCTTGGCTGCCCTTGGACGTTTCTTGTCTAAGTCAGGCGACAAGTGCCATCACTTCTTCGCCACTATTAAGAAGAAAGCTAAGTTTGAGTGGACAGATGAGGCGGAGCAAGCACTACAGCAGGTCAAGGACCACCTTCGGCAGCTACCTAGGTTGGTCAACCCAGCTGAGGGGGATAAGCTTGTTGGTTTATTGGGCCGGGCCCGCTAAGCTGTGAGTGCCGTTCTGCTGGCCGAAAGAGAATCCGTGCAAGTCCCAATATATTTCGTCAGTCACGTACTCAAAGACGCGGAAAATAGGTACACTCCAGTTGAGAAGTTTGGATTGGCCCTCGTCATGGCCAACAGAAAGTTAAGGCCTTACTTTTTGGCACACAGTATAATCGTCTACACTGATCAACCTTTGAAGCAAGTTCTGCAGAAGATGGAAGCCGCTGGGCGAATGCTAAAATGGGCAGTTGAGCTCAACATGTTTGATATATCGTTTGAACCAAGGAAAGCCATTAAGGGGCAAGCCTTGGCAGATTTTATAGTTGAGCTTACTCGGTCAACTATAGAGCCAATATCTGATCCAGCTAAAGGAAGGAAGCATTGGATGCTCATGGTCGATGGATCGTCCACAGTCAATGGATGTGGGGCAGGAATCATTTGTCAATCTCCCGAAGGGGACAAGTTTGAATATGCATTAAGATTCCAATTCAAAGCGTCCAATAACGAAGCTGAATATGAAGCACTCTTAGCTGGAATCAAAATGTGCAAGGCGGCTGGAGCTGTAGAGATTGAGGCCAAATCGGACTCTCTCTTAGTTGTCAGTCAGGTCAATGGAGATTTTGAATGCAAAGAAGCATCAATGAGCAAATACATGCGACTGATCAAGGATGAGATTGAGCCATTAAAACGATTTGTTCTCGACCAAGTGCCAAGGTCAGAAAATCATCAAGCAGATGCTCTCTCTAAATTGGCCAGCTCGGCTGAAGGAGATTTGCCAAGAACAGTTTTTTGGGAAGTCAAACCCAAAAAGAGCATTGACCAAGAGCAGATTATGTTTCTTAGCCGAGGAGCAGTCTGGATGGAGCCGATCATAGAATACAAGAAGACGGGGCAATTGCCTTCTGACCCTGTAGAGGCCAAGTATGTGAAGGCTAGAGACAAGTGGTTTGAACTATGGGATGAGACCCTTTACAAGAAATCATTCAACCGTCCTCTCCTCAAGTGCATCACCAGAGAAGATGGCCTAGAGGTTTTGAAAGAACTCCATGAGGGAGCTTGTGCATCGCACATTGGGGGAAGAGCATTAGGAGAAAAGGCTTTAAGGACGGGGTACTACTGGCCCACCTTGAATGAAGACGCCCTCGTCTATGCAAAAAAGTGCGATAGTTGCCAGAAACATGGAAACCTGCATCAGAAGTCGTCCAACTACCTAAGCCCCATTTTGTTCCTCCTGCCTTTTGCCAAATGGGGCATGGACATATTAGGACCTTTTCCGGTTGCAGTTGGGCAAAAGAAGTTTGTGGTAGTAGCAGTGGACTATTTCACTAAATGGATAGAGGCTGAAGCCATGCGAGGAATAACAACAAACGACGTCAAGGGCTTCATCTGGAAAAACATTATAACTCGTTTTGGCATGCCTCAGTCCATCGTCTTTGATAATGGTCCACAGTTCGAAACGCCTAAGCTGAAAGATTGGTTGTCAGAAAGAGAAATCAAAGCTCACTTTGCGGCAGTCGCCCACCCGCAAGCCAATGGGCAAGTCGAGTCCTTCAACAAGATTCTATCAAATGGAATCAAGAGGAAGCTGGAAAACGCCAAGGGACAATGGGTTGAAGAGCTGCAATTAGTGTTATGGTCCATTAGAACAACTGCTAAGAATTCAACAGGCGAGACGCCTTTCATGTTAGTCTATGGCACTGAAGCCATCTTGCCCATTGAGATTGATGAACCCACCCTACGAGTCATGTTGTACACTGAAGATGCCAACTGGGCTGCATTACGCACGGCTTTGGACCAAGTACCAAAAGTCAGGGGCAATGCCTTACTGAGAATGCAATTGTACAAGTTGAGAATGGCTCGGGAGTTTAACAAAAGAGTTGTTAGACGACCACTCAAGGTGGGGGATCTTGTTCTAAGAAAAATGGAGGCGGTTGGACGAGCTAAGGAGCTAGGGAAGCTAACACCAAACCGGGAAGGACCTTATCTCGATTATCCAAGAGTCGCGAGTGGGACTTTTCGTCTCCAAGCTCTAGATGGACGACCTATACGGCGTACTTGGAATTCGAGATAATTTGAAGAAGTACCACGTTTAACTCAATCGTCGTCGGGAATCCAATTGAAAGTTGTAGTAAGTCCAATGTGCCACACGGCACTAAAAAAAAAAAAAAAAGAATTGTATACATGTATCTTGGCACTTAGTCAAGCAAAATTCATATAATACAATTCCTACTATCTTACCGTCAGTATTTTCATGTTTATTTTCACCAAGTTGGTTCACTTTGGGGCATTAAATCAGTTATTAGTGTAAAAGTGACAATAACTTGGAACAAAAATACTCATTTCTATGCCGAACATCACTCCCTCGAAGAGACCGGCCAAAAGTATAACGACCTAAAGGTTGATAACATACATTGGCAATCAATTTGACAAAATCTCTAGTAAGAGAAACGTCAAAGTCTCTAAGAGAAAGCTGACCAGAAATAAGCCCTTGGTAAAGGATACTTATTTTCAAATATACGGGCAGCTAAGTAGTAAAGACCCTAGTAAGGGATCGCTACTTTCGGACGAGTGTTGCTCACTCAAGGAAGGCGGCTAGGCAATTGTTAGACCATGTCTCTAAAGCTCGTCCTTGGCAATTTCAGCAGGACTTGGCCAAAGTTGGCCGCTCTCCTTCTTAGACTATGGCTCGTCCATCATATATGGTTGAGCTTAGCCCAAGAAGGGGGGATGAGACAGGCCTATAGGACGAGCTAAAGAGAGAAGGTCGTCTAAAAAACCAGGACAAATCAGAAATGCCTTTGAGATATTTTGATACTACAGGACGGGTGTTACCAACTCAAGAAAAACGGCTAAAGTGTGGCTCGTTTAAAAGGAGAAGACCATCTAAAGTTCCAGGACGATCCTCTATAAGCACTTGGGCACTTTTTGAGAAATTTGTAATCGTCCAAGGGCAAGGATCAGAAGTGGCATGCGCAGTTCAATTAAATATCGTAGACCGTCCAAAAAGTTCAGGTCGTCTAAAGGCAAGCACGTTGTTATTTCCTTAAACATCTGTGATGATCGTCCAACATTCAGGACGAAGCTCATTCAATACTTAGTCAAATTGGAATTCAGAAAGATAAAGACAGGCAATTGACAAAAATTCTCCTTCCTATATGATTGATCAAGAATTACAACCTAAGAGCTGAAGAGTTAAAGGTACAGCGGCAAACAAGCCAAGAAACATGAAAATAAACCTAAAATTAGGCTTCGTCTTCAGAGCGAGTTTCTTGGTCGTCTTCTGGGTTCTCCTCAGCCGCAGCTTTGTCGTCTGACTCCAAAAACTCCGGAGGTTCCTCGGCACAAACCATAGCACGATGGACGCTCTGCTGATACTCCAGACGACGTACGAAGCTGGGGACCTCATCAGCTTCCGCCAGCATCTCAAAGGCCTTGACGGCCCAGCTTTTAGACGTTTCAACAACTTGAGCCAATCCTTCCTTGGCATCGCAAAAAGCTTGAGCAGCCTCCCTTTCCAGACGGGCAGTCTTCGCCCTTAGGAGAATGTTCTCCCTTCTCAACTCAACAGCGGCAAGGAGAGCAACATCTCTTTCACCCTTCAGCTCAGTAGAAACAGTATCAATAACCACCTTCAAATGGTCCAGCTCCTTGTATAGGTCTTGGATGGTAACAAGATAGTTCTTGTTCTCGGACTCCAAGTTAGCTGACCTCTTCTCCAAAGCATCCAGGGATTGACGATGAAGGGTATTAACCATCTCAATGTCATGGATGGCCTTGTCGCCTGCCGTTGTAGCCAGGTGGACGAGATGCTTATTCTCTTTTCTCAGCTCCCTCGCCCACTCTTCAGTAAGCATGCTGCGAGCAAAAAGCTGGGACAAGAAAAACATATCAAGTCATTAGACGAGTTACAAAAACAGCAAATTTTTAACAAGTATAAAACAAAACCGGCAGGAAATTATACCTCAGCAGCAAGCTGGGACATGTAGCCCACATGCCCGGCAGATGCTCCCCTTAACCCATTGATGTAGGATTCAGGGTAGCACTTGAAGAGCTCCTGCTTAAGCCGATCTTTTTCTCCCTTAGGCATTTTGGCAAAAGCAGGAGAAGACTCCTCGTCCGAGTCTATGGTAGTAGGAGCTGGGGGTATAGCGGGGTCTTTGCCCTTATCTGAAAGAGGGGGAGAGTCAGTTATCTGGATGGGAAAAACGATGGCTTGTCTATTGGACGGACTCATAGACTGTCCGTCGACCCGCACTGTCCTAACTCTATTCGGATAATACAACTCACCAGACGAGATGGAAGCCGATCTAATAGCCAGCGGCATCTGCGACACCAGCTTTGCCACCGAACCACTGAAGCCGGGGTAGTTCTCAGCAGCCGTTTCAGGCCCTGGAACAACCAAAGCCAAGGCTGACTCTGGCCTGACTTCAGCTAAGTCAGAGGGAAAACGTCCAACTGACCAGTGGGGTCAGAACTCTTCTCCCACTCGGCAGGAACAGCAGCAGAAGGCCCCACTTTCAGGACTTTATCTTTAGGGGGAGGCATGCTCTTCTCCCCAGCTTCACCAGCAGGAGTCGACTTCTCTGCCCTCTTCCTTGTAAAGCCCTTAGGCTTTTTCGCTGGAGGTTGGTCCGTTACCGCGATAGGCCTCTTCTTGGACGAGGACGACTTCCCATGGGCAAGTTTGTTCGTAGGAGCATTTTTCTGCAAAAAATAAACAAGTTATCATACTGGTCGTCCCAAAGGCAAAAGTTCAATGAAAAAATTACAATGTCTCAGACGAAAATCACCCAAAGAAGGAAGGCGTCCAATAATGGACACCTCCATTCCTCAGGGGACCTCGTCCGGAAAAATTTCCGAATGCAGAAGAAGCCGATACAAAGGAGGAAGCCGTCCCAAAATTGGACGGGCTAAAATGACTCTCGTCCAAAGGCAGAAAATCAATTCTTCGTCCTTTTTCAGAACTTGAAACCCTTCAGACGAGCATTGCCCAAAGAAGGTGGCCGTCCAAGCATGGACGCTTTCCTTCTTCGGGTTATCCTCGTCCAGGGAAAGGTACAATTACTTGAACAAGTTCCAATGGTAGTACTCGTCCAAAGACATTCAGCCTTTCAGACGAGAATGGCCCAAAGAAGGTGGCCGTCCAAGCATGGACGCTTTCCTTCTTCGGGTTATCCTCGTCCAGGGAAAGGTACAATTACTTGGACGAGTTCCAATGGTACTCGTCCAAAGACATTCAGCCTTTCAGACGAGAATGGCCCAAAGAAGGTGGTCGTCCAAGCATGGACGCTTTCCTTCTTCGGGTTATCCTCGTCCAGGGAAAGGTACAATTACTTGGACGAGTTCCAATGGTACTCGTCCAAAGACATTCAGCCTTTCATACGAGAGTGGCCCAAAGAAGGTGGCCGTCCAAGCATGGACGCTTTCCTTCTTCGGGCTATCCTCGTCTAGAGAAAGTTACGATTACTTGGACGAGTCCAAATAGTACTCGTCCAAAGATATTCGGGAATCTCGAGACGAGAATGTCCCAAAGGTGAACGTCCATGCTTGGACGTTTTCCTTCTTTGGGTAATTCTCGTCCAAAGATTGGATGTCAATTCCGGACGAGCTAGAATGATCCTCGTCTAAAAAAAAAAAAAAAAAAAAAAGACGTATATATATAATTTACCAGTGTCTCAGCCCTCTTTTCGGCACTGCTTTTGGCATATTCCTTCCATAGATTGTCTGTGAATTTAGACATGCTTATATCTCCCGTCCAAGAAGCCTTGAGACGTGTTCTGGCCGAGTCTGCGGCAAAAAGACAAAAAATTGGTTAGTCTAATGAATTATGGACGAAGAGTTTTACTTGGGGATTTTGAATATATACCTTTATCATTGGCCAACCGCAACCCGGCGGCCACCAAGAAGTCGTCTTGGTAAAACATTTCTTTAAAGGGTATCCAGTTAGATGGTCCCTTAAAAGATTGTTGGCCGGGCCTGGAGTACTCCTTTACTCTGAAGTACTCCACCACTTCTTCGTCGAAGCTGTCCTCCAGGTCCAGCCAAGACTGCTTCCGCCCCGTGTTTGTGACGGACCGATTATAAAATCTATAGCTCTCAGTGGCCGAATCATTGGCCGCCTTTAAGAAGATGAAGTCGGGCTTCCAGTCGTGCATTTTCGACGGCTTTCCCCAAGCCGTCATGAAGCCGGGACGGTTGCAGATGCTTAGCCAAGCCCCGTCCACGGCCCCAGGTACCTTGGCCGCATAATGGATGTGAGTGAAGGCTTGAATGGAAAGGGCTAAGCCGCGCAGCTCACAGACGGCAATGAACGTTAAGACGTTGTGCCAAGCGTTTGGAGCCAGCTGATTATGGCCGATGTGGTAGAACTGCAGTATTTGTTCTACGAATTCATGGAGAGGGAATCTCAATCCCGCGTCCAAGGCCAGTTTGTAGACGGCGAAATGATTCCTGGGAGCGCTCAGGATCGTCGCGTCTTTATTCGGAATAACAAAGGAGAAGCCCGTCATGGGCATATGGGACAACAAATAGTTAGGGTCTGGTCCGATTTTCTCCAACCATTTGCGGTTGACCAAAATAAAGTCGGGGTAAGAGAGGGGACCTAGACGCCTTCTAATTTCCGACGAGGTAGTAGAAGCCTCGTCTGATTCTTCGGCATTATCAGACTCAGTGGCGTTATCATCTTCGCCGGTTTCCTCCATGTTGGTGTCCCTGCCAGAAGGACCTGCCTCAGGGCTTATTTCGATTCCTATAAAATGGTTAGGGGAAGGAGGTCCGTCCAAAGGTCCAAAGACTCGAACCTCCCTTGCCCTCCCCGGTACCCGTCCAGGTTGACTCTTCCATATCTCGAACTGTTTGACGGGATTATTACTCTTCGTCTTAGACGGGCCGTTTGCTGACGCGCGCCGGATTACCCCACGCAGGTAAAGACTGGGTCGTCTGACTTTCTCGGTCAAAACTATGAAAAAATATGTACTCGGCCAGAAGAGGCCCAACTCTAGAATGTGCCGAAGAAGAAGTATCGGTTCTAGGGTCAAGACAAGCTCTTGGTCGGCTAGGATTGTTTGACGAAGAAGATTCCATTTTATTGCTTTTCTAAGAAAGAATAAAGAATAAAGAAGAAGGAAAAGAACAAAGAAACGATACCTGCTAAGAACGTCTGGACGATTCGGTGAAGAATGCTGAAGCTGGACGATCTCCCTCACTCTCTAGAAAATTTGCAGAGCTTCTCTCTCTAGAAAAATTCGTTCAAGGTGTGAAATGATCAAATGTTTTCACACCAAGTTTATTTATAGAGGAGAAAGAAACCAGGGGAGCCGGTCAAGAATGACCGGAGAAAGGGTACCACGGTCGGTCATGACCGGTAAAACCCTGAAAAAGGTGCGTCCTTTCATTCATTTCAAATAAAGCTACCTTGGGTTAAAAAGTCTTAACCGTCAGATGGGCCTAATGAAGCTACCTTGGGTAAAAGGGCCTTAACCGTCAGATGGGCCAACAGTGAAAACCCTTTTAGGGGTAAATGTTGTAGCCTAAAATCTACGGTTCCTCTTACGACACTTGGGGTCATCTGAGTCCTACATGTGTCCCCCCCTGATGAATAGAGGAAAAAGATCTACCCTTTGGGCTAGGCTCAGATTGGTTAAAAGGCTACTTTTCTGGCCCAAAAGGAAGTCGAGGAGGCCCCTGTGAGGTGGCCGCATGAGAGTGGTTGATAAACCCTCTCAAATCATGGCTTTGCCACGTGTCATGATCTCGATTCTTCGCCCAATCGAAGCCACTATTGTAGGGCAGATTTTAAGGTTTGCTGTCATCTTGCTATCACTATAAATACCCCTGAAATCAGGAGGAAGATCATTCAATGCAAACAGTGCAAAGTTACTCTGTAAAACTACTCTATCACTTTCTCTCTCTATCTCTACTTTCTCTTACAACTCCTGATATCTGACTTAAGCATCGGAGGGGAAACCACCACCCAAACCTCCAGGGTGGGTCCCTTTTTTGCAGGTTCGGGAGTGAGCTCAGGCTTGAACTAGGTTGATTCGGACATATGTTGCACAAGTCTCCAAGGAAGAACATCTAAGGGATACTAGTTTACTTGCTAGACAAGAAAGCTCCATCTACAGCTTACTTGTTGGATAAGCGGACTAAACAGTAGTTGATCCACTTAATTAGGATAGATTAAAAAAATACAGAGGGAGTAGGTTCAAATATACTCCCTCCGTTTACAAATAATGATACTTGAGGACATGAGGATGTGGGTTCGAAACTTCACATTCACACATTATTACCTAATTAATACTTCCTCTCTCTTAGAATAATTGCTACATAAAGTTGACACACATTTTATAAGAAAGAATGAAAAAGTTGACAGTGAATGTGGATCCCAACTTTAAAGAGACATCTCAAAAACTGAAAATGGAGCGAATAATTTGGTACAGTATTACACAATATTTTAAACTATCAGATTAAAATTTATCACAGATCAGATTCTAAATAAAATTATGCCAAATCTCATAACATCAAAGTAATTTTAATTGTTTGTTCTTAGATTAGTCTGGATACTAGATAATAGATATAAAAATTGCAAAAGCATTGTAGAACCGTGTAACCCTTGCCCTTAATAGAGCCTAACCCAACAACGGATACACTATGGGTTCACTAGATTCATGTGAACCCAATAATTTTGGAAAAAATTGTGCAGCTTATTTTAGAAAAAAATTAACTAACTGTCGTATAGATTTTTGCATGTAAGACTGAACACAATATAAGAGTACTAGCAATCCCCCCCTCCTTCACCAGCCCTTAAGGCTACCTCCTATCCACCTCCTCGCCGGCATCGCTCCGTCCCACCCCAGGTAAGGCTCAACCAGTATGAGGTGCATCGATCTGTCTCCGTCCCTCCCAAACACCCCCCCAAAACCCCCAACAAATCGCCCGGCGGGCAACTTCTTCTTTGCCCTTGTCGTTCATACTCCTTCTCCTCCCATTCAAGGTCCATCTCTTGCCCTCCCTTTTGCTACCTCTCCTCCCCCTGCTCCCTTGTTGGCCAATGGCCAAAATGTTTTTATATTTATTTCTCATGAGGATTATGTGTCTTTGAGTAAACCTTGGCGAAGCGCTCTAATTTGTAAGGTCATGGGAAAATCTTTTTCAAGGGATTTCCTAAAATCAAACCTAATGAAAATATGGCGCTTATCCGCGGATCAAGAATTAATAGCTTTGGGTGGTTTTACGTGGTGGATTGTCACACAGCTGGTAACTGTACGAAGATCCTGAGTGAATGGCCATGGATGCTTCAAGGGCACCATATTTGGGTCCAAAATTGGGAAGCTAGCTTCCGGCCATCTCAGGCTAAAGTCCAAAGAGGAATTGTTTGGGTGAACTTACCGGAATTACCGCTTGAATTCTTTTGGAATGATATACTAAGGTAGGAAACTCAATTGGGTAAACCATTAAAATTGATGCCCGATCTTTGGAAGGAGGAAATAAAAGATTTGCTAAAATCTATATCCTAGTTCAAGAATCGGAAGCTCCACCAAAGGGCGCCTGGTTGGGGAAAAGTTACCAAAGTCTTGATTACATGGAAGGTCATTGGTACTGTAAAGCATGCCATGTGTTTGGACATAGTCACAGCACATATCCTGCCTAGCCAAGGAAGGAAAAGGTTGACGATGAAGTCAATAAAAACCCCAGTCATATTCAAACTAGAAAAGCAAGAGGAAAAAGTGTCAACACGGGTGAAAATAGGCGGGAAGGTATTAGAGGGGTCTCCCAAACCAGGTGGGTCCCAAAGAAAAGAAAAGAGGGGAAAGGCGGCTCCAGTCACATCATCTCTAGCTTGTCTCATCCTAGGAAGCCTTCTCCCTCTTCTGAAAACAGAGATGTCAACCCTTTTGCAACACTTAATGACCTCCAAGAAGATTTAGTGGAAACCCAAAAAAATCTTTCACCCTCTGCCACTACGAAACGTGTACTCCCCCCTTAGAAAATACTTTGGGAGTTGCTATAACTCAAAATCTTACCCAGATTATCCCACCCTCATTTACCTCTCATTCCCCAAAAAAATCTTCGACCCAAAAATGTCCAAACTCACCAAAAACCTTACCACCACAAAGCCAAACTTTCACTTCACCCGTACCTGAAAATGGACCCCAACTGGGTGGAGTTCGATCCCCCATCACCACCACCAATATCACCATTCTCAAGCCCCACTCCTCTCTCCGGAATCTCCCCCAAGGATTCATGTCCAAAGAGCATAATTTCCCCAACTGTTCGTGAGGCCTGCTCTCCCCCTCCTCTCGGACACGTCGCTGCTTTTTTAATAGAGATTTTAAATAAAACTATGCCAAATCTCATAACATCAAAGTAATTCTAATTGTCTGTTCTTAGATTAGTCATGATACTAGACTAGATAATAAGTATAAAAATTGCAAAACGATTGCAAGAGCCGTTTCCCCTAGCTGATACACTATGGGTTCACTAGATTCAGACGAACCTAATGAATTTTGGAAAAAATGGTGCACCTGTTTTTAGAAAAAAATTAACAAACCGTTGTATAGATTTCGCATGTAAGACTGAACACAAAAACTAAGAGTACTAGCAAGATGGTTTTGCTTCTTAGTTGAGTCCGCCTGTCCTGGACCGGTCGCCGCGGAATCGACCATCAACAATGCAAAAGCAAAACACATTTTTTCCTTTTCTTTTCTTTTGGTTTTATCTAAAGTCTAACATGGTCACTACCCTTACTTACTGCTTGTGCCTCCACTACACACTCATTAGTCATATTTCTTGAGAGCGATCTTTTTGTTTAAGTTAGTGATGATGATGTATTAAAATGTTTTCAAAGTATGAAAACTCGTAGAATGCTTTTGTAATTTTTTTTATCGATGTAATCCAACGAATTAACATCTTATTTAGCTATTGTAATTTGATATTTGACTTAATGTATTGAATTAAGTAAATTATTGTAGTCTATTTTTTACTAGCTAATTCTTGGATCCGCTAGTGCTGCCACCTCTAATAATTAGTTATGTATGGATCGGAGCAAAAGATTCTCGCTGCTACTACTTAAATCATTGCATTGTAACATTAAGCAAATTGAGATGGGTTTACCTTGAGTAAGACGGCATGAGCACGAGGAATAGCCTCAAACATGTCACCTGCAACGTACGTCAAGTTTGTTCCATTTCCTTGTAACCCTTTGACTACATGTGGTAGATCAAACACGATACAATTTAGCTTAGGATAGGCCTCGGCAATTGCCTTAGCCATAATTCCAACACCACCACCAACATCAACTAGCGATTCAATGCCTTCTATTGAGCCTTTGAACTCATTACTAGTCAGCAGCAAGCTCGAAATCAATCGCGAGTCATTTGCCATGGTTTGGTTAAACAACTCATTGAATTTCGCCTTATTAGGCATACGTTCATATATATTCTTTCCTTGAGCCATGTAAAAAGGGGATTCATCATGATCATCTTCTTGACGAAACCAAACACTAAAACTATGTGATGGCTCAGTTATAACTTGCTCCATTTCCAAAAGTGCAAAAGTTGCTTGAGTGAATGGATGATCTTGTAAGAGAAGTTGGGAGTTTAAGGTAAGAGAATATGCTTCTTCTCCATTGACAAGTTGTGTGGTGGAGAAGAAGTGGGAATGAACAAGAAGACGCATCAACTGTTGTAGAGATTGAGCCTTGTTTGGATGGATTGAAAGAGAGTTAGCTAGCTCATCAATGGTAATGGGTTTGCCATGTTTATGAATAGCATTAGGAATGCTTAGTTGAATTGCACACTTTAAGGCCATGGAATTTAGGAAAGAGAAAGTATGGTTCCATATATGTGTAAGTGCATCTAGTAGCTCTTTTGAGTGTTCGATGAAAATATTGTTGGCAGCCATTTTTTGCTCTATTAATGCATGCTACCCTCTAGTGTAAGATATATATAGAAAAATCTACTCCGCTATAAGTGTAATGTGATGCTACTTCCTCCGTTCCATATTAGTTGTCATGTTTGGGGAATGAAAATAAATAAGGGAACGTCATTTGTTATGTTGTTTTCCATCTATTATATTACTTTTGACCAATAGAAATGAAGTTTAGTGAAACTTTTGATGCTTTTGTTGATTATTATTGGAAACTTGACAATGATTTTAGGACATCTAAAAAAGGAAAATATGACCTGATGACCTACCCAATACCCATACGGGCCATACCCATTCCATCAACCTCGCTTTAAACTTTTATTATTAGGAAACATATGGTATTATGGTTATTATGTCAATTGTTTATTTCAGTATTTCCTGCTATTGATTTGCCAATGGATACGAATTTTTACTTTTTGAACAAACAAACAAATCATTTAGGTAGGAAAAAACTTTATCCACCCACCGGGTAGACTACCCACCATTAATAAAGACTTATTGAGGGTTGTGGTAATGGAATCCAACTCAACCTGATTAATATTTTTTAATACTCTATTAGTAGTGGGTTGTCTACAGGTGGGTAGAGTCAGAAGAATGTCCATTTAGGTAGTAGGTCATTTAGTATATCAATCATAATGTTGAATTTGAGTGACCATTGAGAATCTAAAGCTGAAATATCAAGAATTAAATCTCCATATTATGATGGTGGAGCCTCGAGGTTGTCACGACCGACGACCACTTATTGTTCAAGGGAATTCTAAAATTGTCACTAAGAACACAATGCGAGATAGTCGTTTCTTGGGGGGAAAAGAACGAATATAAAACTTGATACCATTAAAATATTTTTTTCAATGTTACAATGATTATCATCATAACACTTTTTTCTACTGCTAGAGAATTGGCCCACCACACCAGCCCACTCAGCCCACAAAACTCGTGGTCGGGTCCAAGGCTATGACGAGCCAGCTCAGCCCGCGGCTCGGCCCGTCCAAACCGCCCATTGGCCACCCCTACAGTGTAGGGGTGTAAGTGGACTGCGAAAAGTCCAGAGTTCAATTCAATCTACCCAAACTTGTCGACCGGAATAGGCGAAAAATATTTGGACTGGACTCATACTCAAATTTTTGATTCCAAATATTTTCGGACTGAATTTGGACTCACCCCTTCGGAGTCCAATAAGTCCAATGCAGTCCAAAAAATATTTTAGGATACAATATATAATATATTCAGTTCAAGAAATTGGACTCAAAAAATATTCTTTAGCATTTTTCTTTTGAAATTTTGGACGTTTTAATATTCCTACTCTAAATTTTTTTATCTGGGCCAACATTTGCACTTGCCCTCTAAATGTCCAAAGTGAGAAATGAAAAGGTAAAAGTTACTTTAACCCTTTAGTATTATACAATTTATATTTTATTAGACTTTGAAGATGTATATAACTTACTTTATGGAATGGATGTAATGAATCCAACTTTTCAGATTACTAGACTTAAAGATGTAGGCTACATGAACGATCCGCGTCAAATTACTTTTAATCCAACCAAACTTAAAACATCTTACATGATTATCTCTATCTTTAATTATATATCCTTATTTTATAATCTCCAAATAGAATCTTGTTATACTATTTTTTTTAATGAAATCTTGAAATTCTTAACCAATGACTTGTGGCATAGGTTAGAAAAATCCTATGAAAATTTCTTATTTTGTTAGCATCTCTATTATATAAGGCAACACATGGGGGACACCAAAATAAAGAAGGAAAAAAATAAAAAAATTAGAGGATAACTAATTGCTTCTTTTCAACGAAAAAAGGGAATAAAAGTACCGCATACAAACAATTTTTTGAAAAAACAAAATGCAAAAACAGTTCTTTATATACGCTTTCGCATGCATTGTGTGCATATAAGACTAGTTATTTTTATAAGTCAATAAGGCTCTATTACAATTTACATCTATCTCTAACTTCATCCATTTCACTTTTCTATCTAAAAACTAGTTATTAGGCCCGGGTTATGTCCCGGGTAAGGAACATTTTCGTTTATTAATATTATACTTTGAAATGATAATGCTAAATATCACTTGGTCTAGTGGTTAAGACTTTAGTATAAACTTGGAGTCACTGGATCAAACCCTATATTATGCAATTTTTATTTTTTTATTGCATGTGGATTATAGGGAGTAAAATGCCCTTAAGGAGAGCGCTATGTGGCACCGTTTCTTGTTTAGGAACGCCTTTTAATATATTACTATAGATTTGACAAACACAAATTACTAGAATAGACGGTCTAATTTTAACATTAAATTAGACAGATCCAAGCCAAACTAATTACTAAATGGATTAAAGAATGTGATTATTGAATTAAATATACTGGTCATTATATAGATTAAATTTATCACTTAATGGATTAAATTAGTCACTATATTCAAAAAGGTGATTCATTCTCTTCTTAATACTGGATTTAGACCGTTGCTCAATTTTAAATTAAAATTAGACGGTCTCTTACAAGACCAATTGTTTGACAAATAACAAATCCCATTCGAATTTTCCTATTCCGAATGCGCGGAGCAGATAAGAAGACAGAGAGAAAAGACATTAAAAAAAATTCAAGTTTACCTTGTCTTGGTAATGAGCTATCTTTTGTGGCAGTTAGGGCTGTTCAAAGACCAGGGTCGGACCGGAATCTGGACTGGACCGGACCGGACTGAAGATTCCGGTCCGGTCCTCGGTCCGAAAAAAATCTCGATTCCGGGTTTCTGGTCCGGTCCGGTCCGGTCCAAACCTGGAAAATTCCGGTCCGGACCGGTGGACCGGAATTTCTGATTTTTTAGTAAAAAAAAAAAGTTTATATGTTAAAAAGTTTAAAAATTAGTAAAAAGTTAGAAATTTAGAAACCCTCTATTTATAAACTTTAGAAATATTGTTATTAATATTATTAAAATTTTAATATATTTAATTTATAAATATTTGTAAATCAAATTAAAAAAAAAATTTTAAAAAAATAAAGATTCCGGTCCAACAGGTCCAAGACCGGACCGAACCGGAAAAATTCAGGTCCAGACCGGACCGGACCGGAAGAATTCCGGTCCGGTGAACACCCCTACGTGGCAGTACAAAATAAATCAAGATTACCCGACATATCGTTTGATGCACCCGTATTGATAATCCATTGACATAAATTAGCCTTACCATGTAACTTGGGAGTGGTGAATGAGGATTTTGAAGGAGTCAAAGCCGCTATGAGTTGCTGAAATTGGGTGTCAGTGAGAGGAGGAAGATTTTGCCGATCAACGTCGACACCACTAGTAGAAGAGCTGCTGCGCTGGCTGCTGTCCATGGCTGCTGCAAAGCTGCCCCTACCACGCCCACTGCCACCCTTACCACCACGAAAACCACGACCACCAGTGACCAGACCGACCTCCTCGGCCTCCTCTACCGCTCGAACCAGTCCACTCGGGCCAGCCATGTAATTCAAAACACTTGTCTTTCTCGTGACCTTTTCGGCCACAATGTGTGCACATACGTACCTCACTTACAGCAGCAGCGGACCCAACCACATCCATACGAGTATCATTAGCGTCCGAGACAGAGTGGTGTCTCTCAGCCGAAAGGGCTTTGCCGTGAGCATACGACACTGATGGCAGTGGATCAAGCAACAACAAACCTTGAGCAACGTCACGATACTTTTTACTGTCAAGGCCTAAAAGAAACTGATGAAGCTTTTCATTTTCAAGCAAAACTTTGTACTCTTCTGCAGCGGAACAAGTACAACACGGCATCTTCATTGCACCAGCCAACTCTTCCCACAACGTCCTCAATTCACCATAATACTCGGACATGGAACGGCCACGCTGTTTGCAAGAACCAATTAAGTCTTTGAGTTCATGAATACGGGGACCATTACGAAGAGAATAACGGTCTCCAAGATCATCCCACAACACCTTCACTTGGTCGGGAAAAGGTACAGTTTTTCTAATGGAAACATCCAAACTATCAAAGCTCCTACTGCAACATCGCCAGATTATGAACAATGATAGCTCATTACTTGGCGACACCAGAAACTTGGGTATTCCGAAATTTCGAAGGTATGTTTAGGACCAATTTTACTGTAATTTCAAAGATTTTAAATGTGTACCTTACACATATTTGAGTAAGAATTCAGAATTCATTTGTTCATTTATTCATCCTTATTCTTTTCACTGGTAAGCTCAAAAAATTCAGATTTTGGGGGTTGAGTTGAACCCACTAATTCCCCCTGTAATTTGTAAACGGGTAATCAGTAATCACAATAATAACTTATGGTGCCAAACTATTTGCTTTGAGCAATTATCTTCAGGGTTTTCTTTTGTAAAAGTAGTAGAAGTTTGTAGAGAATTTTAAGTTGCTTTAAGTTTTCATGGTGATGGGAGTGATTGTTTGGTAGTTGATGAAATGCCATCATTCTGCTGCAACCAGTTGATAAATTGTCGTTGCTGCCTACTGGTTAAAAGGGAGTGATTTGTGGCATGTAGGGCTGCTGCGGGTTGCTGACCTGCGCGCGGTGACCAGCGGACTTGGTCCCGCCTTCGCGGTTTCTACGTCTGACTGGACTGCTATTGCTTTGGGTTTTGTGGTTGTGGTTAGCTAATTTATGGATTCTTAAAATCACACAGTTGGTCAAGAAAGAATTGTTCAATAATATATGGATTTATGATTATGCAGTTGGTAAATTGTTAGAAATTTGTCGATAGTGTGAATTGTTAGTGAATCACATTTTGTATGAATATTCTGTGAATTAGTGTTGTTAGTGATTATAATGTGTGCGAATTGTTTGTGAATTATGATTTTTGTGAAAGCTTACTTGAATCTAAAATTTTGTGAATTAAGTTAGCATTATCGGCGTAGCTAACTGTAAATTGTGATAAGTACCTTTTTATTTTGAAGTGAAACACATTTTACAAGAGAGAATAAAAAAGTTGATAGTGAATGTGGATTCCAACTTTAAAGAGACATGTCAAAACGGAAAATGGAGCGAATAATTTGGTACGATATTACACAATTTTGAAACTATTAGATTAAAATTTATCATAGAGATTCTAAATAAATCTATGCCAAATCTCATAAGTCATTATATCAAAATAATTTTAATTGTTTGTTCTTAGATTAGTCGAGGATACTAGATAATAGATATATATAAAAATTGCAAAAGCATTGCAAGACCGAGTAACCCTTGCCCTTAATAGAGCACGCTTACCACCCAATGACTTGCCACCCAACAAGCGATACACTATGAATTCACTAGATTCATATGAACCCAATAATTTTGGAAAAAATTGTGCGGCTTTTTTAGAAAAAAATTAACTAACTGTTGTATAGATTTCGCATGTAAAACTGAACACAAAAATTAAGAGTACTAGCAAGATGGTTTCTCTTTCTGAACTTCTATTCATCGCCCCAAATTTACTTAAAATCGCCCCAAAAAAAGTTAAAATTACATTTATAACCTTTTCTTTCTTTTTCCCTAAACCACCACACCCACCAGCCACCTCACTCCACCACCATCCACCTCCTGCCACCACACCCACCACCCACCTCCCTCCACCCCCACCAACAGCCCCCCCCCACCCCAACCCCTGCAACCACCACGAGCAAGTTGGATTTTTTTTTTTGGGAGCCACCGGCGAAACGTCCGACTGGACGTTTCATGGTGGCTCCCCAAATTTTTTAAAATTTTTTTCCGGCTTGCTCGTGGTGGTTTGAGTGGTTTCGGTGGTGGTGTGCGTGGCCTCAGTGATGGTTTGCGTGGTTTCAGTGGTGGTTGTGGGAATGAAGGTGGTGGTTGTGGAAAAGAAAAGAAAAAGAAGGGAAGGGTAAAGTTGGAAATATTTAGTGGGACCGGTGAGATTTTAAGTAATTTTGGAGCGATGTTTAACAATCCCCTTTCGCTTTTTAGTTGAGTCCACCTGCATTGGACTGTTGCAGCGGGATCGACTCCCAACAATGCAAAAGCAAAACTCATTTTTTTCTTTTCTTTTCTTTTGGTTTAATCTAAAGTTTAACATACTTACTACCCTTACTTACTGCCTCTGCCTCCACGACCACACTTCTTAGTCATATTTTTTCTTGAGAGAGATCTTTTTGTTCAAGTTAGTGATGATCATGTATTAAAATGTTTTCAAAGTATAAAAACTCGTAGAATGCTTTTGAATTTTTTTTTTATCGATGTAATCCAACGAATTAACATCTTATTTAGCTATTGTAATTTGATATTTGAATTAATGTATTGAATTAAGTAGATTACTGTAGTCTATTTTTTGACGGGATCCAAATAAACCTACATGGTTGAAACCCTGGATCAGCTAGTGCTGCCACCTCTAATAATAGATTCTCGTTGCTACTCCCTCTGTTTTTTTTATCTTTCTCAATTGAAATCTTGACACTATTAACAATTAGAGAGAATCTTTTAAATTCTTCCCCATATATAAGAAAAAATATAGTCATGTGGGGTCTTGTTTGATTCGTCTCAATGAGTATTTTGTTAATATTCAATTATTATAATTTTTATTAATATGTAAATGAAAGTTATTTATGGTTGAATAAGTGTATTGGCAAATGTGCACAGTCAAAGTAGGAAAGATAAAAAATACAGAGGGAGTACTACGTAAATCATTGCATTGTAACATTAAGCAAATTGAGATGGGTTTACCTTGAGTAAGACAGCTTGAGCACCAGGAATAGCCTCAAACATGTCACCTGCAACTTACGTCAAGTTTCTTCCATTTCCTTGTAACTCTTTGACTACATGTAGTAGATCAAAGACGATACAGTTTAGCTTAGGATAGGCCTCGGCAATTGCCTTAGCCATAATTCCAACACCACCAGCAACATCGACTAGCGATTCAATGCCTTTTATTGAGCCTTTGAACTCATTACTAGTCACCAGCAAGCTCGAAACCAATCGTGAGTCATTTGCCATGATGTGGTTAAACAACTCATTGAATTTCGTCTTACTAGGCATACGTTCATTATTATTCTTTCCTTGAGCCATGTAAAAAGGGGATTCATCATGATCATCTTCTTGACGAAACCAAACACTAAAACTATGTGATGGCTCAGTTACAACTTGCTACATTTCCAAAAGTGCAAAAGTTGCTTGAGTGAATGGATGATCTTGCAAGAGAAGTTGGGAGTTTAAGGTAAGATAATGTGCTTCTTCTCCATTAACAAGTTTTGTGGTGGAGAAGAATGGGAATGAACAAGAAGGCGCATCAACTGTTGTAGAGATTGAGCCTTGTTTGGATGGATTGAAAGGGAGTTAGCTAGCTCATCAATGGTAATGGGTTTGCCATGTTTTTGAATAGCATCCGGAATGCTTAGTTGAATTGCACACTTTAAGGCCATGGAATTTAGGAAAGAGAAAGTACGGTTCCATATATGTTTTTTTTATAGGTAAGATGAATGGGGCTCATTTGAGGGGAATAAGGGGAAATCCTCAAATGAGTCCCATGAGGTTTGATCCCTAGACCTCAGGGATATGAGGTGGGAAGCGATACCACTATTCCACCACCTCAAACTCACGGTTCCATATATGTGTAAGTGCATAATAAAATATTCTTTTGTTATATTCTTTTTTCCCCCCTCTTTTTTGTACCAAATTTCTCATCACTTAATTCAACATTTTTTTTAAAGGACCTCATAAAAGGAAACTATATAAGATCATTACTAGCAATCGAAACAATCAAGTCCGGCACATCATCCACGCAAAGCCTTTTCCTAACTTCCATAGGTTGGAAGTGAGCTAAATCATGAGCTACCCTGTTACCAGAACGTTTAACAAAAGACCAAACAATAACATCAAAACTAGAAATCAAAGCAAGAATATCTTCTATAACTCGATGAAAAATACTCGACCCCTTCGAGCTTCCTTTGAGAACTTGAATCACAAGTAAACTATCACTCTCGGTCACAACCTTCGAGCACCCCAACTCCACAGCTAGCTGCACTCCTGCCAACACCACCTTAGCCTCCGCAACACGCACCTTCCACTCCACCGATTGTTGGATAACAACACAGCCCACCACCATGCCCCCTTTGTCCCTCTGGACCATCCCCAAACCCGTGCCCCAGCTCCCCTACACTACTACCATCCACATTCACCTTCCACCACTCCTCCTTAGGTGTCGACCATTTCACCTCGTGCTGGGCAACACCCCAGACTCCCATCACCTTTGAATGATCAAGGCTCGCTTTCCTCACCTCCTCACACGTCCTTACATCAAAGTTATAAGTCTCAGAAGGCGTAAAAAAAATCTTGCGCCATCACAATCTTACACCTCACATTCCAGATCGCCCAACAAAGAGTAAGAAATAATTCAATCTCAGCATCATCCATTGATTTCAAACAATAATACCACAAATCAGCAATTTTAGTTCCCTCCAAAGGTTGATGAAATTGAAACTCATTTACTTCCCACACACCTTGCTCCCTTGGACACATGTGAATGGCATGAAAGCTTGACTCATTCGCAAGCCCATATATAGGACAACCAGCTGTAATACTTGTGATGCGGTGGCTCAAACCTAGACTAGTGGGTAATGCTTCATGACAGGCTCGCCAGGCAAACAACTTGACAAGCGGCAACACATTTGCACGCCATATGACCTGCCACAATTCCGAGGAGGACGAAGACGAGGCTTCATGGAAGCCTTCAGAATCACCTAGCAAGACTCGGTAAGCAAATTTTACCGAGTAGCAACCATTTTTCTCCAATTCCCAGTACATAACATCTTCCGGCAACCTTCTACTCAAGGGGATGTTTTTAATCCTCTCCACTTCAAAGGGCAAAAATAGTTGTTGCAACAGGCTAACAACTCAATTTTCCAGCACTTATTAATGGGGAAAATCAAGGTTCCAACCTCCAGATTGCGAACAGTATCCCCCCTAGGAGACACAACTTTCTGTGATTGAGGACCCGACAACCAAGGATCATTCCAAACCTGAATTTTTTCACCATCTCCAACTCTCCAACGCAACCCCTTTTTCACTACCCAACGAGCGTCCCAAATGCCTCTCCATGTATAACTTGGAGACGTGCCTATAGATGCTTCCATAAAGTTTGAGTTCAGGTAATATCTCGCTTTAAAAAGTTGTTCAATAAAACTCCCATGCTTCATAGCAAGTCTCCATGCTTGTTTTCCCAAAGAGAGCCCAATTAAATAATTTCATATCACCAAGACCAATACCACCCTCCTTCTTTGGTTTACAAAGCTTCTTCTAAGAGATCCAGTGTATTTTTTTTAACCTTTACCACTAGGCCAAGCGCTCCTTGGTGTTTAAAATATGTAATTGGTTACACCTTGTAAATTTGCAATTTGAAGATACGCGTGTTGAAGAAGAAACACATGCTAAGAACAATTGTGTGTATCAATGAGGGTATAAATTTTTTTTTATAAAAAATTGTTGGGCTAAATTATGTGTTTAATTTTGACTAATTGTCTTCTGGGATGTGGTACCTAATAAGTTGGACCACTCAGAAAACTTTGCTTTCTTTGTTAAAATTCATGAGTTAGGATTTGTTGGGTTTATATTAAGAAGCAAAAAGATAGTACAAGGAGGGATGAAATATTTAAATAAAGAACGTTGCTTTCTTTGTTAGAATTTAAGAGTTAATTAAGAAATAAAAAGGTTGAACAACAAGGGATGAAATATTTGAATCTATTACTAGCCTTTAGTAATTGACATCAACAATATAATTTATTTTTGTATTCTTTCTAATGTTTTTTAGGGAATGAGTTGAAGAATCGATGGTGATGATCGATGATTAGCAGAAAGTGGATTTTGGAAAGTTTATGATGATAAATAGATAGTGAATTAGTGATGATGATGATGTGTTGGTTATTAGTATTATTGGTTGAGTAGGAGTTAAGCTTTTCTAGAAACAAAATAGAATGATGAATATGATAAATTAATGAAGCAATGAGATGCAGCGTGATGACGATCAGATCATGTGGATTGGCGTGAGATTAGAGGATGAAGAGTGGCGTGAACGTGATGATTGGTATTTTGGTGTGGGATTTGTGCGATGTGGCGCAAGTATTAGGAGGTGTTGGTGATTAAGGGTGGGCAGGTGTAGGTAGGGGTGTTCACCGGTCCAGGACCGGACCGGAACCGAGGCTGGACCAGGTGGATCGGAATCTGGGAAAAAATTGGACTGGACCTGAATTTTTCGGTCCGGTCCGGTCTTGGACCTGTTGGACCGGAATCTATATTTTTTAAAAAAAAATATTTTTTATTTGATTTAAAAATATTTATAAATTAGATTTATTAAAATTATAATAATATTAATAACAATATTTCTAAAGTTTATAAATAGTAGTACTAAATTTCTAACTTTTTACTACCTTTTAAACTTTTTTAACATATAAACTTTTTTATTTTTACTAAAAAATCAGAAATTCCGGTCCACCGGTCCGGACCGGAATTTTCCGAGTTTGGACCGGACCGGACCGGAAACCCAGAATCGGGATTTTCTTCGGACCGAGGACCGGACCGGAATCTTCGGTCCGGTCCGACCCTGGTCTTTGAACAGCCCTAGGTGTAGGTGTATGTCTAGGAAAATACGTGGATGATGATGATCCGGTGGTGGTGGTGTAGGAATATATAGATGTATATAGCGGAATTTCAGGAAATAATTTCCTAACATCTATCATAGGATCGCATACATAATCAAACATATGAATCATTCAATAGGGATTAAATATCAAACCTTTGTAGCGTGATTTCCCTGTTGTATGCAAGCTTTGAAGATCCGAGAGCCCCAAGTGTTGCTCCTTTAATCAGTCCACGAGCACCAGTTGAACACCAACGTTTGCTAGAACGGAAGAGAAGAAATCTCTTGCTTTTAGGTGGTATAGGCGCCGGTTAGGGAGAATAGATTTGGGTTTCAATTCTCTCTCTCTTGTGAAAAGAAACTGATTAATGAATTGATCACCTAAACCCTAATATTATATCCTATATATAATAGAAGAGTCATAGGCTAGTTAGGAGAACTAATTCTCCTCCTATTCCCCTTTGGACCGACCCAATACTAATCCTAAATGGATTTGGATTGCTTTGTCCAACTTGTGCTACAATGTGTGACCTCATAGGATTAATCTATTTTAGTTATAGACCCAATCAATATTGTCGTATTAATCATATTTATTCTCTAGCAAGTAAATAGGATTACTAATAATTAACTTTACTATCCTTATAATATAATTCCTATTTATATTTAGTAATTGCCGGGATGTCTAAGGACATACTCCTTCAATCTCCCACTTGTTCGAAGACAAGAGCGCAATGTTAAATTCCTTAAGTCACTTAATGTCAAATTTGATAACACAATGTTATTCTCAAATTTTGTTCCTTGATCGCTGAGTTCGAACTGCTCAAATAAGGATTAACTCTTTAATCCTATTCCGCATGGCCATGCAATTTTCCAGTTCTCGCTCATCAAGAGGCCCAGACACCATTCCTATTTAATAGGAGGACTTATCCACTCTTGTATGACCATAACTCCCACTCAATTCTTAGCCCACCTGATCACTGCCTTTATAACCTCCTTTTACGGCGCGGCGTTTAACAGTGTCAAAGTTAAACTAATTATATTGTGGTTATTAAGACATACTCATGTCTAAGGAATCCACTAAATATAGTAGTTTGATTCTACTTTTAGAATCTAATTAGGTCAAGTCTCAATGTATCAACTATACATCCATATAATCAATTAGACATCTCTATGTCTCCATAGCCCATGGAACTGCGCTATCAATTAATTATATACTAGTCTTTTAAATAAATCACTTATGTCCAATTTAGTGATTTAGACTAGGGACTTTAAATAAATTGTGATTTCAGTTCACTTTATAGGGTTCCATTATCAAAACGTTTTCGATAATCCTATTTGAAAACACAAATTATTTGGACATTTTATTTAATACTAAACCAAACAATTAAATAAGAAAAAATTTTTTATTGATAAACATTCAAAGCATAATAAATGTCTTTACAATTGTAAACATGAAGTAAACAACCTAAAGCCATTCTCCCATATGCTTAAGCCCCATAGACCTAGTATGACAGTACTCATGCTTAGGTTGAGCAAGTGGTTTAGTCAAAGGATCTGCAATGTTATCCTCAGTATGAACCTTGCTTACTTTCACATCCTCTCTTCCAACGATCTCTCGAATGAGATGGAATTTCCTGAGCACATGTTTAGACCTTTGATGCGATCTGGGTTCCTTAGACTGAGCAATGGCACCATTGTTGTCACAATACAACTCAATGCCATTCTCAATGCTAGGAACTACACCAAGCTCACCAATGAACTTTTTGATCCAAACAGCTTCCTTTCTTTGCATCGCCGCAATATACTCAGCCTCTGTTGTAGAATCCGCGATGGTACTCTGCTTAGAGCTCTTCCAGCTCACAGCTCCTCCATTGAGACAAAATATGAAACCAGATTGAGATCGGAAATCATCTTTGTCACTCTGGAAGCTTGCATCGGTGTATCCAGTAACAAGCAACTCACTATCTCCACCATAAACCAAAAAATTATCCTTAGTCCTTCGCAAGTACTTAAGGATGTTTTTCGCTGCAATCCAGTGCGCATCTCCTGGATTTGACTGGTATCTGCTGCATATACTCAAAGCATATGCAACATCCGGTCGAGTGCATATCATGGCATACATAATGGATCCTACTGCAGAAGCATAGGGAACATTACTCATACGCTTGACCTCATCAGGACTCGAAGGACACTGAGTCTTGCCAAGTGTTATGCCATGTTGCATGGGAATGAAACCTCTCTTGGAGTTTTCCAGCTTGAACCTTGCAAGAACCTTATCAATATAAGTCTCTTGACTAAGTCTAATCAGCCTTTTCGACCTATCTCTATAGATCTTTATTCCCAATATGTACTCAGCCTCTCCTAGGTCTTTCATAGAGAAACAATTTTTAAGCCATTCCTTGACTGACTCAAGCATGGTCTTATCATTTCCTATGAGAAGTATGTCATCCACATACAAGACCAGAAAAGTAATACTACTCCCACTTAGCTTCTTGTATACACAAGATTCCTCTTCATTTATGAGAAAGCCAAATTTCTTGACTGCCTCATCAAATCTGAGGTTCCAACTCCTTGATGCTTGCTTTAGTCCATAAATGGACTTCTTAAGCTTGCATACCCTCCCTGGATTTTCTAGATCTTCAAAACCTTGAGGTTGTGTCATGTATACATCCTCTTTCAAGAACCCATTCAAGAAAGCGGTTTTGACATCCATCTGCCATATTTCATAGTCATGAAAGGCAGCAATCGCAAGGATTATCCTAATGGACTTCAGCATGACTACTGGTGAGAAAGTTTCATCATAGTCAATACCAAGAATTTCTTTAAAACCTTTCGCCACCAACCTTGCTTTGAAAACACTAATGTTTCCATCCTTGTCTGTTTTTAACTTGAAAATCCATTTGCATCCGATATCAACCAAGTCCCATACTTGATTTTCAGACATGGAATCCATTTCAGATTTCATGGCCTCAAGCCATCTTTCGGAGTCTTGACTATCCAAAGCATCTTTGTAGCTAGTAGGCTCTTCTGATTCTAAAATCGTTATTTCAGAACTTTCAGTCAAAAGGAAATCAATATATCTCTTTGACGGAATGATGGTCCTACTAGACCTACGTTGGGGAACAACAGAAGAAGTTTCTACCTCACTAGGTTGAGTGACTTCGCATGGAGTATCTCCAAGTGGGATGGTAGGAGGTACGTGAATTGAATGCACCACCTCCTGAGCATTTTCATGCCGGGCCGCCTCTGATGAGGTGTTAACCTCATCCATTTGTTGCTCATCTCGAACTTCTTCGAGATATACATTTCTCCCACTTGTTTTTCTGGAAATAAACTCCTTTTCCAGAAAGACACCCTTACGAGCAACAAACACTTTGTTTTCGCTTTGGTTGTAGAAGTAGTATCCCTTAGTCTCTTTTGGGTAACCCACAAAAAGACATTTATCGGATTTGGGTGAAAGCTTATAAGAAAGTAAACGTTTTATATAAGCTTCACAACCCCATATCCTTAGAAAAGACAATTTTGGAACGTTTCCTGTCCACATTTCATATGGTGTCTTTTCCACTACTTTGGATGGTGCTTTGTTAAGTGTGAATGCCCATTGTTTCAAGCGCAAATCCCCGTAATGAAATAGGAAGATCAAGAAGACTCATCATGGATCGAACCATATCAAGTAGAGTTCGATTCCTTCTTTCGAAACGCCATTTAAGCGTGGTGTTCTGGCGGAGTCCATTGTGAAAGTATTCCACAATCCTTCAAATGATCACCAAATTCTTGAGATAAATATTCACCACCACGATCGGATCGTAATGCCTTAATTTTCTTCCCAAGTTGGTTTTGTACTTCATTCGGAATTCCTTAAATTTTTCAAAGGATTCCGACTTATGCCGCATGAGGTAAACATATCCAAATCTGCTCACATCATCGGTAAAAGTAATGAAGTAACTGTACCCTCCCCTAGCCAACGTACTCATAGGTCCACACACATCCGTATGTATGAGGGCTAAAAGGTCATTGACCCTTTCACTTGAACCTGTGAAAGGAGACTTTGTCATTTTCCCCATCAAGCAAAACTCACAAGTATCAAATGATTCAAAATCAAATGATTTGAGAATTCCATCTTTATGAAGTTTCTCAATGCGCTTTGAGCTTATGTGGCCTAATCGACAATGCCATAGGTATGTAGGGTTTGAATCATTTGCTTTATGTTTCTTCTTTGTCTATGTTATAGATGTGGGTTTCTAAGTCTAGCACATATAAACCATTTGATAACTTAGCGAGACATAGAACATATCATTCAAATACGCAGAACAACAATTGTTCTTTATTGTAAATGAATAACCTTCGGAATCCAAAACAGGAATCGAAATAATGTTCTTTGTGATAGCAGGAACATAATAACAATTATTAAGTTCTAAAACTAATCCTGAAGGTAAAAGTAGACTATATACTCCCACTGCCAATGTAGCAACTCGTGCTCCATTGCCAACGCGAAGATCTACTTCTCCCTTTCCCAATGTTCTACTTCTTTTGAGGCCTTGCATATTACAAATAATGTGCGAACCACAAGCGGTATCAAATACCCAAGAAGCAGAAGTTGCTAAGTTAACTTCTATAACATACATATCTGAACTAGAAACTCCTTTCTTTCGATCATTCAGATACTTGGAGCAACTATTCCAATGACCAACCTTGTTACAGGTGTAACAATAGTGCTCATCAGCAACTTTTGGTTTTGGTGTAACGATTCCCATATCCCTTTCACTTGCAATGAAACTTTCAACATTCAATTTGTCCTTCGAAAGAACGGAGCGCAAATTACAAGTAGAATTGTTGGTGTTGATATTGTTGTTACTAGACATAATTACTACAACAAATAATAAAGCAAGATTCAATCAATGTTTATCAAGAAAGCAATAATTAAACAAATTTTAATTACTATTACCCTTTATTCAAAATGAAAGTCCCCTATTGAATAAAGAAATAACCAAGATCCCCTCCCACTACAATCAAACAGACTTTGGCCCTGCCTTCAATTTATAGTAGTTGAGGTAAGTAAACACTTTACTAATTATAACTAATTATAATTCTTGGTAGACAAGTTAATAACTCCTTGTTTACTCCTATCTCTTAGTTTCAAAACCCAAAACTTTGTCTTTTGATGATTTTGTTGAGTTAAACCAAACATTAACATGTAAGTTTCAAAAACCTACCCTACTATCCCCGGAACTATGAGCAACACCCTGCTTTGGCAGAACCTATTACTCATGATCTAAGGCTTTATAGGTGTTGTTTGGAAAAGCAATTGAACTCAATATTACTTTTGGGGACCTAAGTTTACTAATATGGTCAATTAATAGTGAACACATGAATCAATTAACCAAAAACAAACTTAGAAGCAAGCATTTAAACAAAATACATGCAAGAAAATTATATAAGCAATAATAAATGATCTAGTATGGCCCCTATGCTTAGGAAAATAACTAATCTTCATGAATCCTCCCTTGAATCTCCATGGACCACCATCCTTGAAACTCCTTGGATACTCATGCTTGATTACATAATTTGAATTAAATAAATAACGAAAATTTAAAGTTACAAAAATACAAACGATTCGCAGACCGTATTTAATTTACATTCAAATATAACGATTCGCAGATCGTATTTACTATCATAATTTGGGCCATACTAGTCATAACATGCAAAAATAATATCATACATATTACATTAAACATCCACGCATTTATAATATCAAATAAAATAAACACAAACTATTTACTTATTACCAATTAATAAGCAAATCAACTTTTCTATAATAATTATAAAACTTAACAAATTTAAGCTAGAAATTATTTAGGAATCTTTATTATTTTCATTCAATTACTTATTTAAATATGGCAATAATCATTATTATTCACATATTTGCAAACTAGGAAACTTTTGGATTTATGCTCAAGTTTGGAAAATCAGATTTTCCTTAAAACAATTTTATTTTAATTTTTTTTAATATGGTTGACTTGTTGACCGTTGACCAGCAGCACAAGGCTGCCAGTCAACAGCCAACCAAGCACCCTGCACTCCCGCTTGAAATCGAAAACATTCACGGTTCTTCATCACGGGTTCAACAAAACCCAAAGTCCCCAACCACCACACGTCACACGAGCACCAGCAGCAGCCCAGCAGGACCGCCTACCGGAGTCGCGTCACCCAATCACCGCCGGTCAGACCCTGCCGCCTGCAAGTACCGGCAACAAAAACCCGGCAGTAGCACGCAACACCACGCGGCAGCACGTCAAACGTACGCGGCCTGCGCCTGCTTCGCCGCCGCAGCCGACACCCCTTCTCCCCTCCTTCCGGTTCCTCCCGTCACCACCGTGCCTCCACCTCTTCTTGGTGGTGCAACCCAGCCATGGTGGGGTTCCTTTTAATTTTATGTAACAATTTACATTAAAATTAAACTAATCTTTATCCAACAATTGTTTAAAGATTAAGGATTTAATAATTCGAAATTAGGGTAGAAAATTTTGAATCCATCAACAAATCTTAAACAAATTTTTAAGTTTATTGAGATTAGATTTCAATGTATAATCTTTATTAACATTAAATCCAACAAGAATTCAAATTTAGGGCAAAAATCAAATTATATCCAAAAAATTCAGAAAATTAACAATTAATATCCGAAAAATCCGAAAATAATTTTTAGGATGATCTACTGAATTATCATAACAAATAAAATTATATATTTTAATTGTTATCCTTAAATTATATGAATAATCAAATTAAACATAAAATTTAACCAAAATTCATAAATAATATGATAAAATTCGAAAATTAGTGGGAAAAATAATCAAATTATTTTCAGCCATCATATTATTCTAGATATATGTGGGTGATTTATTTAACAAATTAAAAATCAAATCTTTAATTGTTAACAAATTATTTCAATGATTAATCGAATTAAACATAAATAATTTTAAATCTAACAAAATTTTTTTTTATAAAAATCCGAAAATTTTAGAGTGAATTAAACAATTTATTTCGTCCCTCATATTAAAAATTCGGACCTTAATAAAAATATTTGAGCATAAATCACAATTAAATCAATTATTTACAATTTCAAATCAATTAATATCAAATATCAATTATGCAAATTCAAGCCATAAGTAAATCCTCCCTTAATTGAATAAAAATAATAACTTTGCATACAATTACATGATCATATGAATATTATGAATTAGGCAAAACTAATACCACTGTAGGAATATATAGATGCATATAGCGGAATTTCAGGAAACAATTTCCTAACATCTATCATAGGATCGCAAACATAATCAAACATATGAATCATTCAATAGGGATTAAATATCAAACCTTTGTAGCGTGATTTCCCTGTTGTATGCAAGCTTTGAAGATCCGAGAGCCCCAAGTGTTGCTCCTCTAATCAGTCCACGAGCACCAGTTGAACACCAACGTTTGCTAGAACGGAAGAGAAGAAATCTCTTGCTTTTAGGTGGTATAGGCGCCGGTTAGGGAGAATAGATTTGGGTTTCAATTATCTCTCTCTTGTGAAAAGAAACTGATTAATGAATTGATCACCTAAACCCTAATATTATATCCTATATATAATAGAAGAGTCATAGGCTAGTTAGGAGAACTAATTCTCCTCCTATTCCCCTTTGGACCGGCCCAATCCTAATCCTAAATGGATTTGGATTGCTTTGTCCAACTTGTGCTACAATGTGTGACCTCATAGGATTAATCTATTTTAGTTATAGGCCCAATCAATATTGTCCTATTAATCATATTTATTCTCTAGCAAGTAAATACGATTACTAAAATAATTAACTTTATTATCCCTATAATATAATTCCTATTTATATTTAGTAATTGCCGGGATGTCTAAGGACATACTCCTTCAGGTGGTCATGAGGATTAGTTGCATTAGATGATGTGGTGATGTGGCCTTGAATATATAAGTAGAGAAATCTGTATAATAGGCGTAGGTAAAGGTCATTAGGTGTATTAGGTGAGAGGAAATTTGAAGGTTAGGGGTGGTGGTAGTGTTAGGATAATAGGATTTAATCATGGAATTTGTATTATATAGGTGTAGACATCAGGGAAGTAACAGCTAACTAATAGATTTTAGACTCCTCTCCCCTCTCTCCTCTTCCTCCCAAAAAAAAACCCTAATTTTTTCTTCTAGTTTGGGGCTACCATCATCCTTTCGATGGTGGTAAGCCCCCAATTCTTCTTTTTTCTTCTAATTTTTATTATTTTTGTTATTAATAATATTCCATTCTCTCTCTTTTGAGAGTTTTCTACCCAATTTTTGGGTTCTTTCTCTCCTCTTATGGGAGTTTGGAGTTTAGTTTTAGTCTATTCCCACGTGGAAGTTTAAAAATTGGTATGAGAGATTGTTCCTATTGGTTGAAGTTCAAGACCATCAACATCGAAGTATTGGAAATTCGGATGCGGTCAACCTGATTAAATCAAGAATTTTCTTCCCTAAACTATGTCAGAATGATAGACTTCCCCATCAATAGCTGTGTGATTCAGCAAATACAAGGGGGCTGCGCTGTATTGCTCGATCTGGTTCATTGTAGTTTCTTCGAAGATGAATTTGATTTGATCTTGTGTGATTATATCTTGTTTTTCTTTAATACTTATTGTAGATGTCGTTTAGCCTTAATTTAATGAAATTTCTCTTTCAAAAAAAAAACTAATAGATTTTAGAAATAGTAAACGATGTTTAAAAATACTGTAGAGAAAGATAAAATTTTATAAGAGACATTTATAAAAGATACTTTTTAAAATATTTTAGATAATTAATAAAACTAATTAATATAATTAATTAACTCTATTAATTAAAGTGGGCTAGAAAAATGATTTTAGAAAATGAGATTTCATAAAACTATTTTTAAAAGGTTTTCGAAGATGCGCTTTTATAAAGCTATTTTAAAAAGTTTTTGAAGGTGGGCTTTTACAAAACTATTTATAAAAAAAGTTTCGAAAATGGGTTATTAAAACGGGTTAGAATATGCATTGGGCTTAAAACCATTTTATTTTAGACTCATTCTTTATTATTCCTTCGATCCGGACCAATTAAAGCGGAAGTAGTAGTGGGGTTACTGATGGGGAGGCACGATTAGGTGTCTAAAAGCGTATTTACAATGATACACAAAAAAAACTTAAGGCGATAAATAGAAGTTTGCGTTTATTTTCTAGTTGACAAATCTTGTTATCCAAAGAAGTGTTCTGTTCTCACACGAGCATGTACACATCAATGCAAGTATGCACACCCTTCACACTAAATTCATAATTGAAATTTATGATAATACACCAACAATCCAACATATTGTTGGTTGTTGCCAAGCTTATGCAGGATATACCACAATAACAGACCTCGCCCCTAAAATGGGTAAGATCTTATAGTCACTGAAGCCAGCATTGTTGAAGAGATACTTCCATTGTTCTTCAGTTCTTTCTTTTCCTCCTAAGACGGACAACATTTGCATATCCATGAGAAATTGGGAATTAGAATGACTTGCATTGTTACTTGGGATCCCCACCACCATTTCTATAATTATCACCTTGCCTCCTTCATCTTTGCTTGGAATTGCTTCTCTACATCGTTGAAGTAACTTTATGCAATGATCATCACTCCAATTATGCAATACCCACTGCAACACACAATCAAATAATGAGCTTGTCCCAAATTAGAATCGTAATATGAGAATAGTAGCATATAATAGGGGAATATAGTGTAAGTTTGGGGAAAGAATATGAGTATTTTGGAGATGTATTTCTCATCAAATTAGGGGTGTTTGAGGTAAAAAAAATTCTCCCTGGATAATAACAAAACTGTCATTGTCATATACATTATTTTCATCAAATAACATTGCTTATCTTTACCCTTTTTAAAAAAAAAAAAAACATAAAAATACACATATATTTGTTGTATAAATCTTTGGTGTGTAATATGACCAGGTTAGTTTGTTATTTTACTTGTCAAATCACAAGCCATGGCAAATAAATGTGAAAATTTTCCAAAAGAATAAAATTGAAGGGTGTTTAGGAAAATTATCATATTGATACGTTAACTGTTAACTCATTAGTAGGAGCTCCTTCCACCCTTGTAAAAGATTTCAATTCTAGTCCCTTACAAATTAGGATCTTCATATTTCCCTCAACTTACAAAGAATCTTCATCTTACCTATATATGTACCTATATATTGAAAAGGTCATTAATGTATATATGAGACATGGCCTTAAAAATAAAAAAATAAAAAAAATGTATACAAGACACAAATAATAACTCTAACATTATTACGTACTTCATCCACCTTTTTTAAAAATTGGTAAGAATAAATTCTCTGGGCTGCCCTCGCATAAGGCCCCCACCTAGAGGCCCATTACAAGCCAGACAGCCCTCTAACCCCCTCCCCCTTAAATCCCAAGCAAATGCTTGGGGTAGGAATTGAACCCTAGACCTAAGTAGGATAGATTTAAAAAAAATACAGAGGGAGGATAGTGGTGTATACAGTATAGTCAAATACTAGCGCCGTGCCCCTTCGTAAATCCAACTTTCTGAACTGCAAAACTGCTTATATTTTGATTTTCATAAACCTAGTCGACTTGTCCCGAGAGGTAGGAATGGGCATGGGTAGGTTCTGGGTCGGGTCCAGCCAGACCCTTGACACGGACCCTAAAATTTTTGTTGGACCCATACCCAGACCCTAAAGATCTAGAAAAGTTGGGCCCAAACCCTTAGGGTCTACAGGGTCTAGGGTCTACCCTATTTCCTTTATTTTTTCCCAATTTTCGATATCATTTATATTTTTTGACTTTTGATCGTGCCTATGATCTATAGGGTTTACGGTATGGGTCTAGGGTTTAGGGTCCAAATGACAAAAGTTGAAATTTTAGGATAAACACGAAAGTTTTTCTCTAAAACACAAAAGACAAAAAAGATGGAAAATTTGTCAGAAACAACCTTTTAAATACAAGCTTTTGCGAGAAACAACCTTTTAAAAAAAATCTGGTAAAATAAGACCTTAAGAAAAAAAGTATTTTGCGAGAAATAACCTCAACCCATTTTCCGGCATTGACCAAGCATTTTTCAACGTTGACTCGTTAAAACCAAACATGTGGAGGGCACGTGAACTGCATCTCTTATGTTTCAACTCTATTTTTCTCCATTTTTTAACAATGATCAAATATTTTCTGACGTTGAATTCATCAGTATATGAAGGGAAATGGGGTTGAAACATAAGAAATGTGGATTACGTACGTGCCTTGCCATGTTTGATTTTAGTGAATCGAAGCCGCAAAATACATGGTCAATGCCCAGAAAATGGGTCAAGGTTGTTCCTCGCAAAAAAAATTATTTTTAAGGTCTTGTTTTGCCAAAAAAAATTAAAAGGTTGTTTCTCGCAAAAAATTGTATTTAAAAGGTTGTTTCTAACAAATTTTCCAAAAAAAAATAACTTTAGGGTCCAAGTGTAGGGTTTGAGTAGGGTATGGGTCTAGAATATTAAGACCCGGATCCGGGACCCGGATCACGGATCCTTAGGGTCCGAGAAAAGTTAGACCCAAACCCTAAATTAGGGTCGGGTCCCATAGGGTCCAGGTTAGGGTCTTGAACCCATGTCCATCCCTATCCTAGAGGTGGAAAACAAGTCATACAGGTCGTGTTAACCTTTGGTCGGGTCGAGTTTACGTTCCGGTGTGAGTCAATGAAATTTCGGGTGGAGTGTTGATAAGTCAAGTCAACATCGTGTCGGTTCCCATCTGTTCGGATTTGTTTGGTTGGGTCATTTCGGGTAAGGTCAAATTTTTTCTAGCAAATTAATAAAACACATAAATTAATGTTTGTGAAAAATATTTCATTTTTATTTTCGAGTTCGAGTCATTATTGTTGGGTTATTTCGGGTCGGGTAGATACATGTTCATATCATATTCGGATCCATTTGTTTTCGGTCGGGTTATTTCGGACGATTTAAGTTCTATTTTGGGTGAAAATGGGTATCATGATGGATATTCAGGGTCGAGTCAATGGGTAGGGGTGCATTTTTGCCGGGATATACTTGTCCCCTCAAGTCGGGCCTCAACAACGCTTGCGGTGTTTGGGTTACACAAACTTTCCGGTTTCACATACTATTGCAATATACTCCCAACTTTAAAAGTGGAAAAACACCTCAGTCTTCTAAGTAGGGTTAGAAATTTTCCACAAATTTGACACAAAACTATCTTTTGCCTTTTTGGACCCAAGCAATGCCTTGGGTATTAATGTGTGATACGATTCAGCAATTCTAAGACAACTAATGTCATTTCATAAGGAAAGATGTGTCATGTGAGTAAAGTGAAGAAAACAAGTTATTTTACTCATAATATGCATTTGAAATATTATAGCTTAACTCTTAACTCTTAACTCTTAGTTTTCATTGAAGATTCATAATATCATTATTAATCTTTATAATAGAAGCAATAAAAATGTAGTGGAATAGTAGATAAAACTCATTTTCCAATATTACTTGAGGATGTGGGTTCGAAATTTCACATTGACACATAATTACCTAATTAATACTCCCTCTCTATTAAAATCGTAAAATAATTGCTACATACAGTTGACACATTTTATAAGAGAGAATGAAAATGTTGATAAGGAAATGTGGATCCCAACTTTAAAGAGACATCTCAAAACGGAAAATGGAGCGAATACAATTTGATACATTATTACACAATTTTTGAAACTATCAGATTTAATTTATCGTAGAGAGTCTAAATAAATCTATGCCAAATCTCATAACATCAAAGTAATTTTAATTGTTTGTTATTAGATTAGTTGAGATACTAGATAATAGATATAAATATTGCAAAAGAATTGCAGGCCCGAGGAACCCTTGCCCTTAGTAGAGCCTGATTGCCACCCAACGGCTGATACACTATGGGTTCCTTTGGATTCGAGATGAACATAATGAATTTTGGAAAAAAATTGTGCAGCTTTTCAAAAAAAATTAACAAAACATTATATAGATTTCGCATGTAAGACTAAACACAATAACTAAGATTACAAGCAAGATGGCTTTGCTTGTTAGTTGAGTCCTTTGCCTTGAGTCCATTGTCGCGGGATTGAGTCCGGCAATGCAAAAGCAAAACCGGTTTCTTTTCTTTTCTTTTGGTTTTCTCTAAAGTCTAACCTAGTCATTACGCTTACTTACTGCCTCTGCCTCCACGACCACACTCCTTAGTCATATTTCTTGAGAGAGATCTTTTATTTTGTTCAAGTTAGTGATGATGATGTATTAAAATATTTTCAAAGTATGAAAACTCGTAGAATACTTTTGTGATTTTTTTTATCGATGTAATGCAACGATTTAATATCTTATTTAGCTATTGTAATTTGATATTTTAATTAATGTATTGAATTTTTCAAGTAGATTATTGTAGTTTATTTTTTGACTGGCTACACATCAACACGGTTGAATTCGTGGATCCCTGATCCGCCGATGTTGCCACCTCTAATAATTAGTTATATATGGAGTAAAAGATTACTTTGCTACTATATACGTAAATCATTGCATTATAAATGTTCATTAAGCAAATTGAGAAAGGTTCACCTTGAGTAAGACGGCATGAACACGAGGAATATCCTCAAACATGTCGCCTGCAATGTATCTCAAGTTTCTTCCATTTCCTTGAAACCCTTTAACTACATGTGGTAGATCAATCACGATACAATTTAGCTTAGGATAGTCCTCGGCAATTGCCTTAGCCATAATTCCAACACCACCAGTAACATCGACTAGCGATTCAATGCCTTCTATTGAGGCTTTGAACTCATTACTAGTCACCAGCAAGCTCGAAACCAATCGTGAGTCATTTGCCATGATGTGGTTAAGCAACTCATTGAATTTCGTCTTACTAGGCAAACGTTCATTATTATTCTTTCCTTGAGCCATGTAAAAGGGGATTCATCATGATCATCTTCTTGGCGAAACCAAACACTAAAACTATGTGATGGCTCAGTTACAACTTGCTACATTTCCAAAAGTGCAAAAGTTGCTTGAGTGAATGGATGATCTTGCAAGAGAAGTTGGGAGTTTAAGGTAAGATAATGTGCTTCTTCTCCATTAACAAGTTTTGTGGTGGAGAAGAATGGGAATGAACAAGAAGGCGCATCAACTGTTGTAGAGATTGAGCCTTGTTTGGATGGATTGAAAGGGAGTTAGCTAGCTCATCAATGGTAATGGGTTGGCCATGTTTTTGAATAGCATCAGGAATGCTTAGTTGAATTGCACACTTTAAGGCCATGGAATTTAGGAAAGAGAAAGTACGGTTCCATATATGTTTTTTTTATAGGTAAGATGAAGGGGGCTCATTTGAGGGGAATAAGGGGAAATCCTCAAATGAGTCGCATGAGGTTTGATCCCTAGACCTCAGGGATATGAGGTGGGAAGCGATACCACTATTCCACCACCTCAAACTCACGGTTCCATATATGTGTAAGTGCATAATAAAATATTCTTTTGTTATATTCTTTTTTTCCCCCTCTTTTTTGTACCAAATTTCTCATTACTTAATTCAACATTTTTTTTAAAGGACCCCAAAAAAGGAAACTATATAAGATCATTACTAGCAATCGAAACAATCAAGTCCGGCACATCATCCACCCAAAGCCTTTTCCCAACTTCCATAGGTTGGAAGTGAGCTACATCATGAGCTACCCTGTTACCAGAACGTTTAACAAAAGACCAAACAATAACATCAAAACTAGAATCAAAGCAAGAATATCTTCTATAACTCGATGAAAAATACTCGACCCCTTCGAGCTTCCTTTGAGAACTTGAATCACAAGTAAACTATCACTCTCGGTCACAACCTTCGAGCACCCCGACTCCACGACTAGTTGCACTCCCGCCAACACCACCTTAGCCTCCGCAACACGCACCTTCCACTCCACAGATTGTTGGATAACAACCACGGCCCACCACCATGCCCCTGCTATCCCTACACACCATCCCCAAACCCATGCCCAGCTCCCCTACACTACTACCATCCACATTCACCTTCCACCACTCCTCCTTAGGTGTCGACCATTTCACCTCGTGCTGGGCAACACCCCAGACTCCCCTCACCTTTGAATGATCAAGGCTCGCTTTCCTCACCTCCTCACACGTCCTTACATCAAAGTTATAAGTCTCAGAAGGCGTAAAAAAAGTCTTGCTCCATCACAATCTTACACCTCGCATTCCAGATCGCCCAACAAAGAGTAAGAAATAATTCAATCTCAGCATCATCCATTGATTTCAAACAATAATACCACAAATCGGCAATTTTAGTTCCCTCCAAAGGTTGATGAAATTGAAACTCACTTACTTCCCACGCACCTTGCTCCCTTGGACACATGTGAATGGCATGAAAGCTTGACTCATTCGCAAGCCCATATATAGGACAACCAGTTGCAATACTTGTGATGCGGTGGCTCAAACCTAGGCTAGTGGGTAATGCTTCATGACGAGGCTCGCCGAGCAAACAACTTGACAAGTGACAACACATTTGCACGCCATATGACCTGCCACGATTCCGAGGAGGACGAAGACGAGGCTTCATGGAAGCCTTGGGAATCACCTAGCAAGGCTCGGTAAGCAAATTTTACCGAGTAGCAACCATTTTCTCCAATTCCCGGTACATAACATTTTCCGGAACCTTCTACTCAAGGGGATTTTTAATCCTCTCCTTCAAAGGGCAAAAATAGTTGTTGCAGCGGGCTAACAACTCAATTTTCCAGCACTTATTAATGGGGAAAATCAAGGTTCCAACCTCCGGTTGCGAAACGGTATCCCCCTAGGAGACACAACTTTACGTGATTGAGGACCCGACAACCAAGGATCATTCCAAACCTGAATTTTTCACCATCTCCAACTCTCCAACGCAACCCCTTTTTCACTACCCAACGAGCGTCCCAAATGCCTCTCCATGTATAACTTGGAGACGAGCCTATAGATGCTTCCATAAAGTCTGAGTTCAGGTAATATCTCGCTTTAAAAAGTTGTTCAATAAAACTCCCATGCTTCATAGCAAGTCTCCATGCTTGTTTTCCCAAAGAGAGCCCAATTAAATAATTTCATATCACGAAGACCAATTCCACCCTCCTTCTTTGGTTTACAAAGCTTCTTCTAAGAGATCCAGTGTATTTTTTTTAACCTTTACCACTAGGCCAAGCGCTCCTTGGTGTTTAAAGTATGTAATTGGTTACACCTTGTAAATTTGCAATTTGAAGATACGCGTGTTGAAGAAGAAACACATGCTAAGAACAATTGTGTGTTTCAATGAGGGTATAAATTTTTTTTTTATAAAAAATTGTTGGGCTAAATTATGTGTTTAATTTTGACTAATTGTCTTCTAGGATGTGGTACCTAATAAGTTGGACCACTCAGAAAACTTTGCTTTCTTTGTTAAAATTCATGAGTTAGGATTTGTTGGGTTTATATTAAGAAGCAAAAAGATAGTACAAGGAGGGATGAAATATTTAAATAAAGAACGTTGCTTTCTTTGTTAGAATTTAAGAGTTAATTAAGAAATAAAAAGGTTGAACAACAAGGGATGAAATATTTGAATCTATTACTAGCCTTTAGTATTTGACATCAACAATATAATTTATTTTTGTATTCTTTCTAATGTTTTTTAGGGAATGAGTTGAAGAATCGATGGTGATGATCGATGATTAGTAGAAAGTGGATTTTGGAAAGTTTATGATGATAAATAGATAGTGATGATGATGATGTGTTGGTTATTAGTATTATTGGGTGAGTAGGAGTTAAGCTTTTCTAGAAACAAAATAGAATGATGAATATGATAAATTAATGAAGCAATGAGATGCAGCGTGATGACGATCAGATCATGTGGATTGGCGTGAGATTAGAGGATGAAGTGTGGCGTGAACGTGATGATTGGTATTTTGGTGTGGGATTTGTGCGATGTGGCGCAAGTATTAGGAGGTGTTGGTGATTAAGGGTGGGCAGGTGTAGGTGTATGTCTAGGAAAATACGTGGATGATGATGATCCGGTGGTGGTGGTCATGAGGATTAGTTGCATTAGATGATGTGGTGATGTGGCCTTGAATATATAAGTAGAGAAATCTGTATAATAGGCGTAGGTAAAGGTCATTAAGTGTATTAGGTGAGAGGAAATTTGAAGGTTAGGGGTGGTGGTAGTGTTAGGATAATAGGATTTAATCATGGAATTTGTATTATATAGGTGTAGACATCAGGGAAGTAACAGCTAACTAATAGATTTTAGACTCCTCTCCCCTCTCTCCTCTTCCTCCAAAAAAAAACCCTAATTTTTTCTTACAGTTTGGAATTTCTATCATCCTTTTCGATGGTGGTAAGCCCATTCTTCTTTTTTCTTTAGTTTTTATTGTTTTTGTTATTAATAATATTAATTCTCTCTCTTTTTGAGAGTTTTCTACCCAATTTTTGGGTTCTTTTCTCTCCTTATGGGAGTTTGGAGTTTAGTTTTAGTCTCTTCCCGCGTGGAAGTTTAAAAATTGGTATGAGAGATTGTTCCTATTGGTTGAAGTTCAAGACCATCAACATCGCAGTATTGAAATTCGGATGCGGTCAACTGGTAAAATCAAGAATTTTCTTCAATGTATGTCGGAATGATAGACTTCACATCAATAGGTTGCGTGATTCGGCAAATCAAGGGGACTCTGTTTGTATTGCTCGATCCGAGTTCATTGTAGTTTCTTCGAAGATGAATTTGATTTGATCTTGTGTGATTATATCTTTGTTTTTCTTTTATCTTTTATTGTAGATCTTAGTTTGGCCTTAATTTAATGAAATTTCTCTTTCAAAAACAAAAAAAAACTAATAGATTTTAGAAATAGTAAACGATATTTAAAAATTTTTGTGAGAAAGATAAAATTTTATAAGAGACATTTATAAAAGATACTTTTTAAAATATTTTAGATAATTAATAAAACTAATTTATATAATTAATTAACTCTATTAATTAAAGTGGGCTAGAAAAATGATTTTAGAAAATGAGATTTCATAAAACTATTTTTAAAAGGTTTTCGAAGATGCGCTTTTATAAAGCTATTTTAAAAGTTTTTGAAGGTGGGCTTTTACAAAACTATTTATAAAAAAGTTTCGAAAATGGGTTATTAAAACGGGTTAGAATATGCATTGGGCTTAAACCATTTTTATTTTAGGCTTCATTCTTTATTATTTCTACGATCCGGGCCAATTAAAGCGGAAGTAGTAGTGGGGTTACTGATGGGGAGGCAGCGATTAGGTGTAAAGCGTATTTACAATGATACACAAAAAAAACTTAAGGCGATAAATAGAAGTTTGCGTTTATTTTCTAGTTGACAAATCTTGTTATCCAAATAAGTGTTCTGTTCTCACACGAGCATGTACACATCAATGCAAGTATGCACACCCTTCACACTAAATTCATAATTGAAATTTATGATAATACACCAACAATCCAACATATTGTTGGTTGTTGCCAAGCTTATGCAGGATATACCACAATAACAGACCTCGCCCCTAAAATGGGTAAGATCTTATAGTCACTGAAGCCAGCATTGTTGAAGAGATACTTCCATTGTTCTTCAGTTCTTTCTTTTCCTCCTAAGACGGACAACATTTGCATATCCATGAGAAATTGGGAATTAGAATGACTTGCATTGTCACTTGGGATCCCCACCACCATTTCTATAATTACCACCTTGCCTCCTTCATCTTTGCTTGGAATTGCTTCTCTACATCGTTGAAGTAACTTTATGCAATGATCATCACTCCAATTATGCAATACCCACTGCAACACACAATCAAATAATGAGCTTATCCCAAATTAGAATCGTAATATGAGAATAGTAGCATATAATAGGGGAATATAGTGTAAGTTTGGGGAAAGAATACAAGTATTTTGGAGATGTATTTCTCATCAAATTAGGGGTGTTTGAGGTAAAAAAAATTCTCCCTGGGTAATAACAAAACTGTCATTGTCATATACATTATTTTCATCAAATAACATTGCTTATCTTTACCCTTTTTAAAAAAAAAAAACATAAAAATACACATATATTTGTTGTATAAATTTTTGGTGTCTAATGTGACCAGGTTAGTTTGTTATTTTACTTGTCAAATCACAAGCCATGGCAAATAAATGTGAAATTTTCCAAAAGAATAAAATTGAAGGGTGTTTAGGAAAATTGTCATTGATACGTTAACTGTTAACTCATTAGTAGGAACTCCTTCCACCCTTATAAAAGTTTTCAATTCTAGTCCCTTACAAATTAGGATCTTCATATTTCCCTCAACTTACAAAGAATCTTCATCTTACCTATATATGTACATATATATTGAAAGGGTCATTAATGTATATATGAGACATGGCCTTAAAAATAAAAAAATAAAAAAAATGTATACAAGACACAAATAATAACTCTAACATTATTACGTACTTCATCCACCTTTTCTAAAAATTGGTAAGAATAAATTCTCTGGGCTGCCCTCGCACAAGGCCCCCACCTAGAGGCCCATTACAAGCCAGACAACCCTCTAACCCCCTCCCCCTTAAATCCCAAGCAAATGCTTGGGGTAGGAATTGAACCCTAAACCTAAGTAGGATAGATTTAAAAAAAATACAGAGGGAGGATATTGGTGTATACAGTATAGTCAAATACTAGCGACGTGCCCCTTCGTAAATCCAACTTTACAAAGGGTAAAGCCATCAAAACCTGAACTGCAAAACTGCTTATATTTTGATTTTCATAAACCTAGTCGACTTGTCCCGAGAGGTAGGAATGGGCATGGGTAGGTTCTGGGTCGGGTCCAGCCAGACCCTTGACGCGGACCCTAAAATTTTTGTTGGACCCATACCCAGACCCTAAAGATCTAGAAAAGTTGGGCCCAAACCCTTAGGGTCTACAGGGTCTAGGGTCTACCCTATTTCCTTTATTTTTTCCCAATTTTCAATATCATTTATATTTTTTGACTTTTGATCGTGCCTATGATCTATAGGGTTTACGGTATGGGTCTAGGGTTTAGGGTCCAAATGACAAAAGTTGAAATTTTAGGATAAACACGAAAGTTTTTCTCTAAAACACAAAAGACAAAAAAGATGGAAAATTTGTCAGAAACAACCTTTTAAATACAAGCTTTTGCGAGAAACAACCTTTTAAAAAAAATCTGGTAAAATAAGACCTTAAGAAAAAAAAATATTTTGCGAGAAATAACCTCAACCCATTTTCCGGCATTGACCAAGCATTTTTCAACGTTGACTCGTTAAAACCAAACATGTGGAGGGCACGTGAACTGCATCTCTTATGTTTCAACTCTGTTTTTCTCCATTTTTTAACAATGACCAAATATTTTCTGACGTTGAATTCATCAGTATATGAAGGGAAATGGGGTTGAAACATAAGAAATGTGGATTACGTACGTGCCTTGCCATGTTTGATTTTAGTGAATCGAAGCCGCAAATTACATGGTCAATGCCCAGAAAATGGGTCAAGGTTGTTCCTCGCAAAAAAAATTATTTTTAAGGTCTTGTTTTGCCAAAAAAAAATTAAAAGGTTGTTTCTCGCAAAAAATTGTATTTAAAAGGTTGTTTCTAACAAATTTTCCAAAAAAAAAATAACTTTAGGGTCCAAGTGTAGGGTTTGAGTAGGGTATGGGTCTAGAATATTAAGACCGAGATCCGAACCCAGACACAGATCCTTAGGGTCCAGAAAAAGTTTGACCCAAACCCTAAATTAGGGTCGGGTCCCATAGGGTCCGGTTAGGGTCTTGAACCCATGTCCATCCCAATCTAGAGGTGGAAAACGGATCATACAGGTCGTGTTAACCTGGTCGGGTCGAGTTTACGTTCCGGTGTGAGTCCATGAAATTTCGGGTGGAGTGTTGATAAGTCAAGTCAACATCGTGTCGGTTCCCATGTGTTCGGATTTGTTTGGTTGGGTCATTTCGGGTAAGGTCGGATTTTTTCTATCAAATTAATAAAACACATAAATTAATGTTTGTGAAAAATATTTCATTATTATTTTCGAGTTCGAGTCATTATTGTTGGGTTATTTCGGGTCGGGTAGATACATGTTCATATCATATTCGGATCCATTTGTTTCCGGTCAGGTTATTTCGGACGATTTAAGTTCTATTTTGGGTGAAAATGGGTATCATGATGGATATTCCGGGTCGAGTCAATGGGTAGGGGTCTGTTTTGCCGGATATACTTGTCCCCTCAAGTCGGGCCTCAACAACGCTTGCGGTGTTTGGGTTACACAAACTTTCCAGTTTCACATACTATCGCAATATACTCCCAAGTCCCAACTTTAAAAGTGGAAAAACACCTCAGTCTTCTAAGTAGGGTTAGAAATTTTCCACAAATTTGACACAAAACTATATTTTGCCTTTTTGGACCCAAGCAATGCCTTGGGTATTAATGTGTGATACGATTCAGCAATTCTAAGACAACTAATGTCATTTCATAAAGAAAGATGTGAGTAAAGTGAAGAAAACAAGTTATTTAACTCATAATATGCATTTTAAATATTATAGCTTAACTCTTAACTCTTAGTTTTCATTGAAGATTCATAATATCATTATTAATCTTTATAATAGAAGCAATAAAAATGTAGTGGAATAGTAGATAAAACTCATTTTCCAATATTACTTGAGGATGTGGGTTCGAAATTTCACATTGACACATAATTACCTAATTAATACTCCCTCTCTATTAAAATCATAAAATAATTGCTACATACAGTTGACACATTTTATAAGAGAGAATGAAAATGTTGATCATAAGGAAATGTGGATCCCAACTTTAAAGAGACATCTCAAAATGGAAAATGGAGCGAATACAATTTGATACATTATTACACAATTTTTGAAACTATCATATTTATATTTATCACAGAGAGTCTAAATAAATCTATGGCAAATCTCATAACATCAAAGTAATTTTAATTGTTTGTTATTAGATTAGTTGAGATACAAGATAATAGATATAAATATTGCAAAAGCATTGCAGGCCCGAGGAACCCTTGCCCTTAGTAGAGCCTGATTGCCACCCAATGGCTGATACACTATGGGTTCACTGGATTCAGATGAACATAATGAATTTTGGAAAAAAATTGTGCAGCTTTTCAAAAAAAATTAACAAAACATTATATAGATTTCGCATGTAAGACTAAACACAATAACTAAGAGTACAAGCAAGATGGCTTTGCTTGTTAGTTGAGTCCGCCTGCCTTGAGTCCATTGTCGCGGGATTGAGTCCCAGCAATGCAAAAGCAAAACTGGTTTCTTTTCTTTTCTTTTGGTTTCTCTAAAGTCTAACCTAGTCATTGCGCTTACTTACTGCCTCTGCCTCCACGACCACACTCCTTAGTCATATTTCTTGAGAGATATCTTTTATTTCAAGTTAGTGATGATGATGTATTAAAATATTTTCAAAGTATGAAAACTCGTAGAATGCTTTTGTGATTTTTTTTATCGATGTAATGCAACGATTTAATATCTTATTTAGCTATTGTAATTTGATATTTTAATTAATGTATTGAATTTTTCAAGTAGATTATTGTAGTTTATTTTTTTGATCGGCTCCACATCAACACGGTTGAATTCGTGGATCCGTGATCCCGCCGGTGTTGCCACCTCTAATAATTAGTTATATATGGAGTAAAAGATTACATTCGCTACTATATACGTAAATCATTGCATTGTAAATGTTCATTAAGCAAATTGAGAAAGGTTCACCTTGAGTAAGACGGCATGAGCACAAGGAATATCCTCAAACATGTCGCCTGCAATGTATCTCAAGTTTCTTCCATTTCCTTGTAACCCTTCGACTACATGTGGTAGATCAAACACGATACAGTTTAGCTTAGGATAGTCCTCGGCAATTGCCTTAGCCAGAATTCCAACACCACCAGCAACATCGACTAGCGATTCAATGCCTTCTATTGAGGCTTTGAACTCATTACTAGTCAGCAGCAAGCTCGAAATCAATCGCGAGTCATTTGCCATGGTTTGGTTAAACAACTCATTGAATTTCGCAATATTAGGCATATGTTCATATAAATTATTTCCTTGAGCCATGTGAAAAGGGGACTCATCATTATTATCTTCTTGACGAAACCAAACACTAAAACTATATGATGGCTCACTTAGAACTTGCTCCATTTCCAAAAGTGTAAAAGTTGCTTGAGTGAATGGATGATCTTGTAAGAGAAGTTGGGAGTTTAAGGTAAGAGAATATGCTTCTTCTCCATTAACAAGTTTTGTGGTGGAGAAGAAGTGGGAATGAGCAAGAAGGCGCATCAACTGTTGTAGAGATTGAGCTTTGTTTGGATGGATTGAAAGGGAGTTGGCTAGCTCATCAATGGTAATGGGTTTGCCATATTTTTGAATAGCATCAGGAATGCTTAGTTGAATTGCACACTTTAAGGCCATGGAATTTAGGAAAGAGAAAGTATGGTTCCATATATGTGTAAGTGCATCTAGTAGCTCTTTTGAGTGTTCGATGCAAATATTGTTGGCAGCCATTTTTTGCTCTACTAATGCATGCTACCCTCTAGTGTAAGATATATATATAGAAAAATCTACTCCCTTATAAGTGTAATGTGATGCTACTTCCTCCGTTCCATATTAGTTGTCATGTTTGGGGAATGAAAATAAATAAGGGAACATAATTTATTATGTTGTTTCCCATCTATTATATTACTTATGACCAATAGAAATGAAGTTCAGTGAAACTTTTGATGCTTTTGTTGATTATTATTGGAAACTTGACAACTATTTTGGGACATCTGAAAAAGGAAAATATGACATGATGACCTACCTAATACCCATACGGGCCATACCCATTCCATCAACCTCGCTTTAAACGTTTATTATTAGGAAACATATGGTATCAAGTTTTATATTCGTTTTTTCCCCCCTAAGAAACGACTATCTCGCATTGCGTTCTATTAGTGCGCATTTTAGAATTCCCTTGAACAATAAGTGGCCGTCGGTGGAGACAACCTCGAGGCTCCACCATCATAATATGGAGATTTAATTCTTGATATTTCAGCTTTAGATTCTCAATGGTCACTCAAATTCAATATTATGATTGATATACTAAATGACCTACTACCTAAATGATTGGTTTGTTTGTTCAAAAAGTAAAAAATTCGTATCCATTGGCAAATCAATAGCAGGAAATACTGAAATAAACAATTGACACAATAACACCATATGTTTACAATGTTACAATGATTTTCATCATAACACTTTTTGGTACTGCACTACTGCTAGAGATATCATTGGATCTTTTACGACCCATAAAACCCGCTCCTTGAATCTGATAAAGCTCAACCCATATCGTTATGGGTTGAGAGAACTGGCCCACCACACCAGCCCACTCAGCCCACAAAACTCGTGGTCGGGTCCTAGGCTATGACGAGCCAGCTCAGCCCGCGGCTCGGTCCGTCTAAACCGCCCATTGGTCACCCCTACAGTGTAAGGGTGTAAGTGGGATCGCAAAAGTCGAAGTACGTCCAATCCAATCTAGTCCTAAACTTGTCGGATTGGATTAGGCGAAAAAATATTTGGACTCGGACTCAAATTTTTGATTCCAAATATTTTCAGACTGAATTTGGACTCACCCCTTCGGAGTCCAATAAGTCCAATGCAGTCCAAAAAATATTTTAGGATACAATATATAATATATTCAGTTCAAGAAATTGGACTCAAAAAATATTCTTTAACATTTTTCTTTTGAAATTTTGGACTTTTTAATATTCCTACTCTAAATTTTTTACCTAGGCCAAGATTTGCACTTGCCCTCTAAATGTCCAAAGTGAGAAGTGCAAAGGCAAAAGTTACTTTAACCCTTTGATATTATACAATTTATATTTTATTAGACTTTAAAGATGTATATAACTTACTTTATGGAATGGATGTAACGAATCCAACTTTTCAAATTACTAGACTTAAAGATGTAGGCTACATGAACGATCCGCGTCAAATTACTTTAAATCCAACCAAACTTAAAACATCTTACATGATTATCTCTATCTTTAAGTATATATCCTTATTTTATAATCTCCAAATAGAATCTTGTTATACTTTTTTTAATGAAATCTTGAAATTTTAACCTATGACTTGTGGCATAGGTTAGAAAAATCCTATGAAAATTTCTTATTTTGTTAGCATCTCTATTATATAAGACAACACATGGGGTACACCAGAAAATAAAAAAGGAAAAAAAAAATCAAGGGATAACTAAATGCTTCTTTTCAACGAAAAAGAGAAAAAAAAGTACCGCATACAACAATTTTTCGAAAAAATAAAATGCAAAGACAATTCTTTATATACGCTTTTGCACGCATTGCGTGCATATAAGACTAGCTAATTATTTTAATAAGTCAATAAGGCTCTATTACAATTTACATCTATCTCTAACTACATCCATTTCACTTTTCCATCTAAAAACTAGTTATTAGCTAGGCCCGGGTTATGTCCCGGGTAATGAACATTTTCATTTATTAATATTATACTTTGGAATAATTAATGTTAAATATCAATTGGTCTAGTGGTTAAGACTTTAGTACAAACTTGGAGTCATAGGATCAAACCCTATATTATGCAATTTCTATTTTTTTATTGCATGTGGATTATAGGGAGTAAAATACCCTTAGGGAGAGCGCTATGTGACACCGTTTCTTGTTTAGAAAAGCTTTTTAATATATTAGTATAAATTTGACAAACACAAATTATTAATAGGCGGTCTAATTTTAACATTAAATTAGACAGATTTAAGCCAAACTAGTTACTAAATGGATTAAAGAATGTGATTATTGAATTGAATAAACTGGTCATTAAATAGATTAAATTTGTCATGGATTAAACTAATCACTATATTCATAAAAGGTGATTCGTTCTCTTCTTAATACTGAATTTGGGTTGTTGCTAAATTTTAAATTAAAATTAGACGGTCTCTTATAAGACAAATGGTTTGACAAATAACAAATCCCATTCGAATTTTCATATTCCGAATGCGTGGAGCAGATAAGAAGACAGAGAGAAAAGACATTAAAAAAATTCAGGTTTATCTTGTCTTGGCGACACCAGAAACTTGGGTATTCCGAAATTTGAAAGGTATGTTTAGGACCAATTTTACTGTAATTTCAAAGATTTGAAATGTGTACCTTACACATATTTGAGTAAGAATTCAGAATTGATTTGTTCATTTATTCATCCTTATTCTTTTCACTAGTAAGCTCAAAAAATTCAGATTTTGATTTTTGGGGGTTGAGTTGAACCCACTAATTCCCCCTGTAATTTGTTAATGGGTAATCAGTAATCACAATTATAACTTATGGTGCCAAACTATTTGCTTTGAGCAATTATCTTCAGGGTTTTCTTTTGTAAAGGTAGTAGAAGTTTGTAGAGAATTTTAAGTTGCTTTAAGTTTTCATGGTGATGGGAGTGATTGTTTGGTAGTTGATAAAATGCTATCATTCTGCTGCAACCAGTTGATAAATTGTCATTGCTGCCTACTGGTTAAAAGGGAGTGATTTGTGGCATGTAGGGCTGCTGCGCGTTGCTGACCTGCGCGCGGTGACCAGCGGACTTGGTCCCGCCTTCGCGGTTTCTACGTCTGGACTGCTATTGCTTTGGGCTTGTGGTTGTGGTTAGCTAATTTATGGATTCTTAAAATCACAGTTGGTGAAGAAAGAATTGTTCAATAATTTATGGATTTATGATTATGCAGTTGGTAAATTGTTAGAAAATTGTCGATAGTGTGAATTGTTAGTGAATCACATTTTGTATGAATATTCTGTGAATTAGTGTTGTTACTGATTATAATGTGTGCGAATTGTTTGTCAATTATGATTTTAGTAAAAGTTTACTGAATCTAAAATTTTGTGAATTAAGTTAGCATTGTCAGCATAGCTAACCGTAAATTGTGTTAAGTACCTTTTTATTTTGAAGTGAAACACATTGTTACAAGAGAGAATGAAAAAGTTGATAGTGAATGTGGATCCCAACTTCAAAGAGACGTGCCAAAATGGAAAATGTAGCGAATAATTTGGTACAATATTACACAATTTTTGAAACTATTAGATTAAAATTTATCATAGAGACTCTAAATAAATCTATGCCAAATCTCATAAGTCATAATATCAAAATAAATTTAATTGTTTGTTCTTAGATTAGTCAGGATAGTAGATAATAGATATATATAAAAATTGCAAAAGCATTGCAAGACCGAGTAACCCTTGCCCTTAATAGAGCCTGATTGCAACCCAACAACTGATACACTATGGATTCACTAGATTCATATGAACCCAATAATTTTGGAAAAAATTGTGCAGCTTTTTTTAGAAAAAAAATTAACTAACTGTTGTATAGATTTCGCATGTAAGACTGAACACAAAAAGTATGAGTACTAGCAAGATGGTTTCGCTTTTTGAACTTCTATTCATCCCCCCAAATTTACTTAAAATCGTCTCAAAAAAAGTTGAAATTACATTTATAACCTTTTGTTCAAGTTAGTGATGATCATGTATTAAAATGTTTTCAAAGTATAAAAACTCGTAGAATGCTTTTGTATTTTTTTTTATCGATGTAATCCAACGAATTAACATCTTATTTAGCTATTGTAATTTGATATTTGAATTAATGTATTGAATTAAGTAGGTTATTGTAGTCTATTTTTTGACGAGCTCCAAATAAACCTACATGGTTGAAATCCTGGATCAGCTAGTGCTGCCACCTCTAATAATAGATTCTCGCTGCTACTCCCTCTGTATTTTTTTTATCTTTCTCAATTGAAATCTTGACACTATTAACAATTAGAGAGAATCTTTTAAATTCTTCCCAATATATAAGAAAAACTATAGTCATGTGGGGTTTTGTTTGATTCGTCTCAATGAGTATTTTGTTAATATTCAATCAATATAATTTTTTTATTAATATGTAAATGAAAGTTATTTATGGTTGAATAAGTGTATTGGCAAACGTGCACAGTCAAAGTAGGAAAGATAAAAAAAATACAGAGGGAGTACTACGTAAATCATTGCATTGTAACGTTAAGCAAATTGAGATGGGTTTACCTTGAGTAAGACAACTTGAGCACGAGGAATAGCCTCAAACATGTCACCTGCAATAACATGTACGTCAAGTTTCTTCCATTTCCTTGTAACCCTTTGAATACATGTGGTAGATCAAAAACGATACAGTTTAGCTTAGGATAGGCCTCGGCAATTGCCTTAGCCATAATTCCAACACCACCAACATCAACTAGCGATTCAATGCCTTTTATTGAGCCTTTGAACTCATTACTAGTCACCAGCAAGCTCGAAACCAATCGTGAGTCATTTGCCATGATGTGGTTAAACAACTCATTGAATTTCGTCTTACTAGGCATACGTTCATTATTATTCTTTCCTTGAGCCATGTAAAAAGGGGCCTCATCATGATCATCTTCTTGACGAAACCAAACACTAAAACTATGTGATGGCTCAGTTACAACTTTCAAAAGTGCAAAAGTTGCTTGAGTGAATGGATGATCTTGTAAGAGAAGTTGGGAGTTTAAGGTAAGATAATGTGCTTCTTCTCCATTAACAAGTTTTGTGGTGGAGAAGAAGTGGGAATGAACAAGGAGGCGCATCAACTGTTGTAGAGATTGAGCCTTGTTTGGATGGATGGAAAGGGAGTTAGCTAGCTCATCAATGGTAATAGGTTTGCCATGTTTTTGAATAGCATCAGGAATGCTTAGTTGAATTGCACACTTTAAGGCCATGGAATTTAGGAAAGAGAAAGTACGGTTCATATATGTGTAAGTGCATAATAAAATATTCTTTTGTTATATTCTTTTTTTTTCCTCTTTTTTGTACCAAATTTCTCATTACTTAATTCAACATTTTTTTTAAAGGACCCCATAAAGAGAAACTATATTAGATCATCACTAGCAATTGAAACAATCAAGTCTGGCACATCATCCACCCAAAGCCTTTTCCCAACTTCCACAGGTTGGAATGAGCTAAATCATGAGCTACCCTGTTACCTGAATGTTTAACAAAAGACCAAACAATAGCATCAAAACTACAAATCAAAGCAAGGATATCTTCTATAACTAGATGAAAAAAACTCGACCCCTTCGAGCTTCCTTTGAGAGCTTGAATCACAAGTAAACTATCACTCTCGATCACAACCTTCGAGCACCCCAAGTCCACAGCTAGATGCACTCCTGCCAACACCGCCTTAGCCTCCGCAACACGCACGTCCCACTCCTCCGATTGTTGGATAACAACACAAACCACCACCATGCCCCTGCTGTCCCTACAGACCATCCCCAAACCCACGCCCAGCTCCCCCACACTACCAGCATCCACATTCATCTTCCACCACTCCTCCTCAGGTGCCGACCATTTCACCTCGTGCTGGGCAACACCGCAGACTCCCCTCACCTTTGAATGATCAAGGCTCGCTTTCCTCACCTCCTCACACGTCCTTACAACAAAGTTATAAGTCTCAGAAGGCGTAAAAAAATCTTGCGCCATCACAACCTTACACCTCGCATTCCAGATCGCCCAACAAAGAGTAAGAAATAATTCAATCTCAGCATCATCCATTGGTTTCAAATAATAATACCACAAATCAGCAATTTTAGTTCCCTCCAAAGGTTGATGAAATTGAAACTCACTTAAGGGGTGTTTGGTTTGTAGGTTGGTATGGGTTTGGAATCAGGAATCAAATAAGGATGATATGGGGTTGGAACTTGATTCCTAATACCATGTGTTTGGTTCAGTTTTGGAATCAAAATGATCCCCATACCTAGTGTTTGGTTTAAAATGTTATGGAATCAAGAATGAAATTAAGATTATTTTATTTTGTCTTATGTCTTGTTTTGAATAAATCAAATGTGATACTATAAAGTAATTAGTACCAATTAATACCAATTCTTATCAACATCCCTCTTCTCCTCTCCTTCTTTCTTATACATTGACTTTATTACTCGCTGCAAATAGTGGAATGGTAAAAAGTATAGAATACAGTCACGATTGTGAATTTTATAATACTTGCATATTTTAGTATACAGATTACAAATTTACAATCACAATTACTATCAACAAATTAACCAATACTTATAGTTGTTTTTTTCTACCGAAAAATCTCTTGGATCAAGAAAAAATTTGCTAAAACAACAGAAGTTTATCTCGTTTTCTTTGTTATCAACAGTTATATTTATGTAGAAGAAAATTTTAGTAGAAAAGAGAAAATTACAATAGAAAAAAAATTTAAAGTAGAAGAGAGAATAAGGAATACCTGGAGACTAGAGTTCAAACAACTCGGCAGTATACAGGGAAGAGAATGAACCAACGTTTCTTTTTATTTTTGTGTACCAAGATGTTTATCTTAAATAATTGATGATACCTAGGGTTGGTATAAGTCAAACCCACCTCCCCCCAAGGGTTTCTAAACCCCATACGTCATGGGTTTAAGGTATTGGTTTTAAGATTAAAATTTTACTAACCAAACACTAGGTATGGGTTTTGCCCATTCTAAACCCATACCTCATACCTATATTTTGTGAACCAAACACCCCCTTACTTCCCACACACCTTGCTCCCTTGGACACATGTGAATTCATGAAAGCTTGACTCATTCGCAAGCCCACACATAGGACAACCAGCTGCAATACTTGTGATGCGGTGGCTCAGACCTAGGTGAGTGGGTAATGCTTCATGACAGGCTCGCCAGGCAAACAACTTGACACGCGGCAACACATTTGCATGCCATATGACCTGCCACAATTCCGAGGACGAAGACGAGGCTTCATGGAAGCCTTCGGAATCACCTAGCAAGGCTCGGTAAGCAGATTTTACCGAGTAGCAACCATTGTTCTCCAATTCCCAGTACATAGCATCTTCCGGTAACCTTCTACTCAAGGGGATGTTTTTGATAAATTTGATATGACTAAAAATGGGCCTAGGCAACCCAATACGGAGTAGGAGAGTTTGGTCCATATACAAGCCCAAAGGAGCTTCCATACTAAAGCCAATTGGCAATAGTAAGAGTAGCTCCTCTAGCTTATATTATGGTACTTTCTCTCCTCTTTCTCCAATGTGGGACAACTCACATGTGCACAACATATATGGGGTTCAACACTCCCCATCACATGTGAGTGTCCTTATAATTAGAGCACATTGGTCAGGTATACATTAATACTCCTCATTGGGAACGGCCCAACAACTTGGGCTTTGATACCATGATAAATTTGATATGACTGAAAATGGGCCTAGGCAACCCAATACGGAGTATGAGAGTTCGGTCCATATACAAGCCCAAAGGAGCTTCCATACTAAAACCAATTGACAATAGTAGGAGTAGCTCCTCTAGCTTATATTATGGTATTTTCTCCAATGTGAAACAACTCACATATGCACAACATATATGGGGTTCAACCGTTTTTAATCCTCTCCACTTCAAAGGGCAAAAATAGTTGTTGTAACAGCTCAATTTTCCAGCAATTATTAATGGGGAAAATCAAGGTTCCAACCTCCAGATTGCGAACAGCATCCCCCATAGGAGACACAAATTTGGAGTTAAGCGTTTCTAGAAACAAAATAGAATGATGAATTAATGAAGCAATGAGATGCAGCGTGATGACGATCAGATCATGAGGATTGGCGTGAGATTAGAGGATGAAGAGTGGCGTGAACGTGATGATTGGTATTTTGGTGTGGGATTTGTGTGATGTGGCGCAAGTATTAGGAGGTGTTGGTGATTAAGGGTGGGCAGGTGTAGGTCTAGGAAAATACGTCGACGATCATGATTCGGTGGTGATGATCATGAGGATTAGTAACATTAGATGATGTGGTGATATGGATATATAAGTAGAGAAATTTGTATAATAGGCGTAGGTTTTAGGTGTATTAGGTGAGAGGAAATTCGAAGGTTAAGGGCGGTGGTAGTGTTAGGATTTAATCATGGAATCAATCAATCAATTAATATCATATCATGTAACTAATATATAAAACAGAGTACAAAAGCCAGATCGCGAGGCCGCGACATTTGGCAAAAGTCATATCACGAGGCTGCAACATTTGGCAAAACCCAGATCCCGAGGCCGTGACATTTGGCGTCCTCATTGGTAGACGCCATTTGTCGCGCTCATTAAGTGCCATGTCATATTTTTTTTTAAAATATAAATAAAGTTCTTAATTGATTAAAATACAAATAGAGTTTAGGATAAGAATAGATAGAGTTGGGTTCACAATGAAAAACTAAAATATAGTAAATTGATTATAACTTTTAATATATAGTTCGTAAAATTATAATTTTTGAACCATTAGAAAGTGTTTAAAAAGTACTTTAAAATAAGATTCATTTATACTATATTTAAAGTTTTATATTAAAGTAACCTATAAAAGGAAACATTGACTATATACTAACGTATTAAAGTAACCTACTGCAATTGGAATTAGCGATTCAATTAACCTACTGCAATTGGAATTAGGGATTCAATTAGAATTAGGATTGTTATAAGATATTCAATTAGAATATGGTCGCCATATATATAAAGCAAAGTACAAAAGCCAGCTCACGAGGTCGTGACATTTGGCGTTCTCATTGGACGTCATTTGTCGCGCTCATTAATTGCCATGTCATATTTTTTTTTAATATAAATTGAGTTCTAAATTGATTACAATACAAATAGAATTTTGGATAAAAATAAATAGAGTTGCGTTAACAATGAAAAACTTAAATATACTAAATTGATTATAACTTTTAATATATAGTTCGTAAAATTATAATTTTTGTACCATTGAAAAGTGTTTAAAAAGTACTTTAAAATAAGATCCATTTATACTATATTTAAAATTTTATATTAAAGTAACTTATAAAAGGAAATATTGACTATACTAACGTATTAAAGTGACCTACTGCAATTGGAATTAGCGATTCAATTAGAATTAGGGTTAAAATATAAAAGTGACCTACTGCAATTGGAATTAGCGATTCAATTAGAATTAGGGTTAAAATATAAAAGTAACCTACTGCAATTGGTATTAAGGATTCAATTAGAATTAGGGTTGGTCGCGACATTTGGCGTCCTCATTGGACGCCATTTGTCGCGTACATTAAGTGCCATGTCATATTATTTTTTAAATGTAAATAGAGTTCTTAATTGATTAAAATACAAATAGAGTTTAGGATAAGAATAAATAGAGTTGGGTTCACAATAAAAAACATTAATATAGTAAATTGATTACAATTTTTAATATATAGTTCGTAAAATTATAATTTTTGTACCATTGGAAAGTGTTTAAAAAGTATTTTAGAATAAGATCCATTTATAATATATTTAAAATTTTATATTAAAGTAACATAGAATTTCTGCATGATAGAGTGAATGTCTGAATCATATAGTGAGAATATACATTCTATAGTGAGTGTCGAAATGATATAGTGGATTGTTCAGAAATGATGTAGTTTCTGCATGATATAGTATGTTTCTGAATGATATAGTGAGTTTCTTCATGACATATAAATTAGAAACCAACGTCAAAGATAATGACAAAATCATATTATAACTTTTAGTTGTTCTATATCAGACAAAAATAACGGCCAAAAATAGGGGTGTAAATATTTAAAAACTCTACCTCTTCTTCACAAAAAAGCCCGGGCATTTGCCCGGGTCCCAATACTAGTAACTAATATATAAAGTATAGTACAAAAGTCAGATTGTGAGGCCGCGACATTTGGCAAAAGCCATATCACGAGACTGCGACATTTGGGAAAACCAGATCAAGAGGCCGCGACATTTGGCGTCCTCATTGGTGGACGCCACTTGTCGCGCTCATTAAGTGCCATGTCATTTTTTTTTAAAATATAAATAGAGTTCTTAATTGATTAAAATACAAATAGAGTTTAGGATAAGAATAAATAGAGTTGGGTTCACAATGAAAAACTAAAATATAGTAAATTGATTATAACTTTTAATATATAGTTCGTAAAATTATAATTTTTGTACCATTAGAAAGTGTTTAAAAAGTACTTTAAAATAAGATCCATTTATACTATATTTAAAATTTTATATTAAAGTAACCTATAAAAGGAAACATTGACTATATACTAACGTATTAAAATAACCTACTGCGATTGGAATTAGCGATTCAATTAACCTACTGCGATTGGAATTAGGGATTCAATTAGAATTAGGATTGTTATAAGATATTCAATTAGAATGTGGTCGCCATTTATATAAAGCAAAGTACAAAAGCCAGCTCACGAGGTCGTGACATTTGGCGTTCTCATTGGACGCCATTTGTCGCGCTCATTAATTGCCATGTCATATTTTTTTTGTATATAAATAGAGTTCTAAATTGATTACAATATGGATAGAATTTAGGATAAAAATAAATAGAGTTGCGTTCACAATGAAAAACTTAAATATACTAAATTGATTATAACTTTTAATATATACTTCGTAAAATTATAATTTTTGTACCATTGGAAAGTGTTTAAAAAGTACTTTAAAATAAGATCCATTTTTACTATATTTAAAATTTTATATTAAAGTAACATATAAAAGAAATATTGATTATACTAACGTATTAAAGTGACCTACTGCAATTGGAATTAGCGATTCAATTAGAATTAGGGTTAAAGTATAAAAGTGACCTACTGCAATTGGAATTAGGGATTCAATTAGAATTAGGGTTGGTCGCGACATTTGGCGTCCTCATTGGACGCCGTTTGTCGCGTTCATTAAGTGCCATGTCACCTTATTTTTTAAATATAAATAGAGTTTTAAATTGATTAAAATACAAATAGATTTTAGGATAAGAATAAATAGAGTTGGGTTCACAATGAAAAACTTAAATATAGTAAATTGATTACAACTTATAATATATAGTTCGTAAAATTATAATTTTTGTACCATTGGAAAGTGTTTAAAGAGTATTTGAGAATAAGATCCATTTATAATATATTTAAAATTTTATATTAAAGTAACATATAATTTATGCATGATAGAGTGAATGTCTGAATCATATAGTGAGAATCTGCATGATATAGTGAGTGTCGAAATGATATAATGGATTGTTCAGAAATGATGTAGTTTCTGCATGATATAGTATGTTTCTGAATGATATAGTGAGTTTCTTCATCACATATAAATTAGAAACCAACATCAAAGATAATGACAAAATCATATTATAACTTTTAGTTGTTCTGTATCAGACAAAAATAACGGCAAAAAATAGGGGTGTAAATATTTAAAAACTCTACCTCTTCTTCACGAAAAAGCCCGGGCATTTGCCCGGGTCCCAATACTAGTATATAAATAAAGGAGAAACTTTTCGGGATCATAGGGAGCTTCTCAAGATTTCGAGGCCATAGAGCGCGCCACGTAGGATTGCCATGTCATCAAATTTTATTTGTATCTTTAAAAAAAATAGAGTTCTACATAGATTTAAATACACATAAGGGGTTCTAGATAAGCTAAAATTAGAGTTTGGTTTTGAATGAACAACCTAAATTATTATATTATGTAAATTGTGTATAACTTTTACTACGTAATTCAGAATATTATAATTTTTGTTCCATTGGAAAGTGCTCGAAATATGCTCCGAAATAAGATCCATTTACAATATAGTTCTACAACTTATGAAATAGAGAGCGCCACGTAGGATTGCCATGTCATTAATTTTTATTTTAAATATTTTAAAAAATAGAGTTCTACACATATTTAAATACATAAAAGGAGTTTTGCATAACGAGAAATTAGAGTTTCGTTTTGAATAAACAACCTAAATTATTGTATTATGTAAATTGAATGTAACTTTTGCTACCTAATTCAAAACATTATAATTTTTTACCATTTGAGAGTGCTCGAAATATGCTTCAAAATAAGATCTATTTACGATATAATTTTACAACTCATGAAAATATATTTAACTAGATGAATGGTAAGACATTATTTAGTCTTTCTTTTAGATAAATATAATAATAGCTATAACTATAGTGTACTATATGTGACTATAGCATTTAATCGTAGGTCCAATTTACAGGATTAAACATATATATAATCTTTAAAAACCTCAGCCTTACGGGTTCCGGATCCTCTAGAGTTTTAATCAAATTCTACAAGGTAGAGTTGTATATGAACCATACATTTTAAAATCAAAGGCTCATATTGGTGGAAGGGGGAAAATAAAGGGTGGATTTTGATGAGAAAAATAGAGGGGGTTTTGGAAAGATAATATATGAGCCATTACTTTTTTATTCAATGGTTGATATTGCTCAAACTCTACATTGTAGAGTTCGTTTCACTAGTAGAAAAATTGCTTATTGCTGCGGTGGTATTGCTGCGGTTTTACCCATACGCAGCAATATATCACGTAAAAAGAAAAGGTAAAATATAAAATAACCATATTGCTGCGGTTTCTACTAAAAACCGCAGCAATATGGTTTCTACGGGAAATTTTTGAAAAAAAGTTGACTTTTTGACCATACATATTGCTGCGGTTTTTTGCCGAAACCGCAGCAATATATTAAAATAATATTAAAAAAATAATATTTTAATATATTGCTGCGGTTTTTATTAAAAACCGCAGTAATATCATTAAAAAATATTTTAAAAAAGTATAAAACGCATGCTATCGTCAGTTAGGGTTTGCTTTTTTTCCTCACTGTTCTCTCATTTCTCACACGCCGTTTATACTCACTCCTCTCACCTTCACCCTCACTCCTCTCACCTTCACCTTCACTCTCACTGGTTCACCCTCACCTTCACATAACACGTTTTCGAACTTTCTTATCTTTCACCCTCACTAGTTCCTCTTCGACGTTTTTCCCCCGCTGGTTCTCCCTGCGCCGTCCGACGCCGCGCCCGTGAACCTCCGCATCGCCCGACGCCGCGCCGCCCAGGCGCCCCTTTCTTTTGTTTTCTCGGTCTCCATCCCCTGTTCGACGCGGATCTCGGCCTCGCCGCCGCTTCGTGTTCGCTTAGCGGATCTCGGCTCGCGCCGCCCGACCGCATAAACGCTGGTGCTCGTTGCCCTCGCCGGAGCTCGTCGAACCACCCCTGAGTCTCAAGTTCCACGCCAAATCACCCCCCACAACTCATAACCTAATTTCTTCTCCTGCAAATAATGGCGAACGTTGACGGACGAAGACGTGAAGAAAACGTGCCTTTTTTTGATTTTTTTCTTCGTTTTTCTTTTCCTTTTTTTTTCGTTTTTCTTTTCGTTTCTTTTTCTTTGCGTTTTTATTTTCTTTTTTTTTCGAGTTTCTTTCGTTTTTCCTTTCGTTTTTGTTAGATCTGTTTGTAGGTCATGTTTGTCGCGTTTTTTTTTTCGTTTTTTAGATCTGATTTTTTTTAGGTTAGTGTCAAACTATACAAATTCCCAAGTCTGTTTTTCTCTCTCCTTTTTTTTGTATTTTTTTATTTCTGCATTTTTTTTGTTAGTTTTATATCTATATTTTTTGATCAAGGGTTGATCTGATGCTTAAATGCGATATTGAGTGTAAGAATATGATTCTATATAATATATGAGTGTAATGCTGTAAGTTTGTGTTTTTTTGTTTTTTTTTTTGCATTCTCTCATTGTATATAAATATCGAAAAAAAAAAAATTTTTTTGAGCTGTGGTACCTATTGCTGCGGTTTTTACCCAAAACCGCAGCAATAGGCTTTAATTTTTTTTAATAAAAAATGAAAATATTGTTGCGGTTTTGGCTAGAAATCGCAGCAATAGGCCAAGATATTGCTGCGGTCAAAAACCGCAGCAATAGGTTAATTACCTATTGCTGCGCCCTTAATTGCTGCGCGGTCAAAACCGCCGCAATAGGCCACTTTATGACCGCATCAATAAGCATTTATTCTACTAGTGTTTAGAACTTTAGAGGATCTAAACACCAGCCTTACTCAAACCAAAGCAATTTAGTATTGCAACCAAATTTATTAAGAAAACTTTGTTGTTAGAACAAAAATTAAAATCTATATATATTAGAGTTTTGGATAAAAAAATTAGAGTATGATTTTAAAAAACAACCTTAGAATATTATAGAGAGCTCCACCTAAACATGACATGTCATTCTTTTTAATTTAAATTTTTTTCAAAATAGTGTTTAACATAGATATAAATACATATAAGGTGTTTTTAATAAGTGAAGTTTACAATCTTAAATAAACAACCTAAATTATTCAACTATGTAAATTGAATATAACTTTTGCTACATAATTCACAATATTATAAATTTATTACCATCGGAGAGTGCTCGAAATATGTTTCTATATACAATATAGTTTTACAATTTATGAAAATATATTTATTTATATGAACAATAACATATTATTTATTCTTTATTTTAAATACATATAAAAATAACTGTAAAAATAGCGTATTATATGTGAAAATAGCAGTTATGTCTTTTAAAATCAAACTTTTAAAAATTGAGTTATATAAAGATAAAAAATACATATCTGTAGTTTTATAATGGCATTACATGAAGAATCAAATGAAAGTTTATCAACGACATTGCAGAGATATTATGTAATTGCCTAATTATTTTATTCCTAAAATATTTATTGTATACATAATTATTTATGTTTTTCTTTTACATATATTTATATGTCAGATCTTATTCTTTTCTCAATAAACTTAATTCTACTAAAACTAATTGAAAAATCAAGGTTCAAGTTTCTAGACTATTTGAGGTCACATATCATAAAAAAGGGGTAAGTTTGATAAGTTTTGATATGGTCATGATTGATGAAGAGAATTTTTTCTCTTAAATAATATTTTCGATTATTAATAGAGGTTAGTTTTATATTTTTTTATATTCATGATACCATCATTATGATCTTCTTTTTGGCTTTTCCATCTTCTATTCTATATGCATTAGTGTTTGTGTGCTATATTAAAAGTTGAAGTTATGGATGACACTCATATTTTTCCACTATTCTTTCTGTCCTGCATCTATTAAATTATTACCCTCTACTTTCTTAAAGTATCGTTCGGGTATTTTCCATGTTAAATCTGTGTTAGCTATTGTTAATCATACCAATTATTGGGATACTATTTAATAATAGACTTAGCTACAATATTCAATTGAACATTAAAAATATAAAATTTATATATTACAATAACAAATCTAGAAATTAAAATATAATGACAAATACTTTCTCTGTCTTTTTCTACTGCAACAATGGGTTTGGGCATGGTTTTTAAGAAAATAAAACAAAATGGGTAGTAGGGGTTAACTAGAGTAGGGGATAGCTAAATCCTTAATAAAGTAAACACAACTTTATTAGGCAATTTGAGTAATTAATGATGATTTTATTAACATAAAGTAAAGGCGATGTTGTCAACTATAATTGTTTTTTTTACCAAAAGTGAAATGGTTCCAATAGCTAAAACTACCCAAAGTGGTAATTGTTACAATAGGAAAAGAATGGAGGAAGTATATAAAATAAAATGGTGTTGAAAATCTCATTTCACAACAACAAACAATCAACAACGTTAATAAAAATTGGAAAAAAATAGGATTTTTTTGCGAAAAACTACCTTATAAATTCATTTTTTTGCGAAAAACTACCTAATAAAAAAAATGTTGTGAAAAACTACCTGATAAATTATTTTTGTTGTAAAAGACTACCTTGCACCGGAGTTGGGGAGTTGACTCAAATCTCCGGCATTGACCAGGCCATGTGAATTGCAAGTGTGTTTTAATAAACCCTTAATTTTAACCTTTTTCCCTACTTTCTCCAATTTTCCCCCCTTCAAGTGATTCATTCATTCAACTCACTAGATCTGCTAAATGAAAGAAGTTTGCTATTGAGTATCCAATTGTAGAAGGTGAGGGTGGATCATCAGAGGGTGAGGATGGATCAACAAAGGGTGGATCAATAAATGGTGATATTGGGTCAGTTGATGGTTCTAATGAGGATTATAGTAATGTAGTCTTAAGTGACGGGGATTATGAGGATGAGAGTGATGATGATATATTTGTTGAGAATGTTGATGAGGATATAAATGAAAGTGTAACCAGGAGCTTCGGTGGAAATAGTGGCCAACAAAAGGGATCTGAACATGTTGAAGAAGAAGAAATAAATATTGAGTTGTCCAGTGATGAGGAGTTGAATGAATATGATGATAAAGTACTCAGCTTGCCTGGTTTTGATGATGAGCAAGGGGAAAAATTGGAGAAATAAGGGAAAAAAGTTAAAATTAGGGGTTTGTTAAAACACACGTGCAACTCACGTGACATGGACAAAGCCGGAGATCCGAGTCAACTCCCCAACTCTGGTGCAAAGTAGTCTTTTACAACAAAAAATAATTTATTAGGTAGTTTTTTACAACATTTTTTTATTAGGTAGTTTTTCGCAAAAAAATGAAAGTATAAGGTAGTTTTTCGCAAAAAATCCAAAAAAATAAAATAAACAACAACCCGTACAACGCACGGGCTTCAAAGCTAGTATCATCATATATAATATTAAAGCAAAAAAATTCATCCTATGTGGCAGCCCCATATTCTTTCTCGCCTCTCATTGCTCCTTTGATTTTTCGACCCCTCTCATTCACTTGCCACATGTCATTGATTGAAGTAATATTTTGCAAATCCTCTTTGATTGAGGCAATGAGGCGTGTATAGGAACAAATCAATTCCTTCCAAATTCTCATATTTGCTACAATTATATTATGATTGATCCTTCAACATGGTTTGGTGATTCTTTCCAAATCTCGCGTTCTTCTTCAACAATCTGATTCTTCAACACAACCATAATATAGTAGCAAAGACATTTATTTTGTATAATAGCTGCCAAATTCTTCATCTTTGCTAATATTATATATGATAAACAAAAGAATTCCTTCCATCTCACCACAAGTGGTTTTCGTTCTTGGTTAAGGAGTGAGAAACTTATGCTTGATTTGATAGAATTAGGGATTAGGCTTTGAGAAGAACAATTTGGAAGGAATTGTGTTGATGTAAAAATTTCATCAGTATAATTGATTGTGATGAACTGATGATTGATAGATGTCGCCTCCGTCTAACAACATCTTCATCTCTTGATGCGAGAATTATGGTGAATGACATCAATCTGATTCACTTTTTTCAAATTTAAATTTTGTAGAAATTTATTCAGGTTTAAAACTTTTTAATAAAATTGAATGTTTGAAGGAGATATGAGGATACGTATACACTTTTTCTGTATTTAGTGATAAATATTTTACATGCATTACCATCTTATCTCTAAGCTAATCATTGCTTATGGCCTGTTTGTTATTATTTTTTATTTTCAATTTTTTTAAAAACTAAAAACAAAAATGTGAAAACTATAAAAAAATAGATTTTAATTAGTTTGTTTGTGGGATGGATAAAATCTACTTGCGTCCAGTTCGTTATAGTTTTTTTTTTTTTCAGTTTTTTCGAAAATTAAAAACAAAAAAAAGAAAATCAGAAAAGTAGATTTTAATTTGTTTGTGTGATGGTTGTACATATATATTTTTTTGAGGAGTAAAAGTATAGTTAAATGTATTGCAATTATATAACCTTCTTAAAAAATAGCTAAGAAAAATACTCTCTCCGTTTTCTTTTAGTTTACTCACTTTACTTTGGAGGAGACAAGAAGAAAGTCCCAAAGTATGAGACGCAAACTAAAAAGTGGTTTAAAATATTAAAAAGGAGATGACATGGGTGGAAAAAGAGGAAAAAGTAGAGGGAACATGTTATTACGAATAGAAAAAGTAACAATGTATAGATTAAAAAGAAACGAACCAAAAAAGAAAGTGGGTAGATTAAAAAGAAACTGATGGAGTAATATTTTATAAAGTCAAAGAATAATCTTGGGCTTAGCTTGGCACATGAAACATAGCCATAAAATATGTTGGGTGAGAATTAACATTAGGACATAAAAAGAAGTGCAATTTGTACTTTATACATATATTTGGGGTAAAAATATGGTTAAATGTATTACAATTATGGAATCCAAAAAATTATCTTTTAACCTTTTACAAAATAAAGAATTTTTTATAAAAAATAATTAATACAATTGGGCTTAATTGCCACATAAATATGGTCATGGAATTTGTTGGGTGAGAGCTAATATTAAGATAGAGAAAACAAACAGGAAAGTGTATTGTGTACATATACATATTTTTTGTTTGGGGGGGGATAAAAGTATAGTTAGAGGGTTAATTTGCTTATCCTCTAGATTAAGATCCAAGAATATTAACATCTCAAAAGAGATTGTTAATCTGATAAATCATAGAGTGAAGACAAAAGGAAAGGAAGCTGGGGATATTGGTTTCAATATCTACCAAGAGACATATTTTAAGTGACTTTCTCTTTTAGAACTGGAAGAATAATTATAAAAGTAATTTTAATTTATTAAAATCCAAATTAGCTTAAGATTACAAAATTCAAAAAATTATTCTATGAATTCATGGCATCATAGTATCAAGAATTATAAGTTACTCATGATTTCTTAATATTTTTTTTAAATATATTACAAAGTTATTTTTTTTCCTTAATCAAACTACATTATTCCCAAAATGTCAAAATTTTTGACCAGGTAACTAACATCTTGATTGCAATTTCCTAAGGAGGAGCTGAGTTGAAACTTAAGATACAAATGAAAATTTTAGATTAGATAGTAAAACATAGAAAATTCATTTTTTTTTTCTTAAAGTATTGCAATATATTTGTAAAATCCTAAAATTGTTTTCCTTAGATGAATATTTTAGATTTATGACTACAACTTATGACAATATCTAATTGAATTTTATGTTACTCTATATTTGCATTTTACCTTTTCAAATATAAATCTTGAAGGTATTTTGATTCGTTATAAAATAAATTATTACATTCAATGTGAAAGCTTTTGTTTGGTATCGAAATAATGATACTATTATTAAAAGAGCAGTTGAAAGTAAAATATATATAGAAATATATTGTTTATTTTATTAGATGAGTGCCACTTTTTTATCTTTTATCCAAGTAAGTAGCGTATTTCCTTTTCCATTTTATTAGATTACATTTGAAAATATACGAATGATTTATGTCAATATTTTAAAGTCTTTAATATTTTATTTACTATTTATAAATCTACGTAACATGATTTAAAGAAAATATCGTAAAATATACATTTCATTATCTTATATTTTATCAACTTTTGATGCAATCATGAAATATATGTATGTATTAGGTAACGATGAAATATAAATAGTCTTATTAAACAAAAAATATTTCTTGCATTATCCACGGGGTCCAACAACTAGAATATTATGATGGTTGGTCCATAACTGAAGTGGAAAATGTATTTTCACTTTAATTTTATTAAATTATATTAGTACATAGGATAAATTATTTTGTCGCTCTTTTTTATGTCTTAAATATTTTATTTAATATTTATAAGTATTTACACCATGATATCTAAGATTGTATTATCACATGTTAAATTTATGAAACAAAAATTTTCATAATATAACTTACAATTCATATAGTTTACCAGTTGGCTATATATACAAATACATGCAAAAGTCCCATTCTAATAATTTTAAAGATGCTTTGCACCCATTACAGGAAGAAAAAAAATGAGAATAGCCACGAATTTACATATTTTATTTTATCCATTAAAAAAATCAACTTGAAAAGTTAAATTTTCGTAAAACCTCACTTTTTTCAAAAATAAAAAACAACTGCTTTTTTTCTTCATAAAAAAAGGTATAAGTTCCAGATAAAGGGAAAAGCTTGCAATGAACACAACTAATTAACAACTAAACGATGTATAATTATGGATGCGTAAATCCTAAATAATTTCAAATAACAAAGCTAATTAAAATTCGAATATTACAGGTAAATCAATTTATGAATATGTATTAGCATATTTGATTAAACAATATAGAAGAAGCAATGAACAAATTCCAAAACAATATAGTAAAACAGAATAAAAACAATTAAGACGAAGTATAATGAAATTTATGATTGAAGGGATAAGTGATAACTTGGGCGACGACACAAGATAGAGGGCAATATGAATAAAACAGTAAATCCTTGGAAACATAAATTAATAATTGATAACGGCAAGAAATCGTCTCAAACTTGAACTCAATTCTTTATGTCCTTCTTCTCTAAAATCACCTTCAGTTCCATAGAATTCATCAGCTCGAATATCAAAATACATTAAAGAAAATTAAAATGACATGCAAAGTTGCGGGATTGCACTTCAAAGTTTAACAAAATCTAATAAAAGATAGAGAATGTTGTTTGCTTTTCCTGAACTGTCCAAAATTGATGTCTTCCTATTTAGATTTAAGGAAAAAGGATTGGGATCAAGAATTTTGTTGGATGCTTTTTTTAATGGATAAGGAAATTCAGTAAAATAGAGGATGGTGTGAGCCGTAAACATAGCGTTTGAAGAGAATAGGGTAAATATTACCTATTTGTGTGTTTGGATATGGTATATGATTTAGGAAATAACATGTGGGACCAGTTTAACGAGAAAACACGTCTAGCAGTAAGACAAATTATCTATAAGAAAAACCTTTACTAAAAGTTAAAAAAGATTAGCAAAATTATTTGCTAAGTTAACTGCACCATAGAGATTAAAATTATTAATGAATATGTCATTTATTATAAAATAAATGAAACATGGGGCCTGGGGGGCGAGGATTAAGGAGAGGATAGAGATAGAGATAAATAAAAAGAGGAACTCATGTGATGAAGATAGAGATAAAGATTGAGATAGTGAGAAGTGCTCCCTCCAGGGTTTTATTAGTTTACCCACTACTTTCGGCATAGAGTTTTAAAAGAAATAGATATGTGGGTCATAGAAGGAAAGATAAATTATTAATTTATTGGCATATCGTATTGTGTTGTGGGCCAATAAAAGTTGAGTGAGAAAGTAAAGATAATAATAAACAAGTAGTGAGACCATTCCAAAAAACAGAAAAAAAAAAAAAAACTGTATAAGCTAATAAGGGACAACTCAAAAAGGAAAGTGGGCAAACTAATAAAACCAGAGGGAGTAATTTTCAATTAAAGTAACGTGTCATTTCTTATAAAACATCCTAAAACAGCAAGTGTTTTGTGTATTTTAGAATGGATAAATTATATTTATTAATTAAATTACTATTGAAGTTCTTAAAAATTTCTAATACATAATTATAAAAATATCTTTTAATCCTCAAATAAGTTTCATGGGAGTGTAAATATTTGGGTATTCGTGCACATATAGTTGAGCTAACATTCATAATCGTAAGGAGTAATTCGTTGCAAACTTTACTTAGATGGGTAACACGTACTTTTAAATTATTTACCCAGTGTGATGATCTTATTATGTAACATAGTTAATATAGTTAATTGTTTAGTTTACAATTAAATTTGTTTACTATTTTGTTAATTGTTTGTGAATTTGTACATCATATTAATCTATCATATTTGAATGCAACCACTTTCAAAAAATAGGCAATCATTACCATTAAAATATAAGTATATTTATTGAATAAAAACTTCCCGTGCATTTTGCACGGGTCCAAAAACTAGTATATACTAATAAAAGAAGAAAAATTATGCCTATGTGGCAAGCTCTTAGAAATTCAGCCCTCACATTGCACGATAGATTCATGGGGCATGGAGATTACAAGCCACGTGTCACAATGTATTGGAGTGCAATGTTGCTAAACCCTTTTTTTGCTTTCTCAGTTTCTTCCTTTTTGAAATCATGATTAATTGATATTCATATCCCTAATCAAGGATAATATCAATAATTACCATATTAGACAGCTAATAAATCTTAAATCAAGGAATAAAAATACAATCTTATGACTACTACAGTTATATATGATTCTAAAACAAAATTGATTACACAGAATAATATGTTACACCGGAACTGTTAACAATATAGATACCCCATCTTCATATTTCCTTCATATTGACAAACTGAAACACTAAACTCCATAATCATCACTCTCATCGTCTCCAAAATCATCACTTCCATACTGAGATTAAATTATAAGCTACAAAAGAGAAAATCTCAAAAGAATCAAGTAGGTAGTAATTGTTAAAGAACTATTTTATTTTTTGGAAAAAAGGCATGTAATTAAAGGTCGCAAATAGGGGGAAAAAAATCTTGCATTCTTGAAGTATTGACAAAAATGGCTAATCTTTGTAAATCGCAAAAAGGAGAACAGAATACCTTGGTAAAATTCTCCAGGAGTTTGCAGAAGGGATGATAATGGAGTCAAGATTATCAACGTTGAGCAGGAGACTCCAACGTTGAGCAGGAGCTGATGAAAATTATTTAAGGGCGATTTTGTTGTTTTACCAGATTGATGTTTCCTTAAGGATTTGGTAAACATATTTGTATGCTAATTCCAATTCATGTGATGGTAAGTACTAAGTATATGGCAATTAGTGTTACTAATATTAAGTCGTGATTTTCTTATTTTAATATTTTTTTTTTTAAAAATTACGACTTAATATTTGACCTCCACGACCTAATATCAGTAACATTTTATCTACGACATAACTATTTCATATAAATACTTTCCGATAGATTTAAGATTTTATAATACATCCCTTTGAATATAAATACTTTTAAATATTCTATATATTTCGTATAATTATAGAGATTGGCAGAAACTATAGATAAATTAGGACAAAAATAAGGAGATCATTTGGGTAACATTAATGAACTCATAATAATAATAATTTTGAAGTCATGATAGAATAACGTATATACAATCGAGTATAATTAATTATTGCAACCTATAAGATATTTTAATATATTTATCATATTTTCATAAATAATGTATAATAATGTTTTAAAATCAAGAGTAAAATTGACAATAAATTAGCCTTAATCCATGTTAGGCATTCGAAAAGAATATGGCTTTCTACTTATATGATTATAAACTAAATCTCACAAAGTATGACCCGAAGTTCCTCATTTGCGTGCTATAAAACTCAATGAGAAAATCTTGGTTTGTGTGCCATTAATTTTTAGCGAAAATTTTCAACATTTATGCAATAATTAAGGGTTACCAACGAGATTAAAAAAAATTGAAGCTTACCAATGGGAAAGCCGAAAATAGAGGGTTACCAATAGAATTTTAGGAGAAATATCATAATATCTTAAATTTATAAAACAACAAATTTCTCGTGCAATTTGCACGGGTCTAAAACCATAGGCGTGGTTAACTTCTAAATCATCAATTCTATAGAACCATGGACATGGTTAACTTCTAAATCATCAATTCTATAGAACCACAGGCGTGGTTTTTGGCATGACTGAAGCCAATGGTAATGTGGATGTAGCTGTAATTACTCAAGTAATTTTCTACATAGAATCTCATTTTGCAAAGGGATATTATTTATGAGTTTTATGATCATAGCATACACCCTTGGTATAAGATCCACATACTTTTCCACAATGGGTGAAATAAGCAACATATTTGGTGATTTTTAACAATTAGAAATGATAAAAAAAATTAAAATAGTAATAAAAATCTATAACTGGAGAACATAATTAATACAAAATGAAAAATCATATAATGCAAGATGACCAAAAATACGATGAAATTAAAAGTCCAAAGTTGCTTTAAATAGACAAACCCTTCCCCGCCATAAAAGTGTAGATAGTATTATGAGACAAAATAAAATGAAAAGTACTAGCATTGCTCTAGATAAAGGGAGTATTAATGAAAATAAGACTAAAAAACACGTCTGCTAAAATTCTCCTGTGATCTGGTGGGTGGTGTCCAGTGGATGAGCTGGTATAGTGTAGCGGTGGTGCAAGAAACAAGAGAGAAAGAGGGTGAGCGAGACTGTGGAAAGTTTGGAGCGGAAGTGGTTGCATGATTGAGCGTCAGCAATGGTGCGAATTGCGATTTTATCCGAGCTTTTAAGTGAAACAATGGGTAAAGAGATTACCTTTTCAGTAAACTTTTTTTTAAAAGGTGGGTCACGTGTTCCACCACGATATTAGCTACATTAGTCATTAAATGCACGGGTCATAGACCAGTTTTAAAATATTATTAATACACAATATGATTATAAAAAATTATATTCACGAGCTAATATTTACACAATGATTGTAGGATAAGTATCCTAAAATCTTAAATTTATAAAACAAAAAATTTTCATGGTAATAACAATCATTGTCTGCATGATTGAAACATTCAAGCGTATTTTTTTGCCATTTTCAAACCATGATGTATAATAATTTCCTTTTTAAAGGGTTTCAAAATGGAGGAAAACGTGGGAGAGGAAGGAAGAAATTGCTGAAGGAATACATAGGTCTAAAAAATTTCCTAAGCGCCAAAGTAACAAGAATATAATGATAGATTATATAGTACATCATACTCGCAAAGATATTATAAATTATGAAAATCATAGAGGCCATGTGACAGAACCTCACAAATTCGTCATCTCATTTGCCAGGTAGCATGCGCACATCGACACATAACTCTGCCCATGTGTCAAAAAATCATGGAGGCCAGTGGCAGAGCCTCATCTTTCTTTTTTTTCTCTATAAGAACAATGATTTATTAAAAACTAAATGATATTATCTACAAAATGTTTAAAAGATAAGTTAACCTTAAAGAACCAAAAAAATTTATAATTATATGTTGACTTAACAAATGAAAACCAAAATATTATAACAAATAATTTAAATGTTTCATTATTATTGCAAACATATCTTATTGACACATTATTAAAGAAAATCATGTGAGGAGGAGACAGATTTAGATAGATAGAAAGTGAGACTCATGGAGAGAAATCGAGAGAAGATATTACCAAATATAGAAATATTGCAATTAACATGAAACATCCTTATGAAAATTTGAAAAAGTATCATAGTTGAATATAATTTTTAATCGGTATCTTCTATATTATAGCAATAACTACAAATCAAATATTATGAAAAATTGAAAATTATAAGTATAATTTGTGAAGATTTTTTTTTCAAAATACGACATTTATCACACCTTCAATATATATATCCTATAAATATATTTCTAACCTTTTTTGTATTCAATACAAATAAGCATTTTAAAGTTAAGAAGGAAGTCCTAAGTCATATATCTTCTTGCCATAATATAGAAGGGAGAATTGAAAAAAATAGAATTTTTGGGAAGTTGATTTTGTGTGGTTTTCTTGGTGTAACGTTTAGTAGTATAATATAGATTGTGATCTAAACAATATGTATGAATTTGCACAAGATATCATCAAACACGAAAAACAATCATTAGATATAATTAAGTATACCTTAATTAGTATTAAAGCTTAAACATATTGAGAAAATTAAAATCATGGCTATGTGGGCAGTGACCAGTGGGTGGCGAAATATGGTGCAGCGGTGGTGCAAGATGGCAAGAGATAGAGGGTGAGTAGAACTGCCAGAAGTGAAAGCGAAAGCGTGTGTATGGCTGAGTGTTAGTGGTGGTGCGAATTGTGATTTTATTTGGGCCTCTAAGGGAAGCAGTAGACAGAGTAATGACTATTTCAATCAACTTTTTTTTAAAGGTGGGTCACATGATCCGTCATGACATTAACTATATCAGTCACTAAATACACGGGTCATAAGTCAATTTTAAAATAATCTCAATACATGATTATATAATTTTAGATCACATGTTAATATTCACCACCATGATTTTAGAAGAAACTTCTTAAAGACTTGAGTTTATAAAATAAAAAACTTCCCGTGCAGTTTGCACGGGTCAAAAAACTAGTATATAAATAAAGGAGGAACTTTTCGGGAGCATAGGGAGCTCCTCAAGATTTCGAGGTCATAGAGCGCGCCACGTAGGATTGCCATGTCATCTAATTTTATTTTTATCTTTTACAAAAATAGAATTCTACATAGATTTAAATACATATAAAGAGTTTTGGATAAGCAAAATTTCGAGTTTGATTTTGAATGAACAACCTAAATTATTATATTATGTAAATTGTGTATAACTTTTGCTACGTAATTCGGAATATTATAATTTTTGTATCATTGGATAGCGCTCGAAATATGCTTCGAAATAAGATCCATTTACAATATAGTTTTGCAAATTATGAAATATAGAGCGCCACATAGGATTGCCATGTCATTAATTTTTATTGTTATTTTTAAAAATAATTGAGTTCTACATAGATTTAATTTAAGTACATATAACATTTGATTATATGTCACATGATTAAACATATTATCTTTCAAAACCTCAACCTTAATCAACTAAACCAAAACAATATAGTATTGCAACAAAATTTATTAAGGAAACTTTGTTGTTACAAGAAAAACTAAAATCTATAGCAATAAAGTTACATATATATTAGAATTTTGGATTATGTGAAAATTAGAGTTTGATTTAAATAAAACAACCTTAAAATATTATAAAGAGCTCTATCTAAGCATGCCATGTCATTCTTTTTATTTTTTAATTTTTTTAAGAAAAAAGTGTTCAACATAGATATAGATACATATAAGGTGTTGTGGATAAGTGAAGATTACAGTCTGATTTTAAATAAATAGCATAAATTATTATACTATGTAAATTAAATATAACTTTTGCTACATAATTCGCAATATATATATTTTTTTTTTACCATCAGAGAGTGCTCAAAATATGCTTTGAAATAAGATCCATATACAATATAGTTTTACAACTTATGAAAATATATATATTTAGATGAACAATAACGTATTATTTGTTCTTTATTTTAAATACATATAAAAATAACTAGAAAAAAAGCGTTTTATACGTGACAATAGTAATTATGTCTTTCAAAATCATATTTTAAAACTGTGTTAGCCGTTGTTATTCATACCTATTATTGGGATACCATTTAATAATAAACTTAGCTACAATATTCAATTAAATATTAAAAGTTATAAAATTTATTTATCGCAATAACAAGTATAGAAATTACAGTATAATGACAAATACTTTGTCCGTTCTTTTTCTACTGCAACAATTGGTTTGGGCATGGTTTTTAAGGAAATAAAAAATGGTTATTTTAGCATAGAGGATAAAAAAATAGTTAACTAGGGTAGGGGATAAAAAAAATCCTTAATAAAGTAAATGCAACATTATGAGGCAATTTGGATAATTAATTATGGTTTTATTAACATAAAATAAAGGCAATATTGTCAACTGTAGTTGCTTTTTTTAACCAAAATGGAATGGTTCCAAAAGATGAAACTACCCAAAGCGGTAATTATTGTAATAGAAAAAGAACGGAGAAAGTATGTAAATACAATGGTGTTAAATAATCTCATTTCACAACAACAAAAAAATCAACAATAATATTGACAAAAAATTTGAAAAAAAAGTAAAATAAACAACAACCCGTGCAACGCACGAGCTTCAAAACTAGTATATATAAATAAAGGAGGAACTTTTCGGGAACATAGGGAGCTCCTCAAGATTTCGAGGCCATAGAGCGCGCCGTAGGATTGCCACGTCATCAAATTTTATTTTATCTTTTATAAAAATAGAGTTCTACATATATTTAAATACATATAAGGAGTTTTGGATAAGCAAAAATTAGAGTTTGGTTTTGAATAAACAACCTAAATTATTATATTATGTAAATTATGTATAACTTTTGCTACGTAATTCGAAATATTATAATTTTTGTATAATTGGATAGTGCTCGGAATATGCTTCGAAATAAGATCCATTTACAATATAGTTTTACAACTTATGAAATAGAGAGTGCCACGTAGGATTGCCATAGAGTTCCGCTTTAAATAAACAACCTAAATTATTATATTATGTAAATTGAATATAACTTTTGCTACCTAATTCAAAACATTATAATTGCTTACCAATGAAAAGTGCTTGAAATATGCTTCAAAATAAGATCCATTTACGATATAGTTTTATAACTCATGAAAATATATTTAATTAGATGAATGGTAACGCATTATTTAGTCTTTCTTTTAGATAGATAAAATAATATATAGCTATAAGTACAATGTACTATATGTGATTAGAGCATTTTATCATAAGTCTGATTTACAGGATTAAATATATTATCTTTCAAAACATCAACTTTACTCAAATGAACCAAAACAATTTAGTATTGAAACAAAATTTATTAAGGAAACTTTATTATTACAACAAAAACTAAAATCTATGGCTATAAAGTTACATATATATTAGAATTTTAGATGATGAAAAAATTAGAGTTTGATTTTGAAAAATAACCTTAGAAATCAGGATATTATAGAGAGCTCCATCTAAGCATGGCATCTCATTCTTTTTAATTTTAATTTTTTTAAAAAAATAGTGTCCAACATATATATAAATACATATAAGGGTTTTGGATAAGTGAAGATTACATTCTGATTTTAGATAAACAACCTAAATTATTATAATATGTAAATTGAATATAACTTTTGCTATAAATTCGCAATATTATACTTTTTTTACCATTGGAGAGTGCTCGAAATATGGTTTGAAATTAGTTCCATATACAATATAGTTTTAGAACTTATGAAAAATTATTTATTTAGATGAACAATAACATATTATTTATTATTTATTTTAAATAGCTATAAAAATAGATAGCGTATCATATGTGATAATAGCAATTATATCTTTCATAATCATACTTTTTAAAATCGAGTTATATAAAGATAAAAAATACATATCTATAACTTTGAACCTGTAGCATACCATGGTGGCATTACATGAAGAATCAAATGAAAGTTTGTCAACAACATTGCAGAGATATTATGTAATTGTCTAATTATTATATTCCTATTATATTTATCGTATACATAATAATTTATGTTTGTCTTTTCCAGATATCTATATGTCAGATCTTATTCTTTTCATCATGAACTTAATTCTACTAAAACTAATTAGGAAATCAAGGTCAGCGTTTCTAGACTATTTGAGGTCACGGATCATAAAAAAGGAGAAAGTTTGATATGATCATGATAGATGAAGAGGTATTTTTTTCTCTTAAATAGTATTTTCAATTATTAGTAGAGATTAGTTTTATATTTAATTAATTTTATTCATGATACCAATACCATCATTATGGTCTTTTTTTTATAGTGTTTATGTGCCATTAAAAGTTAAAGTTGTGACTGACACTCATGTTTTACTCTATTCTTTCTTTCCTGCATCTATTAAATAAGTACCCTACTTTCGTCAAGTATCATTTGGGTATTCTTCATGTTAAAATTGTGTTAGCTATTGTTAGTCATACCAATTATAGGGATACCATTTAATAATAGACTTGGCTACAATATTCAGTTGAATATCTAAAATTATATAATTTATATATCGCAATAACAAATTTAGAAATTAGAATATAATGACAAATTCTTTCTTCGCTATTTTTCTACTGCAACAATGGGGTTTAGCATGGTTTTTAAGGAAATGAAAAAAATGGGTAGTTTAGCATAGAGGTACCCCTTTAATTAACAAAAGCAAGGGATAAGTAAATCCTTAATAAAGTAAAACGCAACTTATGAGGTGATTTGAGTAATTAATGATGGTTTCATTAACATAAAGTAAAGACAATATTGTCAAATATAGTTGCTTATTTTACGAAAAGTGGAGTGGTCCCAATAGATGAAACTACACAAAGTGGTGATTATTGCAATATAAAAAGAATGGAGAAAGTATGTAAATAAAATGGTGTTGAAAAATCTCATTTCATAGCAACACAAAATCAACAATGTTAACAAAAAATTAGCAAAAAAAATTTAAACAACAACCCGTGCAACGCACGAGCTTCAAAACTAGTTTGTATTATATAGATGTAGACATCAGGGAAGTAACACGCAACTAATACTTAGATTTTAGAAATAGTAAACGATATTTAAAAATACTGTAGAGAAAGATGGGTTTTTATAAAAGATACTTTTTAAAATATTTTAGATAACTAATAAAACTAATTAATATAATTAATTAACTCTATTAATTAAATTGGGCTAGAAAAATGATTTTAGAAAATGGGCTTTCATAAAACTATTTTTAAAAGGATTTCGAAGATGGGCTTTTATAAAGCTATTTTAAAACATTTTTGAAAGTGGGCTTTTACAAAACTATTTATAAAAAAAGTTTTCGAAAATGGGTTATTAAAACGGGTTAGAATATGGATTGGGCTTAAACTATTTTATTTTAGATTCATTCTTTATTCTTTCTTCGATCTAGACCAATTAAAGCGGAAGTAGTAGTGGGGTTCTACGATGGAGAGACATAATTAGGTGTCTACAACTGTATTTACAGCGATACACAAAAAAACTTAAGATGATAAATAGAAGTTTGCGTTTATTTTCTAGTTGACAATTCTTGTTATCCAAATAAGTGTTCTGTTCTCACACGAGCATGTATACATCAATGCAAGCATGCACACCCTTCACACTAAATTCATAATTGAAATTTATGATAATACACCAACATATAAGTTATGCAGGATATACCACAATAACAGACCTCGCCCCTAAAATGGGTAAGATCTTATAGTCACTGAAGCCATCATTGTTGAAGAGATACTTCCATTGTTCTTCAGTTCTTTCTTTTCCTCCTAAGACGGACAACATTTGCATATCATGAGAAATTGGGAATTAGAATGACTTGCATTGTCACTTGGAATCCCCACCACCATTTCTATAATTATCACCTTGCCTCCTTGATCTTTGCTTGGAATTGCTTCTCTACATCGTTGAAGTAACTTTATGCAATGATCATCACTCCAATTATGCAATACCCACTGCAACACACAATCAAATGATGAGCTTGTCCCAAATTATAATAGTAATATGAGAATAGTAGCATATAATAGGGGCATATAGCTAGTGTAAGTTTGGGGGAAAAATATGAGTATTTTGGAGATGTATTTCTCATCAAATTAGGGGTGTTTGAGGTAAAAAAAAAATCTCCCTGGATAATCACAAAACTGTCATTGTCATATACATTATTTTCATCAAATAACATTGCTTATCTTTACCCTTTTTTTTAAAAAAAAAACATAAAAATCACACATATATTTGTTGTATAAATTTTTGGTGTGTAATGTGACCAGTAAAGTTTGTTATTTTACTTGTCAAATCACACGCCATGGCAAATAAATGTGGAATTTTCCAAAAGAATAAAATTGAAGGGTGTTTAGGAAAATTATCATTGATACGTTAATAGTTAACTCCACTAGTGGAAAAAAGTTCAACAGCTCCGGTCAAAGTAGGCCTTACAGATTCGGATTTTGGTCCAGAGCGGTTGGGCTCGGAGCGATTGACAAAAGTCAACTGCTCCGGTCGAAAACCAGATCAGTTTCCCTATTAACTGATCCAATTTTCACCCAAAATCGGATTAGTTAAATCCCCCAAAATATTTAATTTTTTTTTTTGCGTTTTTTCATTGTTAATCTATACAAAAACAAACGAATTGAGGCAGACATGGTTGATATACACAATTGATTCATGCCAAATTGAAACAAGTGAATAACTAAAAACAAACAAACCCTAATATACACAATTTATAGCCAAAATAAACCAAATTGCAACAAACGAATAACAAGCAAACGAAAATTACAAATCAAAATATGGTATTAAATATACACAATAAAAACCAAACTAAAATATACACAACTAAAAACGAAAACGAATAACCCTAAATCTGGAGTTAAAAACGAAACTAAAAAAAGGAAAAAAATTGTGAGTCTAATGACAACGATCTGGAATTACAAATGAAACTAAAAAAAAAAAAAAACTCGTAGATCTGGAATTACAAACAAGATTAAAAAACGGAAAAAAAAAATCAGTTTTTAACAACTAAAAACCTCGAACTATGATGCTGACAGCGACGAAGAGAATTACAAACCACCGCTGACGAAGAGAACTATGATGTTGAAAGTGACGAAGAGAATTACAAAACCTCGAACTTTCGAACCACCGCTGTTGAAAAGCGAAGAGGTAAAAGAGGAGCGGTGGTGGCGCTTCGCTTGTTGATGAGAGAGAAGGGTTCGTGGTGGTTCGTCGTTGTTCGTGGTTGACGAAATCGGTTGGGGTTCGTGAGATCGAAAAACGAAGATGCCGGAGTTTGTTGACGAGGGACGAGGAATTGAGAGGGGACGAAGAAACGACGAGCAAAGAAACGACGGCGGTTGGCTGTGGTTGTTGACGAAGATGGTGCGTAGATCGAAGAAGAGGAGAGGGGAGGATGAAAGAGGGAAGAGAAAGGAGGCGTTTTTTAGAGAGGAAGTTACGGTTTCATGGTTTCATCAAAGGAGAGGGAAGAGAGAGAATTGCATTTGGGGTTTCATCAGAGGTGAGGGAAGAGAATGGGGAGCTAGGGTTTCATCAAATGGGGAGTTAGGGTTTCATCAGAGGAAAGGGAAGAGAATGGTGGGTCGTATCATTTATACGAGGGGAGGTTGGGCCAAATTATCAATGTTGGGCTTAAAATTTTTTGGGCCACAAACTGGTCCGATTTGAGGGAGAACCGGATCAGTACAAAATGATCCGGATCTCCTTCAAACCGGACCAGTTTGTGGCCCAAAAAATTGCGACAAAAAAAATTCAAACTTACTGATCCGGTTTTGGGGGAAACCAGATGAGTTGACTTTAACTGATCCGGTTTTGCCTAAACCGGATCAGTTAGGTTGTGTCATTTAAGGTTTTTTCTACTAGTGCTCAAACTAGTGCCTAAACCAGGTTTTTTCTCTCCTCCAATCCATGGGCACTCTCAGTCCTCAAACCCCACCTTCACAATTCAAACTCGTCGTCACTCTAATTTCATCCGCGTAAACCCACTCTCCGACCTTTTCCCCATCAAACGCTTCCACCACGTCGATTCTGGTGCGGCGACGCCACCAACGTCTCTCGTCGCTTCCACCAACGCCACCAACGTCGCTTCCGCCACCATCCCCACCTTCTCTTTCTCTCTCTTCACCTCTTTCCTCACCTCTCACGGCCTCGGTGTTCGCGTTGTCGCTGTTGTTTTATCTGAGGAGCAGATTTGAAGAAGATGAAGGAGGAGAGAGAAAGGAGTGAAATGAGGGAAGGAGTGAAAACGGCTGGTGAAATGAGGAAGGAGTAGTGATGCGTGCCAACCCTAGCTAGGCCCTTTTATTTGTAATTTTAAAAGTCTATTGCTGCGGTTTTATATAAGAACCGCAGCAATAGGTTCAAATATTATTTTTTTAATATATTGCTACGGTTTTTACCAGAAACCGCAGCAATATATCTGGTCAAATAGTCAACTTTTTTTCCGTTGAAACCATATTGCTGCGGTTTTCGGCCGAAACCGCAGCAATATGGTTATTTTATATTTTACCTTTTCTTTTTACGTGATATATTGCTGCGTATGGGTAAAACCGCAGCAATATCACCGCAGCAATAAGCAATTATTCTACTAGTGAGCTCCTTCCACCCTTGTAAAAGATTTCAATTCTTGTTCCTTACAAATTAGGATCTTCATATTTCCCTCAACTTACAAAGAATCTTCATCTTACCTATATATATGTATGTATATATTAAAAGGGTCATTAATGTATATATGAGACATGGCCTTAAAAATAAAAAAATAAAAAAAATGTATACAAGACACAAATAATAACTCTAACATTATTACGTACTTCATCCACCTTTTTTAAAATTGGTAAGAAGAAATCCTATGGGCTACCCTCGCACAAGGCCCCTACCCAGAGGCCCAATACAAGCCAGACACCTCTCGAACCTCCCTCCCCCTTAAATCTCGAGCAAATGCTTGGGGTAGGAATTGAACCATAGACCTTACTAGGAAAGATAGGAAGCTCACCGGCCACTTGAGTCAACCCAATTCCTACTTCATCCACCTAAGTAGGATAGATTTAAAAGGGAGGATAGTGGTGTATAGTCAAATACTAACATCGTTCCCCTTCGTAAATCCAACTTTACAAAGGGTAAAGCCGTTAAAACCTAAACTGCAAAACTGCTTATATTTTGATTTTCACAAACCTGGTCGACTTGTCCCTAGAGGTAGGAACGGGCATGGGTAAGGGTCTGGGTCGGGTCCGTCAAGACCCTAGACCCGGACCCTAAAATTTTTGTTGGACCCATACGACCATACCCGGACCCTAAGGGTCTAGAAAAGTTGGACCTAGACCCTTAGGGTCTACAGGGTCTAGGGTCTAGCCTATTTCCTTTATTTTTGCCAAATTTTCAATATCATTTATATTTTTTGACTTTTGATCGTGGCTATGATCTTTAGGGTTTACAGTATGGGTCTAGGGTTTAGGGTCTAAATGACAAAAGTTGAAATTTTAGGATAAACACGAAAGTTTTTCTCTAAAATACAAAAGACAAAAAAATTAAATAACCTTAGGGTCCAAGTGTAGGGTTTGAGTAGGGTTTGGGTCAAGAAAATCAAGACCCAGACCCAGACCCCGACCCAGACACGGATCCTTAGGGTCCAGAAAAAGTTAGACCCATACCCTAAAATTAAGATCGGGTCTCATACGGTTCGGTTAGGGTCTTGGACCCATGTCCATCCCTATCTAGAGGTGGAAAATGGGTCATACGGGTCGTGTAAACCCGGTCGGGTAGACTTTATGTTCCGGTGCGAGTCCATCTCGAGTCCATGAAATTTCGGGGGGAGGGGTTGTTGATGAGTCAAGTCAACATCGTGTCGGTTCCCATCTGTTCGAGTTTGTTTGGGTTGGGTCAATTCGGGTAAGGTCAGTAAATTAAGAAAACACATAAATTAATGTTTGTGAAAAATATTTCATTATTATTTTCGGGTTCGAGTCTTTATTGTTGGGTTATTTCGGGTTGGGCAGATTTACAGGTTCAGATCATATTCGAATCCATTTGTTTCCGGTCGGGTTATTTCGAACTATTTCAGTTCTATTTTGGGTGAAAAACGGGTATCATGACGGGTATTCCGGGTCGGATCAACATGTAGGGGCCTATTTTACCGGATATACTTGTCCCCTCAACAAAGCTTGCGGTGTTTGGGTTACACAAACCTTCCAGTTTCACATACTATTACAATATACTCCCAACTTTATAAGTGGAAAAACACCTCAGTCTTCTAAGTAGAGTTAGGAATCTTCCCCAATTTGACACAAAACTATTTTTTGCCTTTTTGGACCCAAGTAATGCCTTGGGTATTTTTTTTTTTATGCAAAGGAGGGAACTAGCCCAAAAAACAAAATAAACTAAAGACTAAACAACCAAACGAGGAGTAGTAACTCCCATAATATCCTCACGGAGAAGGGATGTAATTTCATGCACAGGCACATTATAATACATCACATTCTACACCTGAGCCACACCTAATAAATTAGCTAATCTATCAGCTACCTTATTTCCTTCACGATAACAATGAGATAAATGAACTTCCCAACCCGGAGAGGTGATTAGCTTGCGGCAGGCCTTCAACAAGTGATAGCATTCTCCTAATGTGTGATACGATTAGGCAATTCTAAGACGACTAATGTCATTTCATAAGGAAAGATGTGAGTAAAGTGAAGGAAATAAGTTATTTTACTCATAATATGCATTTGAAATATTATAGCTTAACTCTTAGTTTTCATTGAAGATTCATAATATCATTATTAATCTTTATAATAGAAGCAATAAAAATGTAGTGGAATAGTAGATAAAACTCATTTTCCAATATTACTTGAGGATGTGGGTTCGAAACTTCACATTGACACATAATTACCTAATTAATACTCCTTCTCTATTAAAATAATTGCTACATACAGTTGACACACATTTTATAAGAGATAATGAAAATGTTGATAAGGAAAGGTAGATCCCAACTTTATAGAGACATCTCAAAACGAAAAATGGAGCGAATATAATTTGATACAGTATTACACAATTTTTGAAACTATCAGATTTAAATTTATCATAGAGAGTCTAAATAAATCTATGCCAAATCTCATAACATCAAAGTAATTTTAATTGTTTGTTCTTAGATTAGTTGAGATACTAGATAATAGATATAAATATTGCAAAAGCATTGCAGTCCCGAGGAACCCTTACCCTTAGTAGAGCCTGATTGCCACCCAACGGCTGATACACTATGGGTTCACTGGATTCAGATGAACACAATGAATTTTGGAAAACATTGTGCAGCTTTTCAAAAAAAATTAACAAACCGTTATATAGATTTCGCATGTAAAACTAAACAAGATAACTAAGAGTACTAGCAAGATGGTTTTGCTTGTTAGTTGAGTCCGCCTGCCTTGAGTCCATTGTCGCGGGATTGAGTCCCAGCAATGCAAAAGCAAAACTGGTTTCTTTTCTTTTTTCTTTTGGTTTTATCTAAAGTATAACCTAGTCACTGCGCTTACTTACTGCCTCTGCCTCCATGACCACACTCTTTAGTCATATTTCTTGAGAGAGATCTTTTTGTTCAGGTTAGTGATGATGATGTTTTAAAATATTTTCAAAGTATGAAAACTCGTAGAATGCTTTTGTAATTTTTTTTATCGATGTAATGCAACGAATTAATATATTAGCTATTGTAATTTGATATTTGAATTAATGTATTGCATTTTTCAAATAGATGTTGTAGTTTATTTTCTGACTGGCTCCAAATCAACACCGTTGAATTCGTGGATCCGCCGGTGTTGCCACCTCTAATAATTAGTTATATTTGAAGTAAAAGATTCTGGCTGCTACTACGTAAATCATTGCATTGTAAATGTTCATTAAGCAAATTGAGATGGGTTCACCTTGAGTAAGACAACATGAGCACGAGGAATAGCCTCAAACATGTCACTTGCAACGTACGTCAAGTTTCTTCCATTTCCTTGTAAGCCTTTGACTACATGGTAGATCAAAGACGATACAGTTTAGCTTAGGATAGGCCTCGGCAACTGCCATAGCCATAATTCCAACACCACCACCAACATCGACTAGCGATCCAATGCCTTCTATTGAGGCTTTGAACTCATTACTAGTCAACAGCAAGCTCGAAATCAATCGCGAATCATTTGCCATGGTTCGGTTAAACAACTCATTGAATTTTGCCGTATTAGGCATACGTTCATATAAATTATTTCCTAGAGCCATGTGAAAAGGGGACTCATCATGATCATCTTCTTGACGAAACCAAACACTAAAACTATGTGATGGCTCAGTTAGAACTTGCTCCATTTCTAAAAGTACAAAAGTTGCTTGAGTGAATGGATGATCTTGTAAGAGAAGTTGGGAGTTTAAGGTAAGAGAATATGCTTTTTCTCCATTGACAAGTTTTGAGGTGGAGAAGAAGTGGGAATGAACAAGAAGGCGCATCAACTGTTGTAGAGATTGAGCCTTGTTTGGATAGATTGAAAGGGAGTTAGCTAGTTCATCAATGGTAATGGGTTTGCCATGTTTTTTAATAGCATCAGGAATGCTTAGTTGAATTGCACACTTTAAGGCCATGGAATTTAGGAAGGAGAAAGTATGGTTCCATATATGTGTAAGTGCATCTAGTAGTTGTAGCTCTTTCGAATGTTCATTGGAAATAGTGTTGGCAGTCATTTTTTGCTCTATTAATCCTACAGTCTACACCCTCTAGTGTAAGACATGTTATGTTGTTTCCCACCTATTATATTATTGAAATGAAGTTTTATGGAACTTTTAATGCTTTTGTTGATTATTATTGGAAACTTGACAACTAGTATTTTGGGAAATCTAAAAAAGGAAAATATGACAACAAAATTGGGGTGGTGGAGGAGTATACGGTTGGATCTGAGGACAATGTTGATCCACATGTATTTAAAAAAGGCTATCAACCAAATAAGTAGTTAGGTTTAATGCTTTATTCATAACCGCCTCCTAAACTATTTGAGTTTAGCTTGTAATTTTCATGAGCCGAACATCGATAAGTTCAACTTGAGATACTCGTAAATAGGCTCGGAATAATTTTTAGCATATTATTGGTAAGTTGGTAACATAGTTAACTACTTAATTGGATGTTAATAGTAAAATTATTCAATATTGAGTACCGGTAAGGAACTCTTAATAATAGGGAAGATAACAGTTATAAAATTCTAACAAAGTTTTCAAACTCAAATTGGGTTTTAACATAAGTTAAACTTGCAATATAACCTCGAGACTTGGCTTAAAAATCTAAAATAATTTGAATTTCAAAAAATAATAACACCACTATACATTAAGGCCCTGTTTTTTAGGACTTATTTTCAGTTTTTTTTTATTATTATTATTATTATTATTATTATTATTATTATTATTCAGTTTAATTTAATTCAATTTGTTTCAGTTTAGTTTAATTTCTCTTAGTTCAAGAATAGGGAACAAGTGGACAGAAATAGGGTATGTCATGGCAAAATTGGGCAACAACCCCTACTTACGGAGACGGGGTATTCAAGATACAAACAAAGCGCTCATTCATTGATTCTTGTGTAATCAACTAGTCATGCATAATATACAGTATTCACCCTCCAAAGCCAATTCTAATCCTATAAGCACCGCTCTTTAGATAATTACCTTGCACTTTTTTGTAGGTAAGATAAACATTCCTTACAAGTGGTGGTGGGGAAAATTTGAGAATCCCACTTTAAAGTTTATAAGGGACAAGAAACAAAGTCGTATTACAAAGTTGGAAGAAGGGTTTCAAACCAATTAGACCAACCTTAATTCTTATTTACTTTATAACTAGTTGTTGCCCCGGGCGAAGCCCCGGGTCATTGCGTATAATTTGTTTACTATTATTTTTTTATGAAATTAATTTCATTACATGCCCCCATATCAGCGTATACATTTAGATGACACGTGACAACCTCCCATGCTTCATAACTTTCAATTAGAATTGAGTACCGGGTGCAAAATAAATTTATTGTGATATCATTCACTTTTCGCAAAATGGGTCACTCTTTTAAGTCAGAATGAGTCATTTTTAAACAAAGAATAGTTATTTACCTTAAATGAGTCACTTGTATAGTTGTATATAATTAAAAGTGACCCATTTAGGACAAAAGGTTACCTAAATCTAATGGGTAACTTTTTATCTTAAATAGATCACTCCTATATAAGTTTATAAGTGTCTATTTAAGACCGTGCACAAACTCATATCACACAATAGATCGGTCCTTAAAATTAGTTGAGACAAAGTTTGTAATATTATTTTTCGGGTCATAAAGACACGTTCCATTTTCGTTCCTACCTATAATTGATTGAAATTAACTATAGTATATTTTTATCAAATTTCTCTTTCAGATAGGTAATACTGTGTTTTTTATCTTGTAAAAGACTAAGCATAAATTAAGGTTTGGTGGGCACATTAGAGATTTTTATAATGCAGCAAAATTGATTTGATGTTCTATTATCACTATTATGGTAAACGGAAACTTGATAGGTAATATAACTTGTAACATGGGGATATATTAGTATATTACTCATTTACTTGATAGGTCAATTAATGTAGGAGTCGAATTTGTGTGTCAACTTAAGAAGCATAATTACTTCTACTTACAATAAAAAAATCAATATGAGCTTGTAGATTAGTTAGTTAGTATCTTTGTATCTCAAAGGAGAGGTTGTGGGTTCGAGTCTTAATACACACATTTTTATTGTTTAATTAATTTGGGTTTGTGCCAATGCTTGGGAGGGGAGAGAACATGTGGCATCATGGCATTTGTTTGCTTTGGGTTTTAGATATATATATAGATTAGCATCGTACATGTAAAACCGCTCGAAATTAGCAAAGCACACAAGTACTGTGTTGGAACTCAAGGTGACACTCAAGAAGGGGGGGTTGAATTGAGTGGCTAAAACTAATCGATTTTCGCAAAAACACTCTTATAGCACAGTGCCGTGCACTGTGTTATTCACTCGTAAATTCTCCGATTAATATTTTTGCTCGAACGAAATTGTATCAAACAAGAAAACAATGAAATCAAATAATAAGACACAGGAATTTAACGTGGTTCAATCTCACCTCTGAGATCTACGTCCACACAAACTACTCTTTTATTATTTGAATCGTAAAATACCAAACCCTTGATACAATTCGATTCCCCCACTACTAACTCTAGTAGTACTCCCCAACACTTAACCCTAAGTGTTGCTACTCTCTATAATATGAAAGATTACCGAAAGAATGATTCCTCAAAAGCGTGCTTCTTATTCAAGCAAATAGAGGATCGTTACAAACTTTGTTTAGAGACCTTAACTTACTAGAACTCTGTGTCGTACACTGTGCTCTGGGAGATCGTTTTCAGCTCTCAAAATCTTTATCTCTCCAAATCTGAAAACGTGGTTTGCTCCAATGATTTCTATCCCTTATATAATTCAATCAGCTAAATAAAAATCCTTCTCCAAGATGTATTATCTTTTTGAACAATTTTTATTTCTAAAATAAAGGGATAAAATTCTTTTCCTTTTCAAAATCCAATTTTATCTTTTATAAAAAACTGATTTCCTTTACTCCTTGTAAAGTTGTAAGATAAGGATTCCTCCATATCTTATGCCAACTCTAAATCAGATTTTAAATCAGTTTTTATCTAAACAAACTTTATAAAAATCGTTATCATTAAAAATCAGTTTTTCTCTTTTTACAAACAATCTTTTTAGAAAATCTTTTAAAGAAATGTTTTCTTTAAAATCAGTTTTTTATTAAAACTCTTCTTTTTCTTTTTTTTCTTTTTTTCGCATTTTATCTTTTATAAAATCTTGTTCTTAAAAATCAGATTTTTTTAAAACTCTTTTTTTCCGAAAATATTTTTAAAGAAACGTTTTCTTTAAAATCAGTTTTTACAAAACTCTTTATCCGAAAATCTTTGTAAAAAATATTTTCCTTTCAAAACTAATTTTCGAAATTAAAAACTCCCCTTTTTATATTCTTTAAATATAGAAACATGAAATTAATATAATTACCTATTTTCTTAACTCTAAAAAAATAGTTAATCATCCTAATTTCATATTTCTAGTTTAGCACAAAGTTCCAATTCGTTAATTACATTGCATAAACATGACTAAGAACATAACTAGACCTAAGCTTCCATATCTTCAAGTTCTTGATCTTTCATGAACATCCAATCTTGATAGTTTTCTTAGATCACTGTTACACACATACATGTTATAGCATCGAGTGTTTATCATCATCAAAATAACATTGACTTAGAGTCACAACAAATTCCCCCTTTTTGATGATGACAAACAAATAATACTTCCCCCTCAAAATATGCACCATTAATCACATTAGGGAAGATAACTCAACATCATTCACAAGTAACATGTTTATTAGGATAACCAAATAAGAAAGCATCAACATGTTCATTAGTCTAAGTATTATACCCATCTTCCCCCTTTTGACATTATAAAAAAGGAGAGCATCAACATGTTTAGCGAGTCAAAGTGAGATATAGTCAGCAAAATAATGCAAGTAGCTCAAGCAATAGATACTAAGGATGCTGGTGCTATGTCATAATCCAACTCACAATCCGAAGTCATTAAGCAAAAAATAATCCAACTCACAATCCGAAGTTATGAAGCAAGAAATAATCATGAAGGATCATGACTAATAGCTAAGAAAGTAAGAAAAAGATAGGTAATGCAAGTTTGAAGATTTGAAATGGCAATTGGCTCAACAAGTGCTTAAACCTTTCTTTTAAGGTTTTCAACTTCCGCAAATAAACATCATAGGACTTTCTTCACTGTGGCACTTGTGTGTGTGTTTCGTGCCGGGAGAACAATCTATTCCCTTCCAAATATAACTAATCTTCGGATATACTAGAATCCAAAATGATGATCTTCAAAACTTTGATAATTTTCTTCACATTTGAATTGAACTCTATGACTTATCTAAAATAAGTGTCTTACTCTCCTTTTCTTTTCTTTTCATTTTTTTTTATGAAGGAGAAGCAGACCATACAATATTATTAGAGTCAATCAATAAGAGATCAAAGATAATAAGTTAATTCGGACCGTATTTTCCTTTTGATACATCTCTTGGCACTGTGCCTTGCACAGTGTGAATCAATACTTTTCATTCTTTCACGTAATGTTTCATTCCAACCTTTTCATGTTCCCCCTTAATCGATGCGTCTTTTTCTTCCATCATCTTATCAAGATGTTCTTGCCCCTTAAATTTTTATTAATCAAGATTAAAAGCACTTGTTGAACTTTGGGTCAATGGGTGAGGAAAAGAAGGATAATAATAGGGAAATGACGATAAGGTGAGACATATGAAAAAAAGAAATAATGAGGCACGAATGTCAAACTCATAAATAGAAAATCAGAATATCGGGATAAAGATCAAGCTTGCCATAGGAGAAAGAATTAGCATTTCATAGCTCAATAACTCGGCAACTTAGGATCATATAGCTCATTAGTTCGACGACTTAGGATCATGACATTAGGACAGCATCATTAGACCATTACGAGTCCTTTTTATACCAAGTAGACTTTTTCTCACAGTGTTTCACAAAGACATGCATCAACACTCTAATTAACATATTTAAAGGAGGACAACAAGCATAATACTCAACTAATTTCCAGAAATTAATCCCAAAGCCACAAATTGTATTGTAAAATATTCATGCATGAAATTCAACATAATTACCTCGATCACACAATTGAGATATGCTTAACAATTTTTTTCCAAACCACTTACCAACATCACATTCTCTATGGAATGTGTTAGGGAATTACCGACGTTTCCAATACCACTTATTTCTCCCTTTTTGTTGTCGCCAAATGTAACACAACCTCCATGGTAGGCTACTAGTGAGAGGAATTGAGATTTATCACCAGTCATATGTCTTGAGCAGCCACTGTCGAGATACCATAGGCTGCTTCCTCACACGTTTGCCTGCAAAAAGATCACTTGTTAATTTTAGGAACCCAAATCTGTTTGGGTCCCTTTTTCTTTCGTTGAGCTTCTAATAAGTCTTTTCTAACCCATATTTGAGTTACATACTTTACATTACTCTTTTTCTTGACATTACAATTATCCATAAGATGTCCATTCTTTCCACAGAAGTTGCAAATCAAATAATCAGGTAGATCGACATATTATCTTTTACGGAAGTCTCTTTCAAAATTTTTGGCACTGTGCCGTACACTGTGTTGCTGACCTGTATATATCCCAAACCAGTTTTGATTTGATTGTTAGTTATACTAGACAAATAATCGAGAGCTTTTAGACCATACGACCACTTTTCATACATTTTTCGAGCAATAGTCAATTGTGATTCCAATAATTCAACAGAAGTATTTAGATCATTATTTCTTTTTCTCGAAATTTCTAATTCTCTCTTAACTTTATCAAGTTCTTCACTTATCTTAGCATCACTAGGCAGCATTAGTGGAACAATTCTTGATTTCTGTCTTGAATTCTTTAGTTCAACTAACTCATGCTTTAGCGATTCAATTTGCTTTTTAAGACTCGATTTTTCAACTTCTAACACAGTGTATGGCACTGTGTCATTTACGATTTCGTTAGCAAGAGACTTTTCGTATCTTAGAGCGTTCATCTCAGTATCTTTCTCTTCAATAATTTTTTCAAGTTCATCAGTCTTCTTCATCAGTTCTTTATAGTCCTTTAATAAATCCTTATATTCCAATTCCAACCCAATCTTTTGCTTAGTTAAATTTTTTACTTCCTTTTTCATGATTGAAAAATCATCATTCATTTCTTGACAATCATCAATGATATTCCCAAGCAAAGTAACAAGTTGGTTTTTTGAAAGATGATGTATTGAAGGTTTTAGAGAAAGAAGACTTACCTCAGTGTCTTCAGTTTCATCTTGGGAGTTCGAACTTTTCGCCATTAGACACAAGTGAGAGTCGTCCTGGCACATTGCCTTTCTCTGTGATGTCTGTACAGCATTCAGACATAATTTTTCCTCATGGCACTGTGCCTCTGACTGTTCTTCGTCAGAATCCGAATCTCCCCAAACGGCAGCAATCATTGCCTTTTTGAATTCTTTCTTCGATTGCTCCCTTCTTCCTTTGGGCTTCTCATCATCCCATGAGGGACATTCTTTAATCCTGTGATTTAACTCTCCACACTTGAAACAACCCGAATTAGTAGCACTTTTCTTAAAGTTAGAGGTAGTGCTCTTACCTTTGAAATTTTCATATTTTCTAGGATTGTTGTTTTTGTTCTTTTTGAGAAAATTTTTAAATCTCCTAGTAAGAAAATCAATATCATCATCACTATCACTATTTTCAATTTCCAATTCAGTTCTCAAGGCTATACCTTTACTTTTTGGTTCATTAGTTTTAGAATCTAAGACAAGTTCATGAGTCATTAATGATCCAATAAGTTGTTCTAGTGAAAGTTTAGTCAAATCTTTAGCTTCTTGAATAGCAGTTATTTTTGGGAGCCATCGATTTGTTAAACTTCTTAACACCTTTCTCACTAAATCTTCTGAAGTATATGTTTTGCCTAGAGAACGTAATTCATTAGTGATTAGTGTAAATCTAGTGAACATCTCTTTAATAGATTCGTCCTTATTCATAGTAAACATTTCATATTGTTGGACAAGCAAATCTATTCTAGATTGTTTTACCTCATTCGTACCTTCGTGGGCCAACTCCAGTGTGTCCCATATTTCTTTTGCTGTAGTACAAGCCGAGATCCTTGAGTATTCATCAGGTCCCATTCCATATTGGAGAATACTCATAGCTTTGAAGTTTTTTTCGGCTTTTGCATAGTCAACTGAATTGTAGTCGTCTTCATCCTTGTCGACCATCTTTCCTTCAGCGTTTTTGGCTTGGATAAGGATTGGTCCTTTCCTTATGATTTTCCAGCATTCATAGTCCAATCCTTGGATGTAGATCCTCATCCTAGCCTTCCACCATCCGTAGTCTTTTCCGTTGAAAATTGGACACTTTGTGTGTCAATCTCGAGAGTCGTCTTGCATGTTCATGACTTCTATTCTCTAGGGACGAGTCTTTCGAGAATAGCCTGCTCTAATACCACATGATGGAACTCAAGGTGACACTCAAGAAGGGGGGGTTGAATTGAGTGGCTAAAACTAATCGATTTTCGTAAAACCACTCTTATGGCACAGTGCTGTGCACTGTGTTATTCACTCGTAAATTCTCCGATTAATGTTTTTGCTCGAACGAAATTGTATCAAACAAGAAAACGATGAAATCAAATAATAAGACACAGGAATTTAACGTGGTTCAATCTCACCTCTGAGATCTACGTCCACACAAACTACTTTTTTATTATTTGAATCGTAAAATACCAAACCCTTGATACAATTCGATTCCCTCACTACTAACTCTAGTAGTACTCCCCAACACTTAACCCTAAGTGTTGCTACTCTCTATAATATGAAAGATTATCGAAAGAATGATTCCTCAAAAGCGTGCTTCTTATTCAAGCAAATAGAGGATCGTTACAAACTTTGTTTAGAGACCTTAACTTACTAGAACTCTGTGCCGTACACTGTGCTCTGGGAGATCGTTTTCAGCTCTCAAAATCTTTCTCTCTCCAAATCTGAAAACGTGGTTTGCTCCAATGATTTCTATCCCTTATATAATATAATCAGCTGAATAAAAATCCTTCTCCAAGATGTATTATCTTTTTGAACAATTTTTATTCCTAAAATAAAGGGATAAAATTCTCCTTTTCAAAATCCAATTTTATCTTTTATAAAAAACTGATTTCCTTTACTCCTTGTAAAGTTGTAAGATAAGGATTCCTCCATATCTTATGCCAACTCTAAATCAGATTTTAAATCAGTTTTTATCTAAACAAACTTTATAAAAATCGTTATCATTCAAAATCAGTTTTTCTCTTTTTACAAACAATCTTTTTAGAAAATCTTTTAAAGAAATGTTTTCTTTAAAATCAGTTTTTTATTAAAACTCTTCTTTTTCTTCTTTTTCTTTTTTTTCGCATTTTATCTTTTATAAAATCTTGTTCTTAAAAATCAGATTTTTTTAAAACTCTTTTTTTCCGAAAATATTTTTAAAGAAACGTTTTCTTTAAAATCAGTTTTTACAAAACTCTTTATCCGAAAATCTTTGTAAAAAATATTTTCCTTTCAAAACTAATTTTCGAAATTAAAAACTCCCCTTTTTATATTCTTTAAATATAGAAACATGAAATTAATATAATTACCTATTTTCTTAACTCTAAAAAAATAGTTAATCATCCTAATTTCATATTTCTAGTTTAGCACAAAGTTCCAATTCGTTAATTACATTGCATAAACATGACTAAGAACATAACTAGACCTAAGCTTCCATATCTTCAAGTTCTTGATCTTTCATGAACATCCAATCTTGATAGTTTTCTTAGATCACTGTCACACACATACATGTTATAGCATCGAGTGTTTATCATCATCAAAATAACATTGACTTAGAGTCACAACATACTGCTACACAACAACCCCATGTGACCTGATGACCCACCCAATGTCCATGCGGGGCATAGCCACTTATTCCATCAACCTCGCTTTAAACGAGTTCTATTAGGAAACATATGGTTATTATGTCAATGGTTTATTTCAGTTCTTCCTGCTATTGATTTGCCAATAGATACGAAATTTTTACTTATTAAAACAAACAAACAAAATGACAGATCAATTAGTACACCAATCATAACGTTGAATTTGAGTGGCCATTGAGATTCCAATGCTAAAATATCAAGAATTAAACCTTTCATGATAGTGGAGCCTCGAGGTTGTCTCGAGTCTCGACTCTCGACCACTTTTTTTTTTTTTAAGGAGAAATTTCATTAATTGAAGGCCAAACGGCATCTACAATAGGTATTAAAGAAAAACAAGATATAATTAAACTAGGCTAAATCAAATTCGTCTTCGAAGGAACTACAATGAACCAGATCGAGCAATACAGCGCAGCCCCCTTGTATTTGCTGAATCAAGCAGCTATTGATGAGGAAGTCTATCATTTTGATGTAGTTTGAGAAGAACATTCTTGATCGAGTCATGTTGACCGCATCCGAGATTCCAATACCTTCATGTTGAGTCTCGAACTTCAACCAATGAGAACAATTTCTCATACCTAAAAACAAAAAAACCATACTCACAACTCCCATAGGGGTGAAGGAGATTTCCAAAACAGAAACTAAAAACCCCATAACAGGGTTTGAAAAGATCTCATAAAGAGAGACTAATTTATTAAACAAAACAAGAAAATAAATTAAAAACTGAAAATAAAAGGGGAAAAGGGGCTTACCATGAATGAAATCATCCATGGCAGCCCCTAACTGAAGAAGAAGGGGTAGGGGAAGCTTGGGTTTGAGAGAGAAAGAGAGAGGGGGGAGGCGAATTTTGGTCTCTGACTCTCGACCACTTATTGTTGAAGGAAATCCTTAAATGGTCGTTTCTTAGGGGGTAAAAGAAAATTGAATTTAAAACTTGAATTGTTACCCTATATATTGTTGATATTAACTTAAATGGACTCGGTGCACAGTAACTTAGTATTCACCTGGTTGGTAATTGATATTGACTTTATATAGTGAGATTTATAGAGATATAGTGAACTTATATACAATATAGTAAGTTTTATACAATATAGTGGATTTTATCAATGGAAAACATATAGCAAATTTATAGGGTAACACTTCAAGTTTTATAGCAATATAGTGGAGGATTTACTTTTAATGTTTTAACATGCAGGAAGATGTAAGTTGTGTAGTATATATCGTGACACGTGCTTTAACACATAGAATGATGTAACTTCTGCATGATATAGTGAGTGTCTGAATGATATAGTGAGTTTCTACATGATATAGTGAATGTATGAATGACATAGTGGGTTGTTCAGAAATGATGCAGTTTTTGCATGATATGTTTCTGAATAATATAGTGAGTTTCTTCATGACATAATGGGTTTTTGAATAATATAGTAGATTGTTCAGAAATGATGAAAATTTTGTATGATATACTACTTCTGTATTTTTTTAGTTGCACCATTTGCTTTTTCACATTTATCGAGACGTTTTTTTAAACGTTAATATCTCTTATTGGGTGTAAGTAAAAATTATAAAAATTTGATATTTGGAATCCTCGCATTGAGATGAATCTAATAAGACCCCACTTGACTATGTTTTTTCTTATATAATGATGCGAGATAATATAACAAAGTTGATTTATGAATAGTGTCACAAGAGCAAATGGTGCAACTAAAAAAGTACGGAGGTAGTAGTATGTTTTGAATAGTGTAGTGAGTTTTTTTCAAAATATAGTGGGTTTCTATTATATAATGGGTTTCTGAATCATATAGTGGATTGTCAAGAAATGATACGTGCTTTTGGCTTGGTGCACACTAATGTTAACGTGAATCGGGTCCACGTGAGTCAGATTGTATATTGCTGAAGTAAAAATATTTCCTACTTTAATTTGCATCAAAGTGTAAAATCATTCACAGCGTACCGTCCACATAGGACGGTACTGCGAAAAAAAAAAGTATTGTCTCAAAACAAAACCGCTAAGTGAATTAGCGGTTAACTTAGAGAGAAAAACCGCTACTCCCATTAGCGGTTTAATCAATTTAAATGAAAACCTGCTTCTCAAATCATTCAAGTAAACTAAATGTAAGAACAAATTAGTAATACTTCATAGCTCGTTTCATGTTGTGTTGCTAAGTTGAGGGTTCATTATGCATTGATTTCAAAGGGAACAAGAAAAATTCCTTATTGCTCTTCCCAAGATTCGAACACACATTGCATACAAAAACAAATAATGTCCTCACCATCTCTGCTCTTACTTGCAAGTAAACCGCTATTCCAAGCATTAGTTAACCTAAATAAACCGCTAATTGGAATAGCGGTTTTGTCTAAAAGAAATTAAAAATAATAATTTCTCACACCCAGTGCGTACGTGGACGGTACGCTATCTAGTAATTATTTCATACTTTGAAGCAAATTGGGAAATATTTCTTGCTTTTGCAATATCTAGGGAAAAAGTTCTTAAAACTTATTTTTTGGTAATTAAAAAAATTCTTAAAACTTGATACCCCTAAAATATTTTTTCAGTGAGTGAGAAGTGGTAGCTCAGTGGAGTACCACCCTGATGAGTTCAGAAGTAATACTGTAAGTGCACGGTGTCTGTTATTAGTAGAGACTTAGCAAATATGGGTCAATCCATTAGGTGAGGATTTCTATATATTAATGTTCAATTAATTAACTATTTCAAAAGAAAGATCGTTGCATGTATAATAACTAGTACTAAAGTTAACTAAATCAGATATGGATGTAGATCAAATAATCAAAACCTAGAGAATTCGTTCGGTCCACCATGCTTATACTAATTCAATCAACACAATATAATTCAACAATACTTGGATTGAAAGATGAGTAATTAGAGTCTTTTGTTAATACTACAGCGGGTCTTAATACTCTTGGATCAACATATGCAGTACGGTCACCAACATAATCAGATCTACCAATTGTAACAAGCCTCTAATGAGTATGATCTTTCAATTCTAACTTTTATTAGCTAAATAGTAAGTCATGATATTGCGCAATCACATGAATTAAACAATGATAATAAATCAATAGAAATTACTCTAATCTTAATCCAAACATTGAAGAACTTTAAATCGTAATAAAAAAAGGTATAAACATGGCTTCCCTCACTTGGCCCTAGAAATAGACTACTCACTCATAATAATAAAGAACATAATAAACATAACAAAGTAAAAGAATTCATGAAATTAAACCAAGTAAGAAATAATACCGAATAATTGAAGAACAATGGAAGTGAAATCAACGATCTTTATAATTTTCAAAGAGTAGAGTGCATACCAAGCTAGAGAGAAACTAAGTGTTTAACCTAATAAAACCAGGGATAAAGATAGTTTAATTGAAATTACTCAAAACCTATATATAGTGTTTGCAAAAACTACGAAAAAACATTAAAATTAAGCATCCCGAGAAACCGCCCGGTCAACCGGGCAAGGTCGCCCACCGGGAGGTGGTGATTTTCTTCTACGAGCTTCACTGGGAATCCGCCCGGTTAACCGGGCAAGACCAACCCACCAAGCGTGCAATCATTTTTCCTCATTCTTCATAAGGTCTCTTACCCGGTGGACCGGGAGAATTTCTCCCCACCGGGCCGTTTTCGCCCCACCTGACGGTTCCATTTTCTCTATCCTGACTTTAAATTTTACGTATGGAGCACTTCTCTTACTTCACAGACTGTCTGTAGGCGTTACATAATCATTGGACTTGCCTTCTATGGCTAGATTAAGGCATTAGATGCCTAACTTGCATAATAACGACAAAAGAGTATAAACAAGTCCAACCATATCAAATCATACAAAATGGAGCTCAAAAGAGCTCAAGTTGCTACTCATTTGCCAAAGAACGGGGGTCAAAATCATATAAATTGAATGCATCACACCCCGAATTCCTGGGCATTGCCTAGAGTTCGAATACTCATCCAAGAATATGTTGGGGCATTCACTTGTGGTGGCAATGGACCTTTAGGCCTGTTGTCTTTTGGGTTGTTTAGCTTTGTACCCGACCTCTGAGCTGGTGTAGTTGCAGGATAGTAGCATAGCAAGGATTGGTCTTCGGACCAATTATCTTAATTTCATTATCAAAAAACTAGCCTCGTATGCGTGCGACTGTAACACCCCGACAATTCTCTCTTTTCAAAAATACCTTTTTATTATAAAACACAGAGAATTATCAAAGTATTATCGCCCGTGTGAAAACGTATCGGCTTATTCAGAATTTTGCAGCGGAAAACAAACATAACTAAACTTCATACTTTAAATATAATAAATAAACAAAGTACTTAAAACCAACACTCTAAAAATGTCTACTCCAAAACCAAACTTAATATAATATGTTTCTACTAAAGCAACAGACAAAACAATTTGTTACACAAGCTCTCCATTCCTAGATTCCCAATGATGCAACATCTGCACATCTGTATATGTCAATGCTCTAAAGAATCTGCTCACCAAAATGGGTCATCACAGGATCAATAAGGCAAAGCCATGATCAACACATACAAACAAAGCACGTAATCAGCAAAGCTGAGTACTACATAACCATACATGAACATTCCTAACATGAAACTAAGAAATAATAAACAAGGATAAATAATAATATAACAATATAACATTCTGCAGATAACTTCTACTGAACTAAACTTTAATCATCTTTTTATTACTTTAATGGAATAGTTATTGGGACCGAGTTGTCTAACTAAAAACCAGCCTTCACCTAGGAAGACGAAATACGGGCGCGACTCCGTATTCCATAATGACCTGCGATATCGAGGAACCTTTGAATAAAAATAGGAACGGTGATCAATCCATTTTCCCGAAAAAGCTATGACACGCTCACCATGTACCCCAACTCCTGATTGTCCAACTTCAAACGTGCACCAGTCTAAAGTTTATTACTATCCAAGTTACACTTTACGTGATTTACAATTTATGACTTATTATGACACACAAGTAATACAGAAATATCAAATCAAACATTCACAGCTGAACTTCTTTTTATCTTAGGATTTTATAAGTGATCACACAACTTACAAATCCAAGAGTACTTCCTTTTATTCCAACCTTGCTTACTTGTTGAACCTAGCCAACAACCAATCTTACCTTTCAAAGGCATAACTTATCAACTTACCAAATAAAGCCCACAGTCCTCATAAAGTAGTGAAAATAATAATATAAGGGAACACATGATTTAACATGATCTAACTCAATAATTATATTAATTCCCCCATGTGAATTAATAAATAAAGTTCCCATCCAACATGCTTGCATCAACATTCCATACAAACACGATAATCAACTCATAATACAAATCTTCTAATCAACATGTTTGCACACAGGCATAAAACATGTAAAATCCAATCATAATAGGAATCATAGATGAACTTACAAAGTTCCTATACATGATACTACAACTTTCCTTCCTAAAATCATGATACTAACTCACATAACATATAGGTATGTACGTACCTTGTATAAACAAACTGATATGCCACCTTTAATTACTTAAAAAGTCGCCTACTGAAAAATCTCGGCCTAAAACAACCAATATAATTTAAAGTCAATACTCTAATTAAATTCCAGCAACTTTAAGATACTTTAAATCCTCTTTAAAAATATTTAAAAGTTGTTTTTATCATTAAAACTCCAACTACTTAATTTACCTATGCTAGTCATTAAAATCCTTAAAACTCCATTAATAACAATCCTTTTAAAATTTCAGCAGCATATAATTATGTAAAACTCCCTTTAAACATACTTAAACATGCTTAAATTCATAATTTAAATCAATTTCATAGTTTATAACATGCTACTATAATTTTCCAATATTTAACACCCTAAAAATTCATGCTTTGATAATTAAAAACTCAATCTAAACATAATAATCAAATCTGAAACTTTATTCTTTTAGTACACAATATATATAATCCATGATTAATCATTAAAACAGTAAATTAAAGTTATTAATCATGATTAGTACCAAAATAAAGCTTAAAAATATGATCTTTAATTGAAACTTGAGGAGGAAGAAAAGAATTTAACCAACGAATCGAAGGAACAAGGAGCACAAGACACCGAAAACAGTACGGCAGCACCGGCGGCAGCAACCGGTCGGCGGTGGCGGTGGTGATTGAGTGTTTGTGACGTTTCTTGGCGAAGAAGAAAGTGTTTCTTGAAGAAGAAGAAGAAAGAAAATTGGAGAAGAAGAAAAAGAACGTGAAAGAAGAGAGAGAGGAAGGGCGCCGGTTGTAGTGAGGGAGGAGAGAGAAAATTTGTGTGGTAAAATAATTGAGGTTTATGGGTATTTATAGTTTCCCTTTTGTGGGCTTAGGGAAAAATAGAATTGGGCTTCAAATAGAGTTTGGTGATTAATAGGATTGATGATTGAACTCCTAACATCACTAGGATTAGCATTTGGGTTCCTCAAGCCCATTTAAACTTCTTTTCCAAATCCAATTAGTATTTCAAACATTTTTCAAAGCATGCCTAACAAAACATTTTAACTTCCTTAAATCCTTAAAATAATTTCTTTGACTTTCAAAATGGTCAACCTTTGAAATATGAAATCATTAAAATGCTAATATATATTAAAATATAATTAACTATATATTAAAATATATTTATAAAATTCATAAAAATACGGGGGATTACAGTCTACCCCTCTTAAAAGAAGTTTCGTCCCGAAACTTAACACGAAAACTCACACCTTTTCAAAAGTTTTTCCAACTCCACTCCTATTGGAGAAATACTTGTGCCACTCATGTGCACTCTTTTGCCAACTTAAAAATCACTTGCGTTACTAATGAACACTTTTTCTTATGCGGAGAATCTATTTATTTTGCACTAAACATGTGCAAATCGCCAAAACAAGCATATAATGCATAAAAATACCATGAAATTAGTTAAAAAGCGTGAAATTCTATCGCATTCTACCCCCCTTAAAGAAAATGAGTTACGCCCTCGTAACTCACCTCAAGGAATAAATCTGGATACTTCTTCTTCATTTCAGCTTCAGCTTCCCACGTTGCCTCTTCGGACTCATGGTTCGACCAAAGCACTTTCACGATACTGACATCCTTATTGCGTGTACTACGCACCTTCCTATCAAGAATTTTCACAGGCCTTTCCTCATACGTGAGGCTACTATCAATCTGGATCCTCTCAGGCTCCAAGACATGACGCTCATCAGGGATATAACGCTTGAGTTGGGAAATATGAAATACATCATGCATCTTTTCGAACTCCATTGGCAAAGCCAACCTATATGCTACCTTCCCAATTCTTTGTAGAATCTCATATGGACCTACATATTTGGCACTCAATTTGCCCTTTTTCCCAAATCTCATAACACCCTTAGTTGGTGATACTTTTAAAAACACTTTATCACCCACTTCGAACTCATCTTCCCTTCGCTTCAAATCGGCTTAACTCTTTTGCCTATCTTGAGCAGCTTGAATTCTAGCCTGAATCAACTTCACATTCTTGACAGTCTCCTCAATGAACTCTGTCCCCAATACTATGTTCTCGCTAAAATCATTCCAGCAAATGGGACTTCTACACTTTCTTCCATATAATGCCTCAAAAGGTGCCATCTTAATACTCGCATGATAGCTATTGTTGTATGAAAACTCAATCAAATCTAATTGGTCTTCCCAACTACCCTGAAAATCAATAGCACAGGCTCTCAACATATTTTCCATAGTCTGGTTAGTCCTCTCAGTCTGACCATCAGTCGCAGGGTGAAAGGCATTACTCATTTTCAACGTTGTCCCAAGATTTAACTGGACCTTTTGCCAAAATTTCGAGAGGAATCTCGAATCACGATCCGAAATAATATCAGTTGGAACTCCATGCAATCTCACTACATGCTTAACATACGTCTTCGCAAGTTGCTTCTTCTTCCATGTCTCTTTGATTGGAATGAACACGGCCGACTTCGTCAGACGGTCCACAATAACCCAAATAGTATCATTGCCATTCCTTGTTCTAGGCAAAGCAGTCACAAAATCCATCGATATGGAATCCCACTTCCATCCCGGAACCTCTAAGGATTGAACTTTCCCCATGGGTCTCTTATAATCTATTTTGACTTTTTGACAGGTTAGACACTTAGACACGAACTCGGCAACCTCACGCTTCATGTTTGGCCACCAATAGATCTGCTTAAGGTCCTTATACAGCTTGTCACCCCCAGGGTGCACAGAGTACGGTGTATTATGGCCCTCATCCATAAGACGTCTCTTAAGCTCATCACATTTTTATGGTACACACCACCTCCCCTTGAACCTCAGACTACCATCATCATGGATCATAAAATCACCTTCCTTACCTTAGCCCATCTTTTCCTTAATCTTTTCTAGGTGCTCATCCCCAACTTGACCCTCTTTGATCTCGTCGAAAATTGACAATCCCATTGACAAAGCACTCAATCTTGCCTCGATCTCCCCAGGATTTAGGATTTCTAGGCTAAGTCTTTGCATATCTCAACACAACTCCTCAGGAACTATCAAGGCGTTCATGCTATGACTCGACTTTCTACTTAACGCATCAGCAACTACATTCACCTTCCCCTCGTGATATTGGATGTCTAAGTCATAATCCTTTATCAACTCTAACCATCTCCTCTGCCTCATATTGAGGTCTTTCTGGGTAAAAATGTACTTCAAACTTTTATGGTCGGTAAAGATCTTACAGGTTACCCCATACAGGTAGTGTCTCCAAATCTTCAAAGCGAACACAATAGCAGCTAACTCTAGATCATGGGTAGGGTAATTAGCCTCATAAGGTTTCAACTGACGCGACGCATACGCAATCACCTTCCCATTCTGGTGTAACACACATCCCAACCCATTCTTCGAAGCATCACTATACACCTCAAATCCCTCATTCCCATCAGGCAGGGTCAAAACAGGTGCGGAGGTCAAACGTTCTTTTAAAATTTGAAAAGCTTCCTCACACTTCTCACTCCACTCGAATTTCGACTCCTTTTTCATCAAGTTGGTCATGGGTCTCGCTATCTTCGAGAAATCTCTCACAAATCTTCTATAATAGCCAGCTAGACCTAGGAAACTTCGAATATCATACACATTCTTCGGAGTTGGCCACTCACTCACAGCTTGAATCTTAGCAGGATCTACAGAGACTCCTTCCTTAGACACATAGTGACCCAAAAACGCTACCTTCTCCAAACGAAACTCACACTTATAGAACTTGGCATACAATTGATTCTTCCTTAGCGTCTCCAATATGATCCTTAAGTGCTCATCATGCTCTTTTTCATTCTTCGAATAGATCAGAATATCATCAATGAATACAACCACGAACTTATCTAAGAACTCATGGAAAATCCTATTCATTAAGTCCATAAATATGGCAGGTGCATTGGTTAACCCAAAAGGCATTACAGTAAACTCATAATGACCATAACAAGTCCTAAATGCAGTCTTAGGTATATCCTTATTAGCTACCCTCAACTGGTGATACCCCGAACGCAAATCAATCTTTGAGAACACGCTCGCTCCATTCAATTGATCGAATAGGTCATCTATCCTAGGCAAAGGATACTTGTTTTTGATGGTTACGTTATTCAATTCCCTATAATCGATACACAACCTCATACTCCCATCTTTCTTCTTAACAAACAACACAAGAGCTCCCCAAGGTGACGCACTAGGTCTAATATAACCCTTATCGAACAATTCTTGCAACTGCGTCTTCAACTCACTCATCTCCGGAGGTGCCATTCTATAGGGTGCTTTAGATATAGGTGCAGTTCCAGGAACTAAGTTTATGGTGAACTCAACAGCTCTAACAGGCGGCATACCCGAAATCTCACTTGGAAACACATCCATAAACTCATTCACAATTGGAACATCCTCAATATTTACCCCAGCTTCTTTACTCACATCTTGCACACTACAGAAAAATTACTCACATCCCTTTTTCATCAACTTCTTTACTTGCATTGCAGAAATAACCCCAAAGTTCTTGGATTTCCCAAAACGTCTATACGAAGTCAGCTTACCCAAAGGGTTCCTTAAAACTACTTTCTGAATTTCACAGTCTATTTTGGCCTTGTATAAACTCAACCAATCCATCCCTAGAATTACATCTAGATCTCCCAGATTAAACTCTATCAAGTCAGAAGGAAAAACACAGTCTCCTATCTTCAGAGGTAAATTTCTGAACAACTTGGTACACCTTATGGTCTCACCAGTAGGTATACTAACAGGCAAATCAATCACCTCAAAATCTACTAACCCCAGACTTTTAATAACAGACGACGAAACAAAAGAATAAGTCGCCCCCGAATCAAATAATGCTTTAACTAGCACGGAGTTAATAGAAAAAGTACCAGACACTACATCGGCAGATCGTTCGGCTTCATTGCGACTCCTCACGAACAGTTTGCCCGGAGCCTTGTTCTGGTTGCTCTCACCGGCCGGCTTGTTATAGCTCCCTTGATTGTTCTGTACCCCTGCAGGCTTCGAACCCTGATTTCCTGACTGGTTAAATCCAGACCTCACTTGGTTACTACCCCCATTGCCATTTTGCTCATTCTTTTGCTTAGCAAAGCATCATTCTCCCTATGGCCCTTCTTCTGACAGTAGTTACAAGTCACTGGGTCTCCCTTACAGTCTCTACCAGGGTGGTTGTTGCTACACTTCTTGCAGTGATACACTCTTTCAGCTCGACCCCTATTGCGGTTATCCTGGTTGTTGCTTCCTTGGAAATTCCCATTACCATTCCTGTTTTTCTTGAAATTCCCCTGGTTTCCCCCAGCATTAAAGTCCTTTCTTTTCTCACCTACCACAGTATTCTTTTTATCCCGCCTCGACTGGAGTCCATAAATGTGGACGGCTCTCCCATACACAATATCTAGGGATGTAAAGGTCTCACCTCCTAACCCCAGCTGTATCTCATCAGTCATCCCTTGCTCAAACCTCTGAGCCTTTAGCTCCTCAGTGACTACAACCTCAGGTGCAAACCTCGACAATGCTATGAATTTACTGTAGTACTCAGAGATGGTCATACTACCCATCCTAAGGTTAATGAATTCCTGGGCCTTCTGCTTCCTCATAAACGCAGGGTAAAACTTCCCTCTCAAGGCAATCACAAAAGCATCCCAATCGAATCCTTTCCCCAGCACTCAGTCTAGCTCCATTCTCCCTCCACCATAAATCAGCCTCATCCTTAAGGTACAGCACATCCTGACCCACTCTCATATTCATAGGACAGTTCACAGCCCCAAAAAGTTTCTCAAACTCCCTAATCCAGTTTTCTAAAAAGGTAGGGTCAGCTTGTCCCTTATAGTATGGTGGCTTAACCTTAGCTAGCCTTTCAAACATGTCCCCAGCAGTCTCAGGACGCTCAGCTCTCTCCTGAGTCAATTTTTCCGCCAAGAGACGAATAGCATCAGCTAAGTCGTTGTTGTTAGCCATCCTACTTCGCGACCTGAAAGTAGTATGACTCTACTTTAGGTTTCAATATAGCTTATGTGTCAATCTAATAAGGCAACATTTGATTTGATCAACCAAGATCGCATCAACAAACAATTTCTCAAACAGTTCCAAGTGCAACATAAAATGTTCTCTAGTAACCACATAATCATCCATGAAGAAAATATTCACATCAGATCACATAAGTAGAACAAACAAAAATTTAATCACATAATACAAATTTAAATAATAAAAGATTCCCAACACGTGCCCAGAATAAATTCTTGCTCACTCAAATAAATAAATAAATAAATAACTTTTATTCCTCCAAAAGGGTATTATTAAATAATTGTTACTATATCATTATATTTCCTAAATTTATGGTACAATAAAACAACTCTAATCACTGTTGGCCAACTATCCAACATTATTATTATATATATATATATATATATATATATATATATATATATATATATATATATATATATATATATATATATATATATATATATATATATATATATATATATATATATATATATATATATATATATATATATATATTATATTATATTATTTTCTCTAATCGTAAATATATAAATAGTAACCTAAGGTACCACATTATCATTTTTGTCCTCAGATTCCTTGTATCGTTCAGGCACGAAGATCTCATCTTCAAACTCATCTATGTCCTCATCATAATATTCGACGTATCTCCTTTGTCTTTTAGATCTCCTTGTGGGTTGAGGCTCTTCATCCTCTGACTCTAAATCAGTTTCAAACCTGAAGGATGCACGGTAGATGTCCAATCTAGTCTGACCCCTAACACGGTCGAACTCCACAATGAGCTCATCATCACTGGTCACCTCTTTCCTTAATATTGTACGCATAGTCCAATCTAGACTGGTATAGTTATTATCATCACCTTCATCATCACTTAATACAATGGGATTTTGGTAACTTCCTATTCTGGAAGACATGATTATGGATCTACAACAATTTAAATATATTCAATAATACATTTAGTACTCTCCCTGTACGCACAAGAATGTAACAATTAGCAGAGAAGAAAAATATAAACAGTTAGCAGGGAAGAAAAAATAATAACATGCTGAACTAACTATTCAATGCAGGCATATAATATTTCTATCCTATATGCCCTTCCTATACTACCCATTCTCACAATACAACAAATAAATCTTTAAAGGTAATAAAATAATGCAGACACAAAATATAATTTTCAGATAACAAAAATAATAAAAAGTGTCAAACAAAAAAAAAATCGGACATACTAAAAAAAATATTTCGAACCCACGTATCATTCGAAAAAAAAACGAATTTCGACAAAAAAAAAAATTTCGGACAATATAATAAAAAAAATTCGGACCCCCCCTTAAAATTTCGGATCTTAAAAAAAAATTCAAACAATATATTCTTATTCCCAATTTAGGGTAATAACGTTTTTCAAAACGAATAAGTAGGAGCAATTCTTAGAGTTTATTCAAATAACTAGTAAGTTAGTTATGCGCCTAAAAGTTTTGAAAATAACCTAAAGCTCTGATACCACTTTGTAACACCCCGACAATTCTCTATTTTCTAAAATACCTTTTTATTATAAAACACAGAGAATTATCAAAGTATTATCGTCCGTGTGAAAACGTATCGGCTTATTCAGAATTTTGCAGCGGAAAACAAACATAACTAAACTTCATACTTTAAATATAATAAATAAACAAAATACTTAAAACCAACACTCTAAAAATGTCTACTCCAAAACCAAACTTAATATAATATGTTTCTACTAAAGCAACAGACAAAATAATTTGTTACACAAGCTCTCCATTCCCAAATTCCCAATGATGCAACATCTGCACACTTGTATATGTCAATGCTCTAAAGAATCTGCTCACCAAAATGGGTCATCACAGGATCAATAAGGCAAAGCCATGATCAACACATACAAACAAAGCACGTAATCAGCAAAGCTGAGTACTACATAACCATACATGAACATTCCTAACATGATACTAAGAAATAATAAACAAGGATAAATAATAATATAACAATATAACATTCTGCAGATAACTTCTACTGAACTAAACTTTAATCATCTTTTTATTACTTTAATGGAATAGTTATTGGGACCGAGTTGTCTAACTAAAAACCAGCCTTCACCTAGGAAGACGAAATACGGGCGCGACTCTGTATTCCATAATGACATGCGATATCGAGGAACCTTTGAATAAAAATAGGAACGGTGATCAGTCCAATTCCCAGAAAAAGCCTTGGCACGCTCACCATGTACCCCAACTCCTGATTGTCCAACTTCAGACGTGCACCAGTCTAAAGTTTATTACTATCCAAGTTACACTTTACGTGATTTACAATTTATGACTTATTATGACACACAAGTAATACAGAAATATCAAATCAAACATTCACAGCTGAACTTCTTTTTATCTTAGGTTTTAATAAGTGATCACACAACTTACAAATCCAAGAGTACTTCCTTTTATTCCAACCTTGCTTACTTGTTGAACCTAGCCAACAACCAATCTTACCTTTCAAAGGCATAACTTATCAACTTACCAAATAAGGCCCACAGTCCTCATAAAGTAGTGAAAATAATAATATAAGGAAACACATGATTTAACATGATCCAACTCAATAATTATATTAATCCCCCCATGTGAATTAATAAATAAAGTTCCCATCGAACATGCTTGCATCAACATTCCATACAAACACGATAATCAACTCATAATACAAATCTTATAATCAACATGTTTGCACACAGGCATAAAACATGTAAAATCCAATCATAATAGGAATCATAGATGAACTTACAAAGTTCCTATACATTATACTACAACTTTCCTTCCTAAAATCGTGATACTAACTCACATAACATATAGGTATGTACGTACCTTGTATAAACAAACTGATATGCCACCTTTAATTACTTTAAAAGTCGCCCACTGAAAAATCTCCGCCTAAAACAACCAATATAATTTAAAGTCAATACTCTAATTAAATTCCAGCAACTTTAAAATACTTTAAATCCTCTTTAAAAATATTTAAAAGTTGTTTTTATCATTAAAACTCCAACTACTTAATTTACCTAGCATAGTACTACTATACTAGTCATTAAAATCCTTAAAACTCCATTAATAACAATCTTTTTAAAATTCCAGCAGCATATAATTATTTAAAACTCCCTTTAAACATACTTAAACATGCTTAAATTCATAATTTAAATCAATTTCATAGTTTATAACATGCTACTATAATTTTCCAATATTTAACACCCTAAAAATTCATGCTTTGATAATTAAAAACTCAATCTAAACATAATAATCAAATCTGAAATTTTATTCTTTTAGTACACAATATATATAATCCATGATTAATCATTAAAACAGTAAATTAAAGTTATTAATCATGATTAGTACCAAAATAAAGCATAAAAGTATGATCTTTAATTGAAACTTGAGGAGGAAGAAAAGAATTTAACCAACGAATCGAAGGAACAAGGAGCACAAGACGCCGAAAATAGTACGGCAGCACCGGCGGCAGCAACCGGTCGGCGGTGGCGGTGGTGATTGAGTGTTTGTGACGTTTCTTGGCGAAGAAGAAAGTGTTTCTTGAAGAAGAAGAAAGAAAATTGGAGAAGAAGAAAAAGAACGTGAAAGAAGAGAGAGAGGAAGGGCGTCGGTTGTAGTGAGGGAGGAGGGAGAAAATTTGTGTGGTAAAATAATTGAGGTTTATGGATATTTATAGTTTCCCTTTTGTGGGCTTAGGGAAAAATAGAATTGGGCTTCAAATAGAGTTTGGTGATGAATAGGATTGATGATTGAACTCCTAACATCACTAGGATTAGCATTTGGGTTCCTCAAGCCCATTTAAACTTCTTTTCCAAATCCAATTAGTATTTCAAACATTTTTCAAAGCATGCCTAACAAAACATTTTAACTTCCTTAAATCCTTAAAATAATTTCTTTGACTTTCAAAATGGTCAACCTTTGAAATATGAAATCATTAAAATGCTAATATATATTAAAATATAATTAACTATATATTAAAATATATTTATAAAATTCATAAAAATACGGGGGATTACATCGACAACATATTAGTATTAACGGATTTTTCACAAAGTACCCCCGAGTTTTCAAAAAATTCACGTGGTACCCTCCAACTTTTCAAAATACACGGGGTACCCCTAAGTTTCATAATAATTCACGTGGTACCCTCAAATACCCTTAATGACTAACGGCGTTAACCGCCGTTAGTCATTAACCCTAATTTTCTGTTTTACCCTAATTAACCCCCTAATCCTAACCCTAATCCTAACCCCTACCTCTAACCCTAATTCTAACCCTAACGGAGAGGGGTGGGGGAGTGGGTAGTGGGGGGGTGGAGGAAGGGGGGTTGCGGAGGGTGGGGGGAGGGGTTGCGGGGGGTGGTGGAAGGGGGTTCTTTGGGGGGTGGGGGCGGGGAGGGTGGGGGAGTGGGTAGTGGGGTGGTGGGGGAGGGGGTGGTGGGAGGATGGGTTAGGGTTAGGGTTAGGGTTAGAGGTTAGGGTTAGAGGTAAGGGTTAGGATTAGGGTTAGCATTAGGGGGTTAATTAGGGTTTAAAACAGAAAATTAGGGTTAATGACTAACGACGGTTAACGCCGTTAGTCATTAAGGGTATTTGAGGGTACCACATGAATTATTATGAAACTTAGGGATACCCCGTGTATTTTGAAAAGTTGGAGGGTACCACGTGAATTTTTTGAAAACTCGGGGATACTTGGTGAAAAAACCATAGTATTAATACTGATATTCGAAAATGTAAAAAACATTAATATTAATGTGAAAAATAAACATATACTTCGTACTTACAATTTATTTTTACAAAACATTGGATTGAAAATGAAGATAAGAGAAGTTGGTTTATGCTTACTTTTTCTCATCAGGTTCAACTATTTTGCTTGAATAACATCTTGACTTCGACAATTTTGAAATCGAAAAATAAAAAGATGAGTTATACTCTTTTTTTCTCGGTAATTTTATGAATTTTTAATTTTTTTGTTCTTTGTAATTGTTATTGAATATTAAGGTGAAAGGAAACTTTGTATTTTTTGCTTTATAATTGTTGGAAATTTTCTTTGTTATGTTAGTTTTCTCATCGTAAGTAATCTTTTAATGGAAATCTTAAACTTTTTTATGTTAGTTTTCTCTTTTTACAACTTTCTTTATTATGCATAATTGTAAATCAGGAAATGAATGTGAAATTTTCAATAAGTTTTTTTTATGTTTTAAATCAAGGGTATATAAGTCTTTTCATTGGGGGCACTAGAACTCCCCCCTTGACTTATATATTAGAGATATAAAAAAATTGAATACTACAATGCTTATTTAAGAACCATATCATCTTATCACTTTTTGCTACTGCTGGATATATTATTGGATCATTTTTTTTTAAATCAACAACAAAAACTTGTACTCCATGGATCAAATACTTTCTAGTACCAACAAGAATTTTATTAAACAAATTTATTTTCTAACATTTTATAAATATTAAATTTCCTTAATCAAAATAACATTGTTAAATAATACTTTTATAAGTATTATTTTATTACATGTTAGTGCCTATTCTGGGCACTAGCTATTAGTGATGACCATCTACATTTTGTAACTTTACTATGTCATTTTATTAGTTGGAATTACAACACTAAGTATTAAATTCTAGCCAACAAAATCCATTTTTGAACATTTACATTTGCATTTTGGAACATCTTGGTACTAGAACACTAAGCTAGTCAGTTCTACAACACTATAATATTTCCAATAATAGTTACTGCGTAATTTTTCGACATGTTCAATTACCAATATAAAATGTACATCTATAATTGAACGACTAAATCATCAGTCAACAACAACTTAACACTATAGTAATTTTCCCACAAAATTATATTTTCAGGAAAAACGATTGCCAAGTGATATCTTAATAAAGGATTACATTTTTGCTAAAACGGATTTCTAATGGATTAGTATATAATTGATCTTTTTAGGTTCAATAAAAATTACTAAATTATACATCCTCTGATACAAAATAGTCTTAACGCTTTTCTTTTTTGTTTGTCCCAAATTTGTTTGAACACTTCAATTTTGACATGGTCTCACCATTATCATATAGTTTTCTAACACCAGCCTATATTACTCCTATTACATCTACTTTTCAATATAAAATAATACTCTACCAACTTTTATCACATCTACTTTAAAAATAAAAAAATTGATAACCACATTACAACTTATATCCTAAAGTACGTATCCGAACAAGTGCATATATATATCTTTCTGGGACGGAGTGAGTAAGTAGGATATAATATCATTTCGATTGCATAGTATTATAGTTTTTTATTATGGAAATGCCTATAGAGATGCAAAAAAAAATTAATTATTATTGATATGATAAACTTAGACTTTT